>LR749515.1:3111349-3304162 GCA_902729485.2 Mus minutoides | reverse complement strand
AAGAGAGGGAGAGGGAGAGGGAGAGGGGAGAGGGGAGAAGGGAGAGAGGGGAGAGGGGAGAGGGGAGAGGGGAGAGGGAGAGGAAGAGGGAGAGGGAGAGGGAGAGGGAGAGGGAGAGATAGGGGCAGAGACAGAGACAGAGTCAGAGACACAGAGAGAATTTAATTTCAAACATAAAGTGTAAAATGGAGTCAACTATGTAAAGATGGTAAGGAGATATAATCCCCACACACTATAATAATGAATTCTGTCTTCATTTTGATTTTAATATAAAATTTAAAGTATCATAGAATTACAAAATACATAGCTAATCAAAGAGTTCCCAAATGTAACCTAAAAAAATTTTTTTAATGTCTCCATACAAAATGCCATTTTTGGTAGGAAGGGAGCATGGATAATTGGCTGATGTATCTGGATAAGTCTCACCTGATAATTTACAGTCTGTGGAAGAATACAGTCTTCCTTTGGGAAGAGTGAACATACTGACCCAACACTTAACAAAAGCAGCATACTGCTTACATCATAGTGCTTACATCATACTGCTTATGTCATACTGCTTACATCACACTGCTTACATCACACTGCTTACATCACACTGCAGCGCCTTCTTGAGCTTCCAATTGGAGATAATTCAAATCTGATGGACAAGCTCAACAAAGTTCATCAATCAGTTGACATCATGTTCTACACAGCTCATGCTCCCCATTCCCGGCCACATTCCTAGGCCTTTAGAAACCCACTTAAATAAACTTGGTAACTGTTGTTACCTTCCCGGCAATCCATAGAGCAGGTAAAATCGTTTCACTGCTTTTGTTGAGTGGCTCAGATCCAGTTTGGTTCCTTCACAGTATGCTGCTTCTGAGCACATCTGACTGGGTTTTTGTAACAATGCTGAATACAGAAATAAAAAGAGCCCAAAGTGGATACATGGGGCATAACACATTTTTACATGATAACAAACAGATGATTCTCTGAATATCAAATTGATCACACCTTCTTTTTCACCAGACCAAAACTATGCTTGGGAACAGTCTGCCTTTATTTTTAAAGCACAGTAAAAAGGTCAGTTACAGACTTATAACCTCTCCCATGAGGAGAAATAAATCCAGGGTTTACACCTAGAGAAAGTGCGCCAGCGCAGCCTCTTGAGTTAGCACTCACTTCTCTGGGCTGTGAATTACTGACTCAGAGTACTTCATGCTAGACGCTAGGCACTAGAGTCCCAGGTCTCTAGGGATGCTTTACAGCAGAGAAAGGAAACTGTGATCTGGAGACATATGTCCTCAGCAGCTTGAGAAAAGATATCCAACATTTTGGATCCCCCCTCCATTTTTTTTTAACAGTTCAAAGACCTGTGAAATATAGCACGTGTGTAGAAAAGTAATAAATCTGAATATGTGTTTAATAAGTGAAGGGGCACCTGTGTGGGTAAGAAGCAGATGTAGAAACTGATTGCCAGCACCCTACAAAACTTACCCCTGGTTATCCCTGATTCCTTGCCCCTTCCTTCCTTCAAATGTTTCTACTCTGTCTGCTTCTACCATCGAAGGCCATTTGCCATATTTTTGGTTTTCTTTTTGCCGTCTAATTATGTCTAAACACTGGAGTGCAGTTATGTCCAACTTTGAACTTCATGTAAATGAATCATGTGTATGTATTCTTTGGTTCCTGCCCTCCATCATTCGGAATCCTGTAGTCGGCTACAATAGGAACAGAGAGTCATGTAGTTTCATTGGTATGTGGTGCTTTATTATATGCTATCTCAGAATTAGTGATCTTTCAGTCAATGGAAATGCGAATAGTTTTCACATTCCAGAAATGATGCTGCCATGTGCTTTCTTGTACTGTCCCTAAGAAATTTTCGTTAAGAATGGAAGTGATGGATCAGAGATTTAGTATTGCTGTCCAATGGCAGAGCAGTCACCTTGATTTAACCTTCCACTGGAGTGTGCAGAGATTGTCTTTCCAGCACATCACCACCAACACTTGCTACTGTCAGACTCTGCACTTGGTTTGGAAATTTGATGTGAGTACAGAGTTGCAAAGTTAATTTCTATCATCTATCTCAGGGTTTATATACAACATCAGTTCACTGTAATTTATCTAAATACAGTATACCAATAGAACAATTACAATATGGAGAAATGACAAAGGCAAATATTCTACTTGTATAAAATGATATGATTCAATTAATATGAATATATTCATATTAGTAATATATTATAATGTATCAGATATTTAGTAAATATCAGAATATTTAATATCAGATTAAATAAGACTACAACAGCTGGGCGTGGTGGTGCACGCCTTTAATCCCAGCACTTGGGAGGCAGAGGCAGGCAGATTTTTGAGTTCGAGGACAGCCAGGGCTACACAGAGAAACCCTACCAAATAAATAAATAAATAAATAAATAAATAAATAAATAAATACTACAACAATGTTTTTATTTCTTTTTCAGATGAACTCAACCGTAAAGCAAGAATAAAAATAGTATTCCTGACTCTTTATACTCTGTTACTGAGGAAGTACACTTAAATAGACAATCTGTCAAGAGAAGTGTGAGATGCTGTCTGATTACTTTTATGACTTTAACTCTAATGATTTTCGTGGATCTATTCATTCCACACTGTTTTTGTCAATAGAGTTCTAGGTCTGTCATGAGATCTCTGCATATGTCGCAAGTTTTGCTTGAAATGAGGCTTATTTCTTCTTTTAGGACAATGTCACATTTGTATGTTGTCTTTATTTAAATATTGAGAGGTGGAAATTAGACATCCTGAAGATGCAAACATTGATGAGAGAATCTTACTCCCTAGCTGTTCTCAAGTAGCTGCTCAGCTTCCAATGGTCTCTAACAGTGAACTTTTCATGGAGCTCTAGAATTGGCATCGCTCTGCTGACAGGGTGCATGCTGTGCAGACCATGTTCTGCTTACTGAACTTAAGGGAGCTTGCTCATCCTTGGATACTCTATATCGTAACCTTTTTTGCCAATGAAATTTGATTCCAGAGACAGCTTGAAAATTCCTTACAGTTTATTCCTATGCTTTATGCATCTTGAACAAGATCTTTTTATTGTATATGAACACTCACCATTTCTGCTGTGTGGGAAAGTTTCCACACTCCATGCAGCCCTTTAGCCAGAACGTTTATCAAGAAACAAAAGGCTTCTGTGCTTCCTACACTCCCTAGAATAACCAGTATCAACCCCCAACACTATGAAAGAAACTTGCCTATTTGAACATAGGTAAATGTGCTCAATCAGCAGTTAACTGTCCTCAGGGTTACTGTGTGTTGCTGAAAGTGATCTTCTCTGTCTGTATAAAATTCTCTTTTATGAATTGAACTCAGTTTGACCATTTGACTCCTAATGGCCATGTGGGTAATTTTCAGTAGTGATGTTAAGGATGTTCATGTAATATAAACACATATATGTTTTCCTGCTGGGTATGTAATTAAGAATATGTTTATTAATTAAGAATATCGTATCTGAGTGTAGAGGAATACATAAGCTAAGGGTCTCTCTACACAGGTTGAAAATCCAGTATCCATAATGCTCAGGACTAAATGCTTATACATAAGAAGATATCTTGGTGGCCTAGTCAGCCATCATTGGGAAGAGAGGCCCCTTGGTACTGCAAACTTTATATGTCCTAATACAGGGAACGCCAGGGCCAAGAAGTGGGAGTGTGTGGGTAGGGGAATAGGGCGGGGGGGGGGGGTGGAGGGTAGAGGGACCTTTCCGGTTAGCATTTGAAATGTAAATTAAGAAAATATCTAATAAAAAAAAGAAGATATCTTGGTCCTAAACCTAAGCATGGAATTAATTTGTGTTTATATATACATAATGTGCCCCACTTTTTAATAATATTTTTAGTGTACCTGTATTTTGCCACCCCTCTCTTTTCTTGTCTCCTCTTGTTTTTTCCTCTATCCATTCTTTCTCCTAATAATAGAATTTTATTTGAACTTTAAATGAGTATGTGAGTATATATGTGTGTATGGGAATGTGTGTCTGTGTACAGATGCACATTTATATGTGTGCATGTGTATGCATGTGTGTAGACTCAAGGTTGACATCAGGGGTCTTCCTTGATTGCTCTCAGCCTTATTCATTGAGCCAAGGTCTCTCAGTTGAACCCAGAGCTTAGAGATACAAATGGTTTACCTAACCAACTTGCCTCAGGACCCACCGCCCAGAACAAAGGATCTGCCTGCTTCTGCCTCTTGAGTGCTAAGTTGGCAGAGGTGAGCATCCGTACGTGGTGCACACTTTTCTCTGTGACCTTTCACATGAAGACAAGAGCGAAATTTTCTTCCATTTCCAGCTTCATGTGGCTTAGTTCAAAAAGTTTCATGATTTAGGGCATTTCAGATTTTGAACTTTCTGGTCAGAGGTGCTCCACCTAACTGTGAAACAGAGTTCTAAAGGAAGTGGAACCAACTTGTAGGTGAATTTTTGAGTTGTTATGAAGCCTGAAAATTTTGTCCAAATATTGTAGTTACCTTGGCACTAAGTAATAGAATCACAGGACAGTTAATTTGTGTATTTCTAATTACCAAGTGTACTTTCACAGTTTGGCAGTGGTAATGCACACCTTTAATCCTTGGAAGCAGAGACAGGTAGATCATTGTGAGTTTGAGGCCAGCTTGGTCTACGGAATGAATTCCAAGACAGCCAGTAATACACAAAGAAACCATCTCAAAAAACAAACAAACAAACAAACAAACAACAAAACAAACCAAAAGTGTACTATCTCATCTGTTTGATGGAAGTTTGGATTCATTTATTTACTGATTTAAGACATGGCGTTTTATAGTCTATGGTGATCTCATCTTGCTATGTAGCTGAGGATGATGACCTTGGATATTTAAAAAATTATTGTTATTATTAGTGCTTGCATGTGCACATGTGTGTGCGTGCACACACACATACAAACACACACACACACAGAGTAGAAGTTTGATTGTCATGTAACATAGTTATATATAAATATTTTCCCACAATAATGGACCCAACTCATTTGACATATTGAACCTTGTTTATTACTTTCCAGTAACTATGTAGGCCTTCTATTTATGTTACTAGAAGTTAAAATTTTTTCATTATGAACATCTTATGTTAGGCTTCTCCAAGTACTATATGTTTTTAGTGATATTTTAAATACTATCTTGAAAAAATTAACTGGATAACTGGGGTGTGTTTGCATTTCAATAGATTGTTTATTTTACTTATTTGATTAAAAAAATGGACCAGGGTCTCACTATGTAGCCCTGACTGTCCTGGAATCTATAGACTAAGCTGGCCTTCAACTCACAGAAATCCACTTGCCTCTGAGTGATAGGATTAAAGCTGTGTGCCATCACACCTAGCTAAGATAATTTATTTTTAAATGATACTGTCTTAGTTACTGTTGTAAAGACACACACCATGGCCAAGGCAACTTATAAAAAAAACATTTAAATGCTAGCTTGCATACAGTTTCAGAGGGTGAACCCATGGCTGTCATGGTGGTAGGCACGGTGATAGGCAGCCAGGCATGGCTGGAGTTGTACCTAGGAGTTTTTATGCTGTTCAGCACATTGAAGACAAAGAAAAAGACTGGGGCTGGTGTGGACTTCTTAGACCTCAAAGCTCAGTTCAGTGACACATCTCCTCCAGAAATGTCTCACCTCCTAGGCCATGATGAATAGTCTATAAATATTAAAGTGTATGAGCCTATGGGCATGATTTTCATGCAAACCACCACAGATACCTATGCTTCTCTGCTTTGTAATCTTTCTATAAATTTAATAAAATCATCATAGAAAACAAAAAACATTTGTATTCTTCATTCCTTATTCTGAGGATAGAACCTCAGAATAACACTGAACAGGAAGAGTTGAGAAGGGACTCTTGCTTTGTTTCTGATTGCAAACAGGGAAGTGTCCAGTGTTTACTGGTGACTATAATAGCTTCCTATAGTTTTATGTTTGGGGGTGGTTAATACTCATCATAAAATATTCACCATAGCTTCTTGGCAAAAACTATTTCTGTTTCTATTTTTTGAGACATGGAAGTGATAATCACCTTTCCTTATTTAGGCTTAATACTTTTATGCTATCTAGCATTAGTTCTTGTAACTAATGGTTGCTTATTCTCTCCTTCCTCCTCTTCTTCTTTCTCCTCCTTCTCATTCTCTAGTCTTTTCAGAGATTATCAACTTGGTTAGTGTTTCCTTTAGGGTTTCTATTGTTGTGATAAAACTATGGCCATAAGAAATTGGGAGAAAAAGGAGTTTATTTTGACTTATACCATATAGTCTGCTACCTGGGGAAGTTGGGGCAGGAATTCAAGGCAGGAACCTGGAAGTTAGAGCTGATACAGAGGTCATGTAGGAGTGATGCTTTCTGAAATGCTTTCTGTGGATTGCTCAGCTTGCATTCTGACACCACCCAGGACCATGAGCCCATGGTGATCTGAGCCCTCCCACATCAGCCATCAATCAAGAAAATGCACTGCCGGCTTGTTCTAAGCCAGTCTGGTGGGAGCATTTCCTCAACTGAAGTTTCTCCTTTCATAACAAGTCCAGCTTGTTTCAAGTTGATATAAAACTAACCAGTACAGTTAGTCTTCTCCAAGAACAGGTATTTAATTTATTTATTATTTGTTTTTTTCACTCTGTTATACAGTGCTTTCATTCCTTTTTTTCTTATTGATTTCTGCTTTTATCTTTAGGTTTTCCTTCCTTTATTTTCTTTCAGTTCCTTTGCTTGCCTCCTACCCTCTTGGGTTAGACTGTTCTGCTATCCTTGCTTACTAGAATACATTTTCAGATCCAATCCTAAAATAACAAGGATCATTTGTTTATCAAAATTTCCTTTTCTATAAGGTCACTGGGAGTTAACCAGCCACCTCTGCTTTTCCTTCAGTTGGACAGTGATTCTTTTTATGTTAAAATAATTAGACATAAAGTATGATGGTGGTTCAGTGGTTTAGAGTCCATGCTTAGTTTTGGTGAGTTTGGTTCTCTGCATCCTCCTTGGTTCACTCACAACTGCCTGTAACTCCAGTGCCATGGGGATCAGAAGTCCTCTGTTGGTATCTTTAGACACAGCATTCCCATGTGTGTCCAGCACACACAAGCACACGCGCGCACACACACACACACACACAGATGTACACTTAAATATGAAACTCTTTAAATTATTAGATAAGTAATTGGAGAGAAGATAAAGTCTTGAATGAGTATGCACTGTTGTCATGAGCACAGCCTGTTAAGAACCAGGGCCTTAGATCTGTAGGCATGGCAAACATTCAGGCTCAAGGAAATGACAAAGTCTGACCACGCTCCAAGAACTGATATTGACAGTGTGCACTTGACAGTGTGCACCCAAAGTATCTGCAATAGCAGTTTCCTAGATGTCAGTAGTTGAGATTGCTTCCCTATAGAGACCCTCTACCGAGCTGCCAGGCTCCTCAGTGCATCTCCACCGGAGAACCTAAGGTCCACTCAATCCCATCTTGTGTGTGTCACTTGTGTCTGTATTAAACTTCTTTTGCCCCCAGTCAGGGTCACAAACTCAGCTGCTCAGGCCATGGTGAGGTACTGATGGTTATTAAGAACAGTTGCAGGTAGTATCCTTTAGTTGGGACCTTAGGCCAGATACTTTGATAAGGACTCCATAATCTTCCTTTACTTCATCGTCATGATAACTCTATAAAGTAGATACAACTACTATCATCTTTCACAGATGAAGAAACCAAGGTTTACAATGGTGTAGTGAACTCCAATTTACTAATGATAAATATCCAAAGTAGAAGCAATGTTTGAACATGGGCATTCTGGTGCTATAGCCTATATTTTTCCCTGCTTTCCCTTTTCTCAAATGTATATGTGTGTGTGTGTGTGTGTGTGTGTGTGTGTGTGTGTGTGTGTGTATGTAACATGTAAATTTATATGCATATATAATACGTATATATTATATCCATGTAATATATATCTAAAACACATGTAAATATATGTACATATACACATACACAGAATATATATAATTTCATGCTGTGTAGAGAGCCACGCCCGAGCTGGTTCTGCCACCATTCCAAGATGGCGCCGACATCCTGTCACCACCCCCAGCCTGGGACAAGCAAACAAGTTCAGTGCGCATGCGCTTGTTACAAAGCCACGCGTAAGTCACCGCCCATCCCGGGGCTTAACTTGAGGTAATGGGCAGTCAGCCAATCCTGACGACACACGTCTCACTGAGGTGTATATAAGTGGGACCCATCTTGGGCTCGCCCACTTCCTCTGCATGATGTAATAAAAGTATGCTTGCAGAAGGATTCTGGTGTCCACGTCCGTTCTTGCTGGTGAGGCGGTAGCGTGGGCATTTACAATGCTGGCCTCAATATGGTATGGGATTATACCCATGTGCATTATACTCAGCCAGAGCCTACATTCTCAGTTTTTACATTAAGCTTCTTCTTGTGTCTCAGGAGAATTCTACTTTTTATCTTCATATATCTTAAAGTTGTCTTACATAAGCATTGATAATGTATTGATGTTAATGTTTTCATTTCTGTCGAGGAAATACTTTTTTTTTTTGGAAGACCTACAGAGCAACTGATATGCTGCCTGAACCTTCAGGCTCCATCCTAAACCGAACTAATGGAGTCCTGCTCCTTTAAGGCACATGGCAGATCTCAGTGCACTTCAGTCAGCTGCTAACTAGATTGACTGTACTCACAGGAGCTCTGATGGACAGCTGCTGGGTGTCTGTTGCAGTCCCCTCCTTGTGTTCCACAGGAAGTTGGCAAGCCATCTGCTTGCTGTCTCAGCAGCCAGCACTTGCCCCAGTGGAGAATGTCTAAGAAAATGTAGTAGTGTCTCTGGGGAACCACTGTGCTCTTGAGGTTTCAAAGCTCCCATCCTCATGGCACCCCTCCACTTTATATATCTCCCTGTACTGTCTCAGTGCTTTGAACAAAAGCTAGTTTGAATCCAAATACTGTCATGGAAATCTTTACAAATCCAGCACAATTTAGGCAGATATTCTTCCAAATCTGTAGAAATCACAGGAAGGCAACATGCCTATGGTTCTTCCATTGACTTTCAATAGCTCCCCTTTTAAAGCAGTATTAAAAAGTTGTCTCTAAAAGTAACTCTGCCTTTGCCAAGGAACGCTTCTCATTAAAGGCAGCATGGTTATTAAAGACTTCTGAAGAAGAGTAACTGTTCAAACAAAGCTGCCCATAAAAACTACATTTTAAAAGTCTACAGGATTTTTCTCTTAGATCCCAAACTAAGTAGTCTACACACCTTCATGGGTAAGTGCCGTTAAATTGGTCTCTACCTGAAGTACCATTGGAATCAAACTATTGTACTGTTTCCACAGTGAAGCCATGTGAGTCCCACTCATTTCTAAGCTTTGCACTGTTTATCTCCTCCCAAAGCTTCCAGAAAGACACCCAAACTTGATTTTCATTTGAGAACACTCTGCTACTCTCTTTTTCCCCGTGGATTTTTATTCCTTACTGTGGAAGGTCCTGTTTAATCTGAGATTAACACATGTATGGGGTCCTTAGACTAATCTACAAACTGCGTAACTATGTCTTGATTTAGCCATCTACTTGTGCTAGGAAATTTAAATACATGCTCCATCATCTGGTAATTTTTGGACTTCCTTTCATTCTTCCAAGCAAGAGCTAGATAGGTGAAGGAAGGACATAAGGAATATCAGAATCTAAAACCTGAGGATGCTGAATAGGTCAGTGTGTCCTGTGCAATCATCTCATGTAGCAGGCAGATCTCAGAGTCAACATTAGAAATAGCTCAGGAAGAGACAAGGGAATCATTACTGCCCTGGGACAATACATTCTGGCCTATATTTGTATGTAATATTGGCTATGAACTGCTACAGTTATTTTTGAGCAACATGCCACGGGGCATGAAAACTAAAAGACATTTTGATTGTCGATTGGCCAGATAGAAATCACAACACTTCACAGTGGTTTTATTCCAAGTCTGTTTCTATGGGCTAAGCATTAGCTTTGCCTTCACTGGCAGCACAGATGTGGAGGACCTACCAGCATCTTACAGCCTCACACAATTCATGATGGAAACTTGACAACTAGTTATTGAATAATACATTTCTTGGTACACGAGTGACTGAGTTTGGATCTCTCCAAAGATCACGGAGTCCTTAGATTGCTCTTGAGGGACTTTTCCATTGGTGTGATGAATGGATGGTGAACTCATATTCTTCAGAAAGTTTTCTAGTCACCCCTGGTACAAGCTGAAAAACACCCAATATACTTCTAGAAAAAAAATGGTAAGAGACAATGTGATCTTACAGGGCTGATCTGATGGACAGATTCTGCTTCAGATGAGACATAAGAGGTCTGGACTAAGTACAGAGTTGGGGCAGAAGTAAGGGTTAAAGTCTGAAGTACTTTCTAATAATCTAGAAAGAGAATCAGGATCAAGTTCAGAAATAGGAGAGTGTGTGGGCAGCTGAGAAAAAAAAGAACAGGAAAAATGAGGGATTGGAAAACCAAAGAGGTAAGAAAGGGGCATGACTTTGTCAGTAAGTAAGGATCGTGGACAGTTAGTTGCCTAGGTCCCCTGTGTCTGTGGTTCTGTGTGCTTCTGCTGTAATGTGGTGCTGTGAGTAGGAGCTCCTGGGTCAAGCGGAGAATGAGGCAAGCGGAGGATGCTTTGGGACTTTATGCACCAGCACCGGGATTGTAGCAACCTTGGATTCAGGAGATGTGGGTATCCAGAAATTTTGGGACTGAGATACTAAAAACGGCTTGCTTTTCATTTGTTTGAAGAGATGGGACAAGGATGGGTAGAGAGAATGAAATACACTATAGATACCCAAGTTGTCTCTGTTACAGCTCTAACACTTTTCAACTAATCTTCAAAAATAAGCATTGTTTCTGTTTTTCCTTTAGAAAAGATCAGGAAGTAAAAGACATAGTGGGTTTCCCAATTATGAAGCGTAACCAGTACATAATGTTACCCACTGGCAAGTGGGTCCATTTATTGTTTAGTAGAAATGTTCATTACTTAGAAAACAGTAATATTTAATAAATAATATAATAATATCTCACAAGACTTATCTTGTGGATAAAAAGAAATTCCCTCAGGAATCAACAAAATCTTTTCACATTATGGAAGGCAAGATCCTTGCTTGGGTTATTTGAGGACTCAGTTGAAGTCACCTGTATGGGTCTTCAGTCTAGAAGTACAATCAGCTGATTTAGAAATACTTGTTTTGCCTTCATTTTAGAAGTTCTCTTCCGTAAAAGACCTTTAGTTGGCTTCATTGTTTTGGGTCTGTGGCAGAGCAATTCTTCAAGGCAGGGGTCCTGAGTTCAGATCCCAGCAACCACATGGTGGCTCACAACCACCCATAATGAGATCTGATACCCTCTTCTTGTGTGTCTGAGGACAGCTACAGTGTACTTATGTATAAAAATAAATAAATAAATCTTAATAAAAAAAAAAAAAAGAAAGAAAAGCCATTCCTAATGTGGCCAAGAAGCAAAAGACAAAGAACCAGGCCCGAGGACCATTCCCCTCTTAAAGAGCATCTGCACCAGTGACCTAGGCTCCCCATTAGGTTTCATATTCTTCCAACTATCCCACCATTTGTCAAAGGGAGAACCCTGGTAACTAAGTCATTAAGATATAAGGCTTTAAAGGCATTCAAAATTATGGAAGCATATTTTCTGGTTTGTGCTTGGCCCTTTAGTCAGCAGGAGCTGCCATTTCCAGCATCTTCAAGTTGCTCTCTCCTCTGGGAGCCAGATTGTATGAACCAGGTGGAGAGCCTTACTAACTCAGTTTATTTTACCAGATCTTTCTGGGAGGAAAGCAGTTGTAAATTTCCATTGTGTTTTGCTTTGCTCTCTATAGCACCAGCACTCAGTAAGGAAATGAAACTCTCTAGCCTTGCTTGATTCTGAAATTCTCTCGTCTTCCAATATGTGAGCAGAATGAAAATCTCCATTTGTTTAATTGGTTGGTACTTCAAGTACATTATGCTTTGTTAGTGTTCTTGTCGATAGTGCCATACTTGGCAAATGTACCTTTTATCTTTTCTTTCCTAGGTTTGTTCTTTTTCTTCTTTCTTTGTGTGACTCATATGTTCTGGCTTTTTGAAATCCCCAGAGAAAGTTGTGAATGATGTATGAAGTGAAAAATCTTTACTCACGGCACAGTGGGAATACAGAAAAGTGCTTCATATTCACTGCTGGACTGGTCTTTTCACTGTGTTGTAGGATTGAATATCCAGCATTCACCCTGTACTGCCTCGAAGTCCCTGGAGCTCTGGATTCAGTGGCAAGGAGCAGAGTCCTGCAGAAAAGCAGAGCGATGAAACTATTGACCTCCAAAGATCCTTCATCTCATTCTGATTCTGCATTCAATACAGGTAGGGCTCCTCAAATCCCTGTAATCTTAACAAAGAGACAATACACCGAGTTGAAGATACAGAAAATTAACCCAGATTCTGTGATATGGGGAGGTGGTGGTGGGAAGCTGAGGATTGTCAGCACCCTGCAGGCCCACTGTCTTGAAGAGAGTATCTTTCCCTCATCCTAGATTGACAGAACTGTTATCATGACCTAAGAAATCCGGAGAAAGGAACTAGAGCTGGGCTTCATTGTCTTTTCCTTATGCAGAAATCCCTGAGAATTATCATGGTTGTCTGAGAACTTAGTATATCCTTGGTACAAGATCTAAAACTCTCTTCTGTTTCTAAATGAGATATCCAACAAGGTTCCTTAAAATGTTAAAAGTCATTTAAAATCGTGTGTGTGTGTGTGTGTGTGTGTGTGTGTGTGTGTGTGTGTGTACAGGTACCTTTCTGTAAAGCAGTATGTGCTCTTATAGTATCTTTCACAAATATTTGACATTCTCTGGTGTTGATTTGGCTTCTAGTAGCTTACTCATGATCCAAGTGATGCTCATTGAGGAGTGGATCTTCATAATCAGTCCATGGCTGATTGCAGCTACCTTGGAAGGTGAACATGGGGTTAGCATAGCAGGTCAGACCACAAGGGATTCACTCTAAGCATCAGGGATGGGGTCCAAACACTCAGCCTCTTTCTCATTTTCTTCAATATGAAACCCAGGGCCTTAAGCTCATTCTTTAGTGGCATATTCTCTTCCTTACTTTTTTTAGGTTAGCATATGAAGCAATGGGTCTCATTGTGGCATTTTCATTGTCCTGTAACTATACTTTGGTTTTAATCCATCCTGTCCCCACCATCCTCGACCTGCCTCATGTTGGCTCTTAACAACACAATTGTGCTGAGATCATTCTAGAAAAAGAAGGGGGGAAATGATCCATATACATCTTATTATTGCCTCTTAATCTTGATATGAAGAAGTTTAAACTTATTTATGGACCAACAACTTCAAGATATTTTAAACAAAAGAAAAACTGAATGAAATGCACATTGCAGAGTCACTAGGCTAGAATTCTTTCAAGACCTTTGGAGAAGGGTAGTGTGTCTTTGTTGAGGGAACAGAAGGTCATGTTACAGCTTCAAACAGCCATGTCAACATGATTTTGGACATTGGTCCATATACAGTCTTCTGTCTGAGGTAAATGGCACCATGGCACGGCATTTTCCCTGATTATTCTTTTTTACTGCCACAGGCGTTTATCTAGATCCCTTCCCAAATGAAACCTGAAACTTGCTAGCTTCGTGCATATGTCTCTGAAATTCTATTTCATATCTTCTTTTAGCTCTTGACAGCTGTTAGATGCTCATTTACCCGCCCATAGCCTGGCAGCTTCCCAGCTATCAAATGCATGGTTTGAGATGGAGAAGTGGGGGCCGGCAGAGGAAGCTGCCATCTAAGTTAAAACTGTGTTTTATCTCTAAGGAAAGATGTAACCTTAGGCCTCCTGTATGCTTTAGGAATATATTTTCCTACAGAGACTTCTCTTATTTTAAGTAGCCTGAAAATAACTGGTCCAAGGAATAAAATGAAACCTGTCCAAATCAAAAGCAAGAGCCTTAAGCAAAGGTGGTAACAAATCTTAAGACGCTTTGGTTTGTCTGAAGTCAAAATTCAGCAGGTTCTCTCACTGAACAAGCACATCGGGACTATCTGATCAGTGTGTTAAAAAGTGGCTGTATACTCTGAGGAGCGTACACCATTAGGAGCATATTAGACCACGGAGATACAAACATTTTGTTTTCTCTCTCGTAGTGAAGATCAAAGTGAATTCGAAACACAAATTTAACTCATCTCTTCACCAACACATTTCAGACAACCAGACAAATGCTGGAGGAAGCCCCTGAGAGCTACCCAGCTTAAGAAGAGCCGGCATCTTGACTGCAGGAATGGGGCTACCCATAAGGCTGCGTGGTAATGACTTCAACCCAAACCAGAAACATGCACAAGACACGCGACACAGATAGCACACCGTTCAAAGACCATGATGGGACAGAAGCACCTTGCATCCACACCACAGCACGGAGGGTGTGGCCTAGTCTATGCCACATGAGGTTGTAGAGCACGTGCTCCATGCCTCACGCCAGCCCATGGTGATTTCTTACAGATATTTACTAAGCACATGGCATATAGAACATTAAAAGGCTTTGGAAAAATCCCTCAGTTTTCAACTTCTGAAGGATTATTAACTTCAAAGTCTGAAGAAATGTCGCCCTTCTATCTTTGGAAATGCCAGGAGCCTTTGCATATCCTTTACCACAGTACCAAGGAACCCCCAGCAGAGAGGAACGATTACTGCCTCGGTGGCGAGAGGATGGCTTTTGATCTCTTAACATATTGGAAATTACTTAAAGGTAAGCCATCTGCTAGCTGAGGAACAAAAACAGATTACATCACACCCTGCTAGAAAGATTGTGTTAAATCCTGTATATCAAGGCTTTTAATAATTCTATATTAAGTCAGCTAATAGGATTAGGTACACATTTTCTTTAGGCTTATTTCCCCAACTATTAAAAGAAAAAAAAAAACTTTTTGTGTGTATGTGTGTGCCGACCTGCAAAATTCAAGTGTATTCTACTGTGAATATAAAGGGTGCTTTCAAGAGGAAGTGTTTCTTCAGATCACCACTGCTCTCCAAGGAGAGGCACCACATAAGTGCCTTTCCAGATGAGTCAGAGGGGGCAGGGAAGCCAGCGTGTCTGTTGCTGCCAATATGAAGCATTACCTGTGCATTACAAGCCTGCCAACGTGAGGTCCACACATTCACTGTTTTCAGCAGTGAATAGGGAAATTCAGACAGATGGAGGAGAAGTGGCTGGTCCTCTCCATAATAATGATTAGTTGGTAACTATGGTGACAGTACAACTCGATGCTACATGACCCACAGGTGTTGCAGATAATAAAAGAATGAGCTTTCATTGCTAAGAACTGAAGTATCTGCAGGACTACATGATCCCAACCTTAAGAATTCTGGCATTCTGAACAATATCACACATGAACTAAATGTCAGGTTGCCTGTCTTGTGTTGAGTTCTGGCTCACATGACAGAACCCTGGAATATATTTGTATGATGACACATGCCAATAAAAAGAAAGGCGTTTACACTTTCCCTTCATCTCAGCAATTGGTTTAATGCTATTCTATAATATAAAAACATGAAATATACACATTCTGTAAAGTACTTCAAAATCTCTGTATAAAGGTGCATTTACTCTGTGCACCAGAGATCCCTCTGGGATACATCAAAGTAATGGAGACACCGGAACAAATACATTTATCTCTCAATGGTACTTCAAGTAACTATTTCCTTGATATGTGTGTGTGTGTGTGTGTGTGTGTGTGTGTGTGTGTGAGAGAGAGAGAGAGAGAGAGAGAGAGAGAGAGAGAGAGAGAAAGAGACAGGCAGAGACAGAGAAAGAGAGACAGAGACAGAGACAGAGACAGACAGACAGACAGACAGACAGACAGACAGACACACACACACACACACACACACACACACACACACACAGAGGGGGGGGGAGGAGTTTGGAGCTAGGGTAGAGGCCAGGAAACTCCATCAATTCTCCAGTCTCCACTCTCCAACAGTGAGTAGTCGTTCCCAGCTTTACAGGTAGGTATGAGATCTAAACTCAGACGCTTGCATTTGCACAGTAAGCATTCTTACCCAGTGGGTCCTCCTGCGAATCCCTTGAGATTTTCTTTAAAAGAAAGCAAGGAAAACCTCACTTCTACTGAGATACAGAAATTCTTGGTTCATGACAATACAGTGTCACAAAGAAATGTGGAGAGCCAAATAAAATTGCAGAAGTCAATGTTTAAAAACCAGTGCAAACCTTTTCAGATTTAAGACATTTGAAAAGCATTTGCTGAATCACATTTTCAAAAATTCTAGACACGTTTGCCTTGATTGTGCTTTAATTATTGAGTAAGACAGAATGGGATTAACTTAATTGGTCATGGCACAAATGAGAAAAGAAACTGCAAAAGCAGTGTCCTGAACATTTAATTGTTATTAATTATGCTTTGGTACAAATGGCCTAAACTTACTGTGTGTGCCCTTTACAATCACAATAAGTACAATTAATGTAATGATAAATCTAATAACATCTCCCACATAGGGAGAGAGGGTACTCATTAGCAATTTGAAACCTTCTAATTTTTACAACTGTTGTTTTTATTTTACATATTTTTTAACTTTTCATTTTTTTTAAACTTTTCATTCTCTGTTCCACATCATTTACCCTGGTCTCACCCATGTCTTCGTTTCTTCATATCTGCCCTCCAACCTTGCAACCTTCCCTTAAATTAAAAAACAAAAGACAAAAACCACCAGTGAGAAGTGGGGCAGCTCTCCAGAGCACCACTGCCAGTGAGGGCCAAGGCAAGTTCTGCACAGCACAGGGACATGTATGTGACCCCTGGCAGCTGTGACCAGGACATCTCCATGTTCTATAGTGGTAATGTGAGCCATGGGTATTGACACCAACCCCTGACGCTGTCTAGGCACAGACTCAGACATGTTTCTTTGTGGTAGCATGCGGTTGGGGCATCATCATGGCCTCATGTGGTAGGTAGGGCTGGCCACTCCAGCTTTGCTTCTCAAGTTCTCTCTTCAGAATGCTCAAACTGTTCCATGTTCTCTAGCATCTTCCTACCACATACCTGCACATTGTAGTGGCTCCTGCTGCAGGCTGGTCACATGGCTGCCAGACCTCTGGGTGACCTCCTCTATCCAATCCCCATGGCTTAGGGGCAAGTGAGTCTCTAGGTAATTACAGCCCTTCTGTGTGGCTGGCATGACCATGGGTGGGTCTGTGGGCGTCTTTCCCCACCCAACTCCCAGATCTCCAGCTGGGTTCCTCCTCCCAACGTGTTAGATGAAAAGTCCCATCACAGGCACTAATATGGGACAAAAAGGCATTGCCCAAGGCCTGCCCATTGTAAGCTCCTTTCCTAAGACCATCAATATCCACTACATTTAGGGAAGAGGGAATCATTGCTTGCTGGTTTGTGGCAAACTGGCAAAGGAATCAAACCTCCCATCTGGCACAGGCACTCTGCTCTCATTAGAATTAATAGTGCAGAATGGGAAGTACTCTGCTGAAGCCTATTGGTTAATACAACAGAGAAGGTGGACTTTCCAACATTTGGCAATCCAACAATACCGATTTTCTATGAGGTTCCAAGTCTTCTAATAATTGGGGGTGGTTTAATTCCATCCCCTCTCTGTTTTCAGGGGCATCGTGCACTGGGGCTAAGTAAGGATCACATGGGATCCCAGGCTGCAAAAATTGGCATCCAGAGGTGGGGAGGAAGGCAGAGAGAGTACAGGCTAGGCACTCTGCAAACCTCGCACACAATGGTCTACATATTATTTTTAAATTGAAGAACTGAAATTTGATTCAAGCAAGGCATCTATGGACGAATCACTAACCTCACTTCCTTCAGGGTCTCAATAATGACTTAACAAAGGAAAAGGGGAACATTAATAGTTTGACAATGATATTGATATTAGTCTTTGAGAATTTCATACATGTATGCAATGCATTTTGGTCATATCCATTCTTCAACTCCCAACTCCTCCCAAATTCCCTCTGCATCGTCCTCCTAACTTCTATTCTCTTATGTAAACACATTGAACCCAGTTAGTGCTGCCTCTATAGCATGGGTGTAAGGTGATCCACTGAAGGATGGATAAGCTACCAGGGACTCCATCCCTAAAAGGACTGTTCCTCCCCGTGCAGCCAACAACTTGTTGATGGCTTCTCAACCATGAGTGGGGCTTCTTGAGCCTCTTCTCCAGCTGTCTGGATTTTGAGAGCTTTGATCTTATGGAGATGGCCATAGACACCCTGGTCTATGAGTAATAGGGCCCTGTTTTGTCAGAAGACACTGTCTCCAAGTAGTCCTTTCCAACCTCCAGTTCTTACACTTTTTCTACCCCCCTCTTCTGTAATGTACCCCAATCCTTGCAGGAAGAGGTGAGCATGATCAACCCTGAAGAGAATACCGAAAGTTTAAAGTGATTAAAGAAACCAAAGCAGATCCAAGGATGAGAATTTAAAGTGAGATTTGATACCAAAGTCTATGTCTTTTTTGTCACCCACTGCTGGCTCTCTCTTGCTAGGGAAGGGGCCAGGAAGTCATTCTCTGTACTCACTGACTTCCTTCAGCTCCTTTGTTTCAGATCTTGTTATGAACAGACATAATGATGGCCCTGCCGGGAAATGCTCAGAATTTAAATCAAGGAACCCCACATGTCTCCTTTGGGCTAGGTCTTACCTGGCCTCTCTAGGATGCTCCTTCCATTTGTTAGTTTGAGGGAGTCAAAACAAAATGTTAATCGGAAGTCTTTTTCAAGGCTGTGAAATTTTCTCCTTCATAAACCTTCAACTTTAAGTTTACAACTTTATATTTTTCTTTCATGTTAAAAAGATGCCTTGTTAACTTATTTCCTTGCTAGAATAATCCAGTGGAGGACAGAGACAAAGTAAAAACATAAAACAGTAATCATAAGACACCTCTGAAATATTGTCTAAAATATCTCATGCATTAATGATTATTGAGGTAAAATGACATATGCACAATAATAGGAACATATCTGCTATTATAAGTACATTTAGGCAATATAGTTTGAATACATCATGGTGCTCAAAATATTTCTAACACCAATGTTAACATTTGTGTTACGGCAGAACTAGTTGTTAAAAAATTCTCCACCCTCGAATTTTAATGTCCAAAGTTTATTTTTTTTTTGCTCCTAAAATTCTCCAGTGTTGGGTTCCCAGGAGGGTGGCCTTCCATGTGCCATTCTGGACTGTGAATTCTTTCCATGGATAACTCTGATGTCTTTAGGTTGTGGCTATAGGGTCACTAGATTCATCTTCATTTTGAATCGAAAAGGGAAGAATCATGGAGAATGCTTCATGGAGATAGATGCCTGTGGACCAGGGGAAGAGGTGCTGCCCATCATACTCACTAGCTTTCTGTTGGCTAAAAGTCATAAAGCCACATCTAACTTCAAGGAAGGCTGAGAAATGTGCTCTACCTTTGTACCTGGGAGGAAGAAGAAACAGACTTCTGATGAACAGGCTGTCTATAAGACTTCCAGAGTACTGAGAACCAAAAGGTGTATTCAGGCTGAAGCAGCTGATCTAGGCCACCAGTTGTAACTGGCTGATAAATATTAAAGGAATCACAATGAACACAGTAAGCTGATTTCACGAGTATACTAAAGTATCAGCACTCCTTCCTGTAGTGTGTAGTTGCTACTACCTCGCTTTAAGCTCTCTGTGGACCATGCTACCAGCCTTGTCCAGATTCCCTCATATATGTGCATAAAACACACACACACACACACACACACACACACACACGCTTATTTTAATATGCAATTCAATTCCTAGAATATTATTTTAAGTCTGTCCTCACCTATTTAGACTCCTAGGTTAGAACCAACAACTATGCCATCCATATATAGAAAGAACAGTGAGGAGCCCAGAATAACCTCCTTACCTTAATCTTTGTCTCAGGCAATGGCTTATTCCGCTGGTTCTCAATGTTCCTAATGCTGCAGCTCTTTAATGTAGTCCCTCATGTTGTGGTGTTTCCCAAGCATAAAATTATTTTCATTGCTACTTCATAACTATAATTTCGCTACTGTTATGAATCTTATGGTAAACATCTGAAACACAGGATATCTGATATGTGACGCCCGTGAAAGGGTCGTTTGACCCACAGGTTGAGAACCACTGGTTCATTCCTTCTGAGCTTCCATTTCCAGATGGAGAAATTGAAACCAGTAACACTTCCTTTGCAGAGTTTTACATACAGAAATTTACATATGAAAGACTTAACAAGGCACTTCATACATTGTAATCACTATCATCACCATGTTGAGTAGTCTTGATTGATTATGACATCCAGTTATTATATAATACAAACATGTAAACATCCCTCAGTACTGCTTCATGCTTCCCATATTTCAAAAAAAAAAAAAAGCACTCATACCTAGAACAAACACTATTAGAATTCTAATTAGAAAACAACTGTTTCAGGCCTCTGTCTCCAGCTGAAGCCCTCTCAAGCCTATGCCTTGCTTGGTACAGATGACAATGCCTCAGAGATTCAGTCCACCAAAAGCTAAAAATGACAACCTCACTTCTTTTTACATTGGACTGCATCACTCTACCTTGAGCTTCCCCAGTGGCAGAGCTACCAGTGAAGTTCTTATGACTCCTGGCCCCACAGAGCCTTATTAAAGGACCTTATCTATGTTAATACCTGACAGCAGGTGCGGATTATTAGAATGTGTGTACTGAGAGAATTGACTGCTGTTTTGAATTAGCAGCTGTGGTTTTTTTAAAAAATGACATTTTTATATCAAAACAACAGAAGCTGTCTTTCCCCTCTCTTTGCTGATGCATAACATCCAAGAAGACAGGAATGGCCTTCAGCTAGTGCAGATCAATTTCTATTCAGCTTCACCCACCAGTTATTTACTGTTGATTGCATTAACCTTTCCCACTTCCTTTGTGGGTTGTATTTTTTCTTCTATATTGCCATAGTCAAACTTGAAATTGCATAATAAAGTTTTAAATTATTTCTTGTGTTATGCCTTTTAGTGTGCTGAGTTTATTTTAAAACAAATTATTTCCAGGAAAATATGAGCTTCTTACCTATCTGTCAGTTCAAATTTTTAGATGCTGTTGTAAGTTTGTTTGCTTGGTGTGTGTGTGTGTGTGTGTGTGTGTGTGTGTGTGTGTGTGTGTGTGTTATGTGCATATGGATGCGTGGACACATGACCACACGGAGGCCAAAGGAGAATTTGGTGTCTTGTATCACTCTTTACTATTGAGACAGATCCTTCACAGATCCTGGTGCTAACTAGCAGCCAGCTCTCCTTCCTGCCCAGTAGTCTTCCTGTGTCCATCCCCACACCACATAGTGGGTTTATGGGCACAAGTTGTCATTGCTAGCTTTTTCTGTGGGTCTTACATTCAGTACTCAGGGCCTGATGCTTGTTCAGCAAGAGATCTTTTCCCAACCACTTCTCCAGCTGTAGGTCCGGAGTTTTCCTTAAAAGAACATATTCATATTTCTTCTATCCCATTCAGAACATTAGAATTCCAAGAAGGTTCTCAAGGAAGATTTTGCAGCATTCACCTGGGTAAGCACACACTCTGTGTCTAAGCACATGTGATTTATATTTCTGCAGTATTCACCTGAGAAGCATGCAATCTCTACCTAATCATGTATGACAAAGAAAAGGACCTTCTTAAGGTGAAAACTGACCAGCAATAATGCAAAGGCGTCATCACGTGACATGAGAGAAGGAAGTGCATTTTTTTCTGAGAACATATGCTATCACTGCTGATCTAACCTGTTGTGGGTGGGGAAAGAGCTTGAACCTCAGATGTAGATACTTCCTGGTTCAGAGCCTGCTTTTGCCATTCTGTTCTATGTCCTTGAGCAAGTCCTTGACTTATCTGTACTTGACTGTCCCTTATCTGAAAAAATAGAAACAATTTTACCTCTCAGGATTGTCCTGAAGATTAAGTGAAATATATAGAATGCTTTGACATATGTATTCTCAACCTGTAGTCAAGTACAGTTGAACCTACCAGTGAGCCTATAGTCTAAGCCATAGTTAGCCACGCTACGATATAATTCTCAAGAATCAACTTTAATTTCAACTCACAGTTTCAGAAACAGTCCACAGTTGATTGTTGGGCCCCATTTTGGTTCTGGTTTGGGGCTTGAGGACAAACCCGAGCCTGGCTGGAGTTTGAAAACGGTCTCAGGGTTTGGTGGCTGATTATGGGATGGATCCCCGGCTGGGGTAGTCTCTGGATGGTCCATCCTTTCACTTTAGCTCCAAACTTTGTCTCTGAAACTCCTTCCATGGGTGTTTTGTCCCTATTCTAAGGAGGAATTAAGTATCCACACTTTAGTCTTCTTCCCTGACACTATTGCATATGCCAGCAAGATTTTGCTGAAAGGACCTTGATATAGCTATCTCAAGTGAGATTATGCCAGTGCCTGGCAAATACAGAAGTGGATACTCACAGTCATCTATAGGATGGAACACAGGACCCCCAATGTAGGAGCTAGAGAAAGTACCCAAGGAGCTCAAGGGGTCCGCAACCCTATAGGTAGAACAACAACATGAACTAACCAGTACCCCCAGAGCTCGTGTCTCTAGCTGCATATGTAGCAGAAGATGGACTAGTCGGCCATCATTGGGAAGAGAGGCCCCTTGGTCATGCAAACTTTATATGCCACAGTACAGGGGAACACCAGGGCCAAGAAGTGGGAGTGGGTGGGTATGGGAGCAGGGAGGGGATGGGAGAGGGTATAGGGAACTTTCAGGACAGCATTTGAAATTTAAATAAAGAAAATATCTAATAAAAAAAGAAAAGAAAAGAAAAAGAAGACTGTCTCAGTCACTTCCGTACTGGAGTGACTCAGCACAACCTGCTTGAGCCTGCCTTTGCCTAGCTACTGCTGATGTAGAATAACTTTGTTGGCTCTGTCAGTCACCCAATACCCTTCATCACCTTTCTCCTCCCCCTATGTCAATATCATCTCAACTCAGCAAAAACCCCACCTTCTTTCTCAGCCGTTTATAAGCAAAAGGACTGATACAACTAAAGGAGTTCCTGCTGCCACAGACTCCCAGCTCTGCTTGCTCACGGGGTGAGTATTCTCTGGACTGCAGGAGGTCTGAGCTGCAACAACATCTCTCTTCATCCCAGAGAGACTCTTGGCTGGACCGGGTTCTCTCCTCTCAGCCTGGACCTGCCAGCAGAGAGCAGGCAGTTGTTTTGCCTCATTGCTTTGGACCTGGGGGAAGCTGATATCATGGTGAGGAGTGGATAGTAGTGCAAAGCTGACAACCTCATTGTGACAGGAATGGAGAGAGGGAAAAAGAATGAGGCAAGGAGAGAGGCCAAGGATAGTATAAACTCTCCAGTGAAGCACTGTCAACTAGGGCCCGGGGCCATCACCTCTCAGTAGGCCATTGAATTATGAGTCTATAAATGGTGTGATCTACTAATAAAGTCTCGGACTTCTTCATCCAGTCATTTTCCTGAAGTTTCCATTTTATGGAATTTTGCTGCACTATGAAGATTGCTCCACTAGGGTTTAAACCTTAGTCATATAAGCCTTTGCAGAATGTTTCACAGTTAAACCATAACACTGGGTTTTCGTGAAAATGTTACCAGAGGCAATGGTATCTGTGTTGTTACTTTGCCAGCAGATGCAAACCCAGGTAGATAACAATGAATGTCAACAAGTAGGAGATAGAGAAACAGACAGAGCCTGGACAAGTGTGTAAGCAAAACACACATCAATAGGTCCATCTTCTTGATATGGAACACAGGCTGTACTTCTTCCCATCTCTATGAGAAGCTTTAGTTACAGTAACAGGTTGCTTTGGTTTCTAGTCCACCAGCACAAGAAGCCAAAACGTCATAGACAAAGCTTCAAGTTCAATGGAAACTTTTCTCTGAATCTTATAGAAGTTTCCTTTCTCTTCTCCACCTTAAAATAAAAACTGCGACATTCAGCAAAAGCAGTTCCCACAAATGGGTTACTAGTCCTCCAGTATGGAGGTAAACGAGTTCTAAGCCATCCTCCAAAAGAACGGTGAAGAGAATATAGTCATGTGGTTATTTCCACCAGGAGATTTGCTAATTTATTCACAGTAAAACACCATTGTATTTGGTATAACAACTGGTTACTTTATGATAATTTTAAGACAATGGATACATTATAAACCACCATGACCCAAAGCAACTTGGGAAGGAAGGGGTTTTTAATTTCATACATTTACAGATAACAAGAAGCCCATCACTGAGGGAAGTCAGGACAGGAATTCAAGGTAGGGACCTGGAGCTAGCAACTGAATTAGAGGCATAGGGGAATGTTGCTTTCTAGCTTGCTTGCCATGGCCCATTTTTCAGTCTGCAATCTAATAGCATCCAGGAACACCAGGATAGGGATGCAACTCACACAGTGAGCAGGGCCCTTTCACATCACTCATCAACTAATAAAATGCCCCATGAGCTTGCTTACAGGTCAATCTTACATAGACATTTTCTCAATTATGATTCCTCTTCTAAGGTAATTTAGCTTCTCTCAGTCTCTCTCTCTCTCTCTCTCTCTCTCTCTCTCTCACACACACACACACACACACACACACACACACACACACACATCCACCATGAGTCTTAAAACTGTTTGGGATCAGAGAAGCCTTGGAATGAACATACAGGAGAAGTCAACCTAGACTATACTGGAGACTCCTTTCCTTATATCATTCCTTGCAAATCACAGTAGCAACAGGAATAGAGAGGAGCTTCTAACTTGCTTCTCCACTCTGGCATCTGGCAAACTGTGAGGGTATCATAAGATGATAGATACGTTTATCTCAGTCCTACACTCAGGATGCATATGGTGTTAGGTTCTGTGTGGGAATACTTGAACACACTGCAAAGCAATCCCAGGTCAGAAGTTCCTTATCACTGGGTGTGAATGTGCTTCCTCTTAACTGGAGGCTTTGAAAGTACTTCTGGTCCCTTGATATCATCTCAGCCTGAACTCCTTATCTAACAGGCTTTAACACGCCAGACTTTCCCCCTTTCAACGGTGTGTAGTTACTCTACCACAGGGAGATTTGAAGCAGGAATCAAAGGAATATTTATTGTATATCTTACACAATCATTGAAGGATACTTCTCTAAAGGATCCTGACCTTGCAACCAATCATTGGCTCTAGGAACTCATTAATCTCTAGAAATTGGGTAGTGGGATAGAGATCTTCAGCTATTGAGGTTGATGTTAGCATTCTCTTCACCAAGTCTAAAAATGCACACGAAAAGATAATTAAAATGGGTCCTAGGCCTTCTGTATACAATGTTGAAAAATGTTGCTTATTGAGTGGGTGTCCTCATGTTTATCAACCTTCTCTGTCTAGGATCCTCAATCCATTCAAAGACCTTGAGTTCCATTCCTGCATGTAGGGCCGCTGACCCTTTTCAGGTCCCATGCACATCTTTGTGCATGTAAGCTAGTTCTTCTATGAATAATCTAGACCTGGGTCAAGATCTTAGCTTAGTCAATAGATGGGGGATGGAAAGAAACTATATTCAGTTTTGGGGGAAGGCTTTCAACAGTCTCTAGGCAGGAAGCTACTTCTTTTCTCTGGTTAGGGGTATAAAGGCAAGAGTGGAATCCAGGAGTTCAAGTTTGTCATGCTGTCCACCACAAATATTCCCACTTTTTCTTTTTCTATCAAATACTGAATTGATCATTTCATAGGAGATCTGTTGAATCTCTGTACACACTCTCTCCTTTGTGGTACAACTGCTCTGGCAGTTAGATCCTGGATTTGGTTCTCAGTAGTCTACACTACAATTCTATGAGATGATAGCTTCTTTTGCAGTTGCCATGGGGCATCTTTGACTTTTCCAACATTGTTTGATGTGATTAACAGTTGTCTTCCCTGAAATCTAGCTTTCATTCTCCAAGGCATCTGGTGTAGTTAGCAAAAGTCATCTCTCTTCCATGGTGTGATGGTAATTATTAAAGGTCAACTTGAATGGATTTAGAATCACCACGGAAACGTGTCCTGAACTGTGGCTAAGCTGAAGATTTGGACAGAATAGAAAGTCCAAGTAAGGACCAACATTCATCATGTTCTGTATCCTGATGATGCAATGTGACCAGCTACCTCACACTCCTGCTGCCATGCCTTCATCACCATGTATTTTTTTCTTAAACCAGGAATGAAAATAAATACTATCTCCCTTAACATGCTTCTTTGCATGTATTACATCATGGCACTAAGAATTATAATAAGCAGTAAGAAATATAATACTCACTGTTTTTGCTAGCATCGCTTTAACCATCCTAGAAAGCACTGTGGCCCTTTCATTTACTATTTGCTCCTCGGCTTCATTAGCCACAGAGGGAAGTCTTAGTATAAAGCCACCAGTACACCTGACGTCAGCAGTGTGGGATCTGTGGCTCAGATCCAAAATGGTTTCCTGGGGATCCTCTTTCCAGAGTCTCTGTGATATCAATTGTCTTCACCTGGACCTGGACTCTCTGTGATCTCAATTGTGTTCACCTTAGTTCCTAAGAAAGCAGAGCCTGAACCAAAAAATCTCCAGTGTACTAATTTATCCAGGAATGTAGTCCAGAATGACCATAGATTATGAAACAGAAAGAGATGGGAGAAAATACGGGAATGTTGAGCTGGCTGCTGCCAAGTTCAGCTTACTTCCTAACGTTGCAAAATCAAATCTTCTGACAAACTGTGTAACAGCCTCTCAGGGCAGACTCTAGATGGGAAAGGGAAATAAATCCGTTCATGGCCTCCTGTACCCGACTCATCAAATTTTCTCCCCTTGGGAGTATTAACTTTATCACATTTTTGGAGTTTCCTTGCACAAATGCCTGGTAAGGTTCTTTGGCATTATAAACCTCTGTAGTAAGTAACAGGAGGAACCTTGGGCAGACTTGACAAGGTCAAGGCCTATGGTTTCGCTATGAGTTTGATCTTGGATACATTTCACCCATGCACACCCAGCCACTGCATCAATGACAAAAGCTGGGGACAACAAAAGAGAAAGGACTCTGTGTGGTGCATGGCAGGGCTCCCCTACAAAGGTCTTTCTTTAGGTAAAAACTGAAGGGGAGCAGACCATGCCACCAGACAGAAGCAGCAAAGTGCAGAACACTGACAAAACTCATAATTGAGAGCAGCAAGAGTTTGAACTAGCTCCTGTCCTAAAACACATGACCATGTCACCCCACTAAGAGGACCGTAACAACCGGTCATGTAGCATAGAGTTTAGACTTCTCCAGGCTAATGAGGTATCTAGGGGCCCTGAGTGTTTACCAATGAACACCCCTTCCTAGGAATCCTTTCCTATAAAGGGCATTTAATCTCTGGTTCACCCTGAGTAAGTCGTTTGCATCCTCATCTGCCATGAATAGACAGCTTGGACAAGCAAGGACTGTCTCCTTCATCAAGGACTACCACAGGTGAGGCCTACCTCATACAGAGTCTCCCACAGAAGGCCCTTCATCATTTCTGGTACTCACTATGAGCTAAGCCAGATCCACCCCCCTGGGCTTTTCACAGGCCTGCGGGTCCCCAGTTCTCAACTCCTCATGGTTTGCAGAAGCATCTTGGTGCCCAGGGCTTTGAAGACTACAGCCTCCATCTCAATCCCTGCTGTTTCTCACCTGGAGAAACAGGGGCTGGAACCTCTATCTTAGGCTATCCTCTATCTTAGGCTGTGTTTCGCTTGCCCTGAATGGTGTGTTTGTTTCCCACCAGCCCAGCACTCCAGTGGTAAGGGAGAAATACATCCTAGCACCCCTGCATTTTGCTTCCCTGAGCATCATTCCAACACCCCAGAAGCAAGGTGGAAATGCAGAACCAACCCAAAACCAAATTTGTTTGTCACCGAAAAAAAAAAAAAGGCACATATTCTCAGTTTCCTCTTTAAAATGCGTTCAGCTATGGTGTGTGTTTTTATATCTCATTCTGTTCTTATGCCAACTCTTCTAGGCAGGTAGAAGATGTACTTTTAGGCCTATATGAACAAAACTAAAGTTCAGAGTGGCTATGAATTATTGGAAGAATATAGCAAGTAACTATCATGTCTGTATTGATAACTTAATAGATTTACCCAGAAAGTGCTTTTAGGGGGCAAAGTGTGTATTGGAGGGTATATCACATAGCCAATTATTCTTTTCTCTCTCAAATTCTGATTCTTATGATGCTGACCTTCATGAACATGCTATTATAAGACAGGCTCCTACATCAAAGTGACCTGAAATCTTTGAATTAAAAATAAGTTGAAGTTAGAATATCATTTTCCTTTTTTTTTTTTTAATTTTCAGTTTTGTCTTCCTTGGCTTGTGTTAGCTTGCTTTTTTTTTTTTTTTCTGAGTCTAGAAGAGACTTGAGTAGGATGCCTACTATAAAGGTGGCCCAGACCAGACAGATGGTGGAAACAGATTTAACACTCTGGTCATTGCAGGCATTACTCCAACATCATCTTCAAGGAAAGCCTGTGTCATCTGTCCCTGTGTGTGCCTCAGTCTTTACTACTCCGGGTGATCTTTTTTTGTAGGAATGTATAAAATGTTCCCTTCTAAGGTACACACATACATCCTCCATTCTCCCACTCAGCACCAAGCCTAGCTTTACAGACAACATATATTTTGAAACATCCTTTACCAAATGAAGCATGTTCCAAAAGTAAAGATTCATCTCATGCATTTGCAAGACCATTACAAAAGACTTTGTGTGTGTGTGTGTGTGTGTGTGTGTGTGAGAGAGAGAGAGAGAGAGAGAGAGAGAGAGAGAGAGAGAGAGAGAATATTATAAGCTCCTCCATGGGTTTCATAACACCAAGAGCCTCTTTTCAAAATATTAAGTGCACAGACAATGGTCCTAGCCAAGGAAATAGAAAGACTTCACTGTCTTTTCTCCTAAGGGCTCTGATACTTTTGTGACACCACTAAAGAGCTGCCGAGGAGACACGCAACTTACCTCTGGGCTTGGGAACGTTTGCCTGGAATCATTAGCCAGTTCTTCCCTGGGTGACTTGAACCATTTCTGTGATGTCCGTCACCTTTGCAGATAATGAGCCCCAGGCATAGGAGCTGCTAAACACACTCACCAGACAGTTAACCTCTCCTGTGCCTCCTCGTTCTCCTGCAGCAGCTAGTGTGAGGCAGGGGGAAACGGGAATCTTCACTTGCTCCTGATGGCTGAGTCGTGATGAAACATTGTCTTTTGCCAGAATCTCTATAGTTGCTACTACTTTCCTTTGGAGGTAGTAGTTTTTTTCCCCATTAACCAAAGAGAACATTCTGAATTTTTGGAAACTGGTGTTTTGTAACTTTTAGCAACAGTCCTAAGCCAAGGCAAGTTATACATACTGGCAGAGGTTAATGGTTAAAGAGATGACTCCTGCTTAGCGCTGTCTGAATTCAAACTCTGTGTCTGCCTCTTGCACACGTGTGTCAATGGGCTTGTCATATGTTGGTCTATAGAATGCAGAGAAGCATAGTACATAACTGATGCAATAACTGTAAGAAATGAGTAGATGAAACCACATAAAACACTTAGCGCAATCAAGGGCTTACTACCTGCTGGGTGCTATTAACATTATTAATACAATTAGCCATTGCCAACTGGAACAACTGGCCAAAGTCTATAGTGACTATGTTTGCGAATGCCTCCAGAGGGAACAGTAGCATTGAGAGATTTGTTTGTGAGACAAACTTATTTCAGGAACTTCCTTACAATGATTAGTTCTGTATGTTTTCTCTCTAGTACAAATGGAAGTCAGCATGTTTTTAAAAGACTTACAGGAATCATCTGTCACAGAGGATCAGAGCTAATATTCCTCCTCTTCCTGTTTTCTCAAAAGATCAGCCTTCTGTGGGGAAGTGCTTGTCTCCTAGGAAACTTTGAGGAGAGATTAGTCCACCCTCTCTGCCCTGAATTGGCAGCATGTGCAAGTCACATGACAAATGTTTTTACTAAAACAAGAGTTGCAACAGTACAAGGTCCTTAATGGAAAAGTGTTTAGTAACAGTCTTTGGTATCACATGCCCTTCAATAGGCTTGCTTGAGTTCTCTACATTTTGAGCAAGTTAGCCATTTGTTTATTCTAAGTGCATCTTTCCTGGCTTTCCATAGGCAAGAATCTGCCCTTGGCAATCAGGAATGTCAAAAATATATGCAAATATAAATTTATGTATAAATACACAAAATACTTCTATATTTGAACATGTTCAATTCATATGTGTATATAATATATACTTTTTTATACAAAGAGAAACCTAGTCTTATATCTTCCTCCTAGCAAGTCCTTATCTACTCCTTGGTCTAGTAATTAAACAATTAAGTATCATTTATGATAATTACACATTACAACAAAGTAGTAAATAGGCATTAACTCACTTGAGAAATATGTTCTGTGTTCTAGCCAGCATAACCATAAAGTAGCAGCCAAGGGCAAAGTATCGGTGTTTGGCACATGGCTCAGAATTAGCACTGGTGCAGATGACAGTTCTCCACGCACTGCAGTAGAGATGGGAAAGCCCCACATGATGCCCAGTGAGATGAACGTTGGCTCTAAAGTGTCACTGTTCTGCCATGCCCATTTATTCCTGTGCCACTCAAGGAGTGAGAGAACATAGATCTGTCTAGTTTTTATGCACGCACACACACACACACACACACACACACACACACTCAGGCATGCGCGCGCGCACACAGTAAATCTTATTTTGCTTTTCTTACCTGCTCATCTTGCATTAGTTTGAAGATTCCTCAGGAATCTCAGCATTAGAACTCACTCTGTGACTCCCAAGAGGAGAAGTGGGAGATTTCAGATCTAGCCTGTCTTATCTGGCCAGTTCTTTGTTGTGTAGTCACATAATTTGTGACTTGTCACCTATAAGGACTGGATATCTCCCATATCTCCCATAATCCTAAGTAGGCCCAGCCCTCCATTTAGGGAAGGCAATGGTTAGAAAGAAATGCTTCAACAAGACCATGTTCATGTAGGCAACTAGAAACAATATTCACTCATACGACCCACTTCAAGGGGCAAAATCATCAAAAGCACCTAAAAGAACCATAATACTGGAGAAGACAGTTACAATAATCATCCTCCCACTAATGTGTGCTGATTATCACACATTAGTTGTCATGGATGACAATAGCAGCAGACAAAAACAATGTGTCTATGTGGGTATGTGCTGGATTGAGCCCTTGAAATGTCACTGTTCAACTTTGAAGCACACTCTCTAAATGACTCTAGCACATACCTGACCTTTCAAATTACAGGTTTTTTTTTTAAAGATTTATAGATTTATTTATTTATTTTACATATATGTATGTTTTGTCTGCATGTGCATTTATCTTCACATAAGAAGAGGTCATCGGATTCTCATGAAACTACAGTTATAGATGGTTGTGGGCCACTGTGTGGACGCTGGGATTAAACTCAGGACCTCCGAGAAAGCATCCACTGCTCCTGACACTGGGCCATCGCTCTAGCCGCATATTTTATTTTAATAAGGGGGGGTAGAGTGACCTTTGTATGATAAGCCATGTAGGAGGGCTACAGATGAGACAGATATCACAATGGGGGTATTGTCTGCTATTCAGAGAAAAAAATCAAAGGGAGTAGTTGAGAGATAAGATATAGAGATGAAAAAAATCTATAATTCGGAGACCCAAATCAACTGAGTGTCAACATTGCCTTTCTCAAATACTGAGGTTTGACCTAGAGCCAAACTTCTGCATCTACTCTGGCTGGGATATTGGTATAGGATTGGTATAAGAATCTTTATACTAGTCCTAATAAGTTTAATGATCACAGATAGAATTATTTTATAAAATTTTGTCAAGAATAAATCCATATTCCAAGTGTACATGGCCACATTTGGAACACTAGCAGCCTCTTTTTCACAGAGGGGCACAGCAGCTGGTGAACGTGCATGATACTTCTTTGTTATAATTAGAACAGAAAGGGGCCTAGGCAACTTTGGAAAATTAATTCTTAAATATGGCATCATTTTCTAAAAACCATCGTTTCTTCTACTCCAAGTAGTCATGAACCTAAGGCTTCTGTTACTGGGAATTTGCCCATGGCCACCATCAGCATGAGAGCAGTCACACAAAGTTGTTCACAGATTGTATTTGTCAGCTTTGTCACTATAATAAAATGCCTGACATAGGCTACTTATGAAGAAAGATGGTCGGTTCAAAGACATAGAATCTGCATTGGCTCCTGTTGCACCATGCCGTGCTGTATGACAGATGGTACGCATACATACCTGAACAAGTCACCCCATCTGAAGTCAGAACAGAGAAAGAGACTAAGAACCAACCATTTTCTTAGAAGGCATATCCCATCCCCAACTCCCAGGACAAACCTTTAATCACAATGGACTGTGGGCAGTGACACTCAAACCATTCCAAACTCTGGTTGCCAGTTAAAGAGTGTAAGACTCATTCATGAACTTTGTCCATTCCCCATGAAGAGAGCAGGAAGGTGTCTTTCTCTGCTGTCTCTAGACTTTATCTCTAGACCATAGGCCTTCTTTGGCTTTCTTCAGACATATCTTAGAAGTAGGGCTGGTGGAAATGGATAGGCAGCTAGCAAACATTTCAGGTCTGTGTAGCAGGTAGCAAATCATGGTTGGAGCTTTGTTATACACAGGAGCGATTTGACCTGAGATGACCAAGATTCCTGGAGTGACTTCACACAGCCAATAACATGCTGCATGTCAAATACAAAACCATAAATCTAGAGAGCATACAAATTCGTTTGCAAGTTTTATATAAATATTTTTATATTAATATATCTGGCTTTTATTTTTTTCACCAACTTACAGAAATCACTTAAAGTGATCAGTTGATTAACAGGAGACAGGGGAGGGAATTGAGAGTGGTGTAGTTAAGAGAGAAGGGAAATTGAGCCTTGCTGCAAGCTTCATGCTAATAAACCCATCTACCAGCTGCCAAACAAGGTCACAATTTATGTCAGTCAGGTTTCTTCTACCTATCCTTGACCAGCCAATTAAGAGAACCAAATTAATAATAAAAATCAAAAAAGGGAGATTTATTAACTGTGACCACACTGAAGACAAAGGGAACCAGCAACTGTCAAGTCTATATTCGGATCCTTGCATGTGGGTAAAGTTTAAATAGAAGCTAAGAAATTTGCATAACTAGGCGATCCAGGTAAGCTGTATTCCCAGTTCCTCACTGTCTCAGCCCCAAGCTCCCCAGCAATGTCACCCAACAAGTTGTAAATCAGTTGTAAATCTATCTCCAAGAAAAAGCTCTTCCTTTGGCTAGCCCAGGGGCTTCAGTTCTTTTCTTCCTTTTTCAAGAGACTCCCTGGGAAATTCCAATTTGATGGAGTCTATTATTTTAGTAGCCTGGTAACCAAAGTAAGGAGCACAAGTCATTCTTGCCAAGCAGGGCAAGGTGCATGCCTTTGGATTATGTTAGATTACTCAGTTGCTTATTCTCACTTTAAAGCCAATGCAATATTTTCTACTTCATCTAGGGGCAAGGTTAGGAGAGTTGGCATTTTATTTCCCTTTAAATCAATCCAGTACCAAGGGTATCTTGTGGGGACAGTCTTTGAACATGGGTTTAATCTCCACTGTGACAGATTTCCCTTTGCAGAATGACACCAGAAATCCATAGCATAGTTTGACAAGAGTCCTGGGCTTATGGTTTCATCTCCTGGATGAGCCTCAGCCTCCTCCCTCACACAGTGTACAGGAGTAGGTTTCCTGTCATCATTTCACAGCTTTGATTTTCAACAGCAGTTTGTTAAATGTGAAGCGTTCAAAAATAAGTGTTGTTTACTCCTCTTAGTCTCCACTGATTTCTGCTGTGTAGAAAGACATTCAAAGAGTGAAGGGAACAGCCAGGAAATGCATCTGTATGATAGAGAGGTGAGAGCGTGGCACTGCATAGGCTAAGTCTGGAGCAGTCACGCACTCTGAAGTTCAGCTCTAGCCTGTATTTGAATCCGATATATATTTTTTTAATTTTTAATTTTTAAATTTTTATTTCTGTTTTATAGTTTCTATGTTCTCTATTACAGTAATGAATTTTGATTTTCCCAAAGGTGAGTACACTGGAACAAAAGATTCAAGAAAGGTAAAACATCTATTACCCAAAGGTAGAAGATTAAGAGGAAGGTATTTTCCAGTGGATGTCTGCCCAATTGACAATTACGGCCCCATCATGTCTCAGCTTATCTCCACAAAAAGGAAAACAGAAACAGTGACTGAAAATAAAATACATGTAACAAATATAATAAAACCAATAGGTCACAAATTTTAGAGGGAGAAAAAACAAAGGATAGGAGTGATATATGAGCAATTTGAACGTGCTTCACCAACCCCTCCCAAAAGATTATTTTAAAACAATCAAATAAATAAACACATTTTAGAAAAGATATATTTGACCAGCACAAGAGTTACTAATGACATTAATCTACTTCTAACAGCCTTTTCTGCTTATGGGGAGGTGAGGCGCATCAAAGCTCCAGGAAACAAACTACAAATAGCCCCACAATAGTAGCAGGATGGCATTTCAAAAGAAGGCATCAAAGAAAACTCACCAACAGTGATACTTTTTCCTAATGGTTCTGAAGGGATAATTAAGTTGTTTATCACCTTTGATGCTATAACCCCAACACAGGTGTTCCCTGGAAACCAATTAAAAATACTTACAGCTGATAAAGAGGGCCTCTCAGCTCAACAGATTTACTAATAATTCCAATCCCATTTGGAAAACAATCTTGTCAAGTCTTTTGACACCAAAAGGCAACTTTCACACTCATTTACACTTCAGTGCCCACAGTGATAAGCACACAAGGGGTGTTTACTCAGACTCCCTTGATCTCAGGACAAGAGTCCCCAGAAAGCTTCCCCTGACTATTGAGTGACAACTTCAGTTTTGAAGTATGATTTGTGCTGGGGAGCTTGGGTTGCCTTGAAAGGAAACAGCCTATGATCTTGCAGATGGTAACTTTTGGGGACCTGTTAGGAACTAAAATGCATTGAATTTACTGCTATCAGTCTATAGCATCCCTGTGGATGCAAACTTGATTACCTTTGGGATCATGATTTCCCTCATGGAAGAAGGAAAGGGTTCCTTGTGGAAGTGGCACACGGTAACATGCAGCATGTGTTGTAGATTCACAGGAGGACTCATTTGATAGGTTTGTTAGGTCCTACTTATTTCCATAATCCCAAAAAGTCATTCCACCAACTCACCAACCCTGACTCCATTGTTATCTATTGATGGTCATGCTAATATCTGTCTAAAACATATGAGAATAAGCCTGTGATTTCTTATTAGTTCCACTTCGACATATTGAAATTAACACTGAATATCTCAAAGGGATATCTCAAAACTCTCTTGAACCCAGTTGTCTAAGATTGTACACATTAGGTTTTCTAATCCATTGTCTCAGCCTGTATTTGGATGATGTTTTAAGAAGAGTGTTAGGCAATTAGGTTTGAGACAGTTTTAAGATATCCAGTAGCAGTTAGATATGTAGTTACAGAGTTAACAGGGCTGTGGGGATTAGATGTGTGGGCTCAACCTGGTTGAATGGTTCATTGACAAAGTTCCTGACTCTTGTGACTTGAAGGCTTACTGATTTTCCTGTGTGTATGTTTGATTGGTAGGCTGGATTTATGCTCTTTTTCTATACTCCATCCCCATACTAATATCCTCCATGTCTTTATAGCTACAGCATCTCTCAGCTTACTGTCTTCCTTATGAGCTATCTGTCTTTGGCTGGGGCAAAAGGTGTGACTTTGGATTCAGACAGTCTCAACTCTGTCACTGACTAGCTGAATGATTTTGGCCAGTCTGTATTTTATATAATGATTTTGGCTGAAGCAGATGGCAGATTTTCATCTTACTATACTTTTCTTGTGGGCCAGCTATTTTATTGGCAGTTTTCACCTAATCCTCTTGCATGTGCAGTTGCATTTAGGAAACCAATTTCTGTCCAGTGTTGCCATATTTGGAAGAAGATGGAAGTGAGTGGTAAAGGATATTGGAAAGGGATGTTGGGATCTCTTAAGAAAGCAACAAAAATCTTCAACAGGTGGAAAAATCACTTAAGCTGTAAACTCATTGAAAGGAAATCTCAGACAGAGGATATACAGAATTCTTTTGATTAATAAGCCAAAGCTAACTTATTTGTACCAGTGGCCATGGACTCATGGAAATAGGAATGGGTGTTAAGAGCTATTTGAGGAGTGAGTTACACAGGAGTTGAGAATGACTGTTGGTTCTCTAGCTTGCTTCATTAGGTGTATGGAAGTATCCCCCCTGAGATAGGGCAAAACACAAGAGGACTAGGGGGAGAAGGAGCAGAAAATTATTTACTTATTTTACTTTGTACAAAGTTTTAAAAATTAATTTAGTTGTCTTCCACATCTACAGGTTTAAGATTCCATCCTAACAGTTTTGTATACAAACCACTGTACTTTGCTCATACTGGCCAGCCACTTATCCTACCCCATATTTTCCCACCTAGTTCCCTTCTTTCTGATGAGTTCTATGATTTCATCACACACACACACACACACACACACACACACACACACACATCTAGATTCTGCATATGAAAGAAAATAGATGATACACTTTTAGTCTCCCATTCACATTTCTAAATTACCATTGAATATGTCAGAGGGATATCTTAAAACTATCTTGAAACCCTTGTCTAGGAGTGTAAAAGTTTGGTTTTCTAATTGATTGCCTCAGACACAGGATTTAAAAGGGAAATCTTAGAACGAGATAGCTTTGACAATTACGGCCCCATCATGTCTCAGCTTATCTCCACACTTATTTACACTTATTGGTAACTTTTGGGCTATCCAGTGTCAACTTGGATATATAGGTGTAGAATTAACAGGGCAGTATGGACTGATGCATAAACATGGGGGTCAGAGCAAATATAATTCTTGAAGTAAGGGGCATAAATGAGATTACCTAAAGAAGAAAAAGGACTGCATAGAAAAGAGGGCCTAGTACTAACTCTATATTTTAGTGCTCAGAGAGACAACTATGAATTGGAAATGGTTTCTAAGTATTGATTGAACAGGTAGGAGGAAAGCTAGAAGACTGCAGGGTCTACAAATGAGGGCTTACTTCGTCAGATAGGGAGTCCTCAGTAGCATCCAATTTCTTCCAGAGACTAGGCTACTGGTGATTTGTGACCATAAGGGTAAAAGGTGACTATGTCCAAAGCTGCTTGAGTGGGATATTTAAAAGCAGAGTCAGATTGCAGTAGGAAAGGAACTGAAAAGCTAAATAGAAGGGACAGAGGTTATCCAGACCTCATTAGACACCCAGTTCTGTAATAGGGGAGAGGTGAAGGGGTAGGCTTAGGGTACTAGTGGAGTTGAATGACAGTGAGAAACTCAAGCATTCGTGCTTTTCAACAAGTATTTATTGCATGCTGTCTCAGGCAAAGCATGAGACAATAGAGAGGCAAAGGACTTCAAAATTCCCCATTTGTGTGGAACCTTGCATGGGGAGGTGGAAAGCTACAGACAGTAAGCAAATAACACGGTCTAGAGAATTCCCTTCCTGGGGAGATATAAACAAATATTTACTGCCTCCTTATAAGGACCCAGCAAGAAATCAAACTGCATTCCAATGAAGTCTAACTTGGGAGAACTAAAGAGTCTATTGGGATAACCTATAGAGTGTGCATAAGAGGTTGCTCAAAGGAGTGTGGTAGACCTCAAAGCAGCTGGAAAGTCATCTCAACAAGGATGACAATGTCTCCATGGGAGTCCCTCCTCATATCAACCTAACAGTCTGAATACTCAAGTACCAAGGAGCACAATGAAGCTTCAAGTCATTTTGCCAGAATTACATGTAAGTGGCCAAGAGGTATAGGATGGAATCTCAGATGAAGGTCCAGTGACCCTTCCCAAACCTTCCTTTTATGGAGATGTCAATAGTCAACAAACCTTGCATCTCTGGGGTGAAGAGTTCTCTTGTAAATAGTCACAGTCTGATGTTGCTGTCTGATGTTGCTGTTAGCCGTTGTTCTTGGAGGACAGTGCTCTGCCACAAACACATATAGGTATAGAATACCTAATGGTGATTACATAAGGCAAATAAGAACAAGAAACACCAAATGTCCAAGTGGACTGATTTATACAGTGAGAGATTAAGAAAGCACTCTGGTATGTGACATTTTCAGTGTGTCAGCATCCCAACTGATATTCAGGACATAATTATATCCTAAATATTTATGTTTTTAAAATCAAACTTTAACTAGGTGTTTCATGTTTGTCTAACAAGCTTACTCAATGTTTAATCTCAGTGAAAATCCTACAATTTTAAAGGACCAGTAGAGTATAAATAACATAGAAAGGAGGTTGCTTTTAAAGGATGCTATAATCAGGTGGAGGTTGAAGAGTCAACCCTATACAGTGGAAGGAAGATGTTTGGGTGTGCATGGAAATGAAGGGAAAGGAGAATGGGCCCTGGATCTCTGATGATTTCTTGTTAACTGAAGACAGAGAGTAGTTTGTGAATAGGGCTTTGGCAAGGGATTGAAGAGATGAAGATAGGACTTCATGAAGAGCACTGGCTGGCCCCACAGGGAGAAAATTGTAAGGATGGGAATGAAGAGCTTTACTCATTACTGAGAGCAATTGGAGTGGGGAAATGCATAGCCTCTCTCCCACCTCCTTCCCTTTCCAGCAGCATTCCTTCAGTGTCAGAGGTTGCTAAGTACCGATTTCCAGATCTTTGCCTGGAGTCAGGGTGGGGCTAAGTGAACAGCAGCATCTGCAGAAGGCTGGGGCCCATTAAGCACTGAAACTACGCTACTTTCCCTGGAAAGGCTGTTGCTACAGTTGAAGCCTGTTAATAGCTCTTCTTTGGAAAGGAGATGAATTTGACGATAACATCAAACAAGTCACTTATAACCATCATCACCTAATTTAGACACAAGGTCCATCAGTACTCTTTGAAGAAAACTGGAGATTTGGAAGTTATCTCCATCTTTTGAACAATATAGACAGCCAGTGTGGATGGTAATTGAACTTGCCTCTTTGACTTTTGGCTTTTGCTTCTGCTGTGTTTAAGTTTCTGCCGTTTCTATACCACTTGGATGCGGCATCGGCATCTTGTTTTTGTTGGGCACACTACAGCTAGTAAGGAGGCAAATAATTTTGAACAAGTTGAGACGGATTTTACTCATTAACACTTAACATTTCATAATCATATTGTTGCATTCTTAACAAGCATAATAATTGCTTTGCATTATTTCACTTATATGCAGAACATTTTTGACATGTGCCTTCATGCTTCATAAATACAAGGTTAAATCCAGACGTTCCAGAGGGAAGGCAATGCGAGTGGAACCTTCTTTGATGTAAAGGTTAGCTCAGTGGGCTGTTACTGAGATTCCTGCTGCATCAAAATGGCACCTCAGAAAGCTGCAACACTCAGCAATGTTTCCCTGGCATGCCAGGCACTAAAGGACCATGATCTGTTTAGCAGAAGTATATATATCCACCAGCTGTGGGAGGGTGTATTTATTGATGTGTGGGAGCTCATTGGAACAGATTCCACCCTTCTTTTCCCCAGTGTATAAGCGGCACTGAAAACCTTCAGAGTCGTGTTTTTTTATCTCAGACTCTGGCTAAATGTCAACAGAGAGAAGAGACTGTTTGTGGACAAACCTGTTCAGCAGCTAAAGGGAATTGACACAGACAGGGACATAATATTCTAGTATTGATAACTGCTTGGTTGAATTTTCTTGGTTTTTTGACCTCTTTTTGGTCTTTTCATGAATGCCATTTTAGATGGTACAGAGCCGGGTTTCCACCTATCACCTGTATCCATCTCACAAAAATAGTAGTCTTATCCTGGGGAAGGAAGTCCTTTGGAATTTGTGCACTCAGTGTGGCAGGATGGGCAGAGAGACGCTCTGTCTAGGCAACATGCTAGGAAATGTTGCCTCTTATGTGTCCAAGAGAAAACTCACTTCTAATAAATCCTCTGGATACTTCTGAACAAAATTACAATTGTACAAACTGTACTATACAACTTCTACAAAATGGCTGATCAGAAGATTATGGAAGATGGCAAATTGCTTCTTAGTTGTGGAGACAATGTGGGTATCTAGAGAGAAAAATATTCAGAGCTGAAAGAGCCCTGACCTTGTCCATTCATTGATCATTGCACTGTGGTGAGCTGGTGAATTGCAATCGTTGGAAACAAAATGCCAAAGGCTTTGCTTATCAGAAGGGATTAGCAATTATCTCTATGTTCATGGCCCCTTTCCTCATTTTGAAGTCTCTGTTGACAGAGAAGCCAAGTGAGAATATAACTGAACACCAGACACAAACAAATCTAAGAGCTGAGAAGGTGTGATTAAATACAGTGGGTAAGGAGGGGATGGGAGCTATTTTGAAAGAGTGGCCTTCCTGAACAAAAGAGTGTGGGGGTTGTGCTGTGGAAGATTCTATATAAATAGAAAAGTACTTCTCCAGGCATGCTCAGGTACAGAGTATATTTTTGAGCAAGTTCAAGTTAAGGCACAAGGAAGAAAGGTGGAAAACATGTTTTGGAAAACACTCAGTTTAAGAACAAATGTTTGTTAAAATAGTAGACAGAAAGGAATGTCCAGCTATCATAAAAAAAATTGAATGGGGGGCCTCTGGCCATACTTGATTTTTCATAAATTGTTTTACCTGAAACAAAAGGAGGAAGCATGGAGAAGGCCCATTAAATATGATTTTCTTCTCATGGTACCTGCTTCACTTTGTGGACAGATGTGCCAGGCATGGTACTTATGAATACCTAATTCCTATAGCCCATGAGTGTCTATGACCATGAGTTATGCTTTTGATGGAATCACCCCATGTGACATAAAAGGTGGGGGTGGGGGGAATGTTGTGAACCACATTGCTATTAGTGGAAAGTTACATCATATCTAAAAATGGGCTGCTAATATAGTCTAGGTTGTGTTCAATCACTGGTGACACCCATTTTGCCTGACGGCATGTCCTCAGAGATCAAACAGGCAGCTAGAAATCATGAACTTTCACAGAGAGGTAGGTAGCAGCAGGATGTTTCAATTTCTAACCGCTCTTGAGCTTTTAGACAAGAAAAATTACTATTTGGGGTGCATTACAAACCATACAACCCAATTCTGACTTTGAGAGATGGTTGTCACTATTCTCACAGTATAACCAAAATAAGACAAATTCGGTTGCGAGCCTCATCTTGTGCATGGACAATGGGGTAGATACCAGATTTAGCCAGTATTGATCCGTGCACATGAGGAACTCAGAAAATTGGCTGCAAGACCCACATATCGCTGTTCTAAGAAGGCTTGTGGGATTTGTACAAAGCATATTGTGCATAGAAAACTCAGTCTCCATCTTCTTTTTTTAAAAAAAGAATTATTTATTTTTTAATGTATATGAGTACACTGTAGCTGTCTGCAGACACACCAGAAGAGGGCGTCAGATCACATTACAGATGGTTGTGAGACACCATGTGGTTGCTGGGAATTGAACTCAGGACCTCTGGAGGAGCAGTTAGTGCTCTTAACTGCTAAGCCATCTCTCCAGTTCTGAGTCTACATCTTATTAATAGACATTAAAACTTTTATTTCTTAGAAGTAAAATGCCTACTGAGATCTCACTTCTTTTCCAGGGACCATTAAAAACAAACCAAAACAGAGATACATATACCAACAAAAGTCCAAAGGCTATCTTCATCCATGTATCAGATAGCATCAATGAACAGCTCGTTCCACGCATTTTATCTTACAGTATTTAATATTTAATTTGGTTGTGCTTACAAGAGTAAAATATGCAGATAATTATCAAAATAGCTTATATACTACATTATACTATAGTGGTATATATTAATGCTATTCAAGTTGTTCTGATGCTTGTATCACCTTCGCTCATTCTGATGACTTTTGTTGATGAGAAACAATGATAGTACTACTGAATGTGGGAGGGTCACATCCCAGTGAGTGGAAGTTATCAAAATAAATTCCTACACTTAAGTTACACATATGGTTGCAACACTTTCTGATTCATTTTCCTCTCTGGGTCTTATCAGATAAGCATTGAAAAAGAAATTGCTAAACAATTTATGCAACATCCAAGCAGTGGAGTATTTTAAAGTCACTAAAGCATGATGAAGATGAAGCAGAGTGATCACAAATCAAAGGAGACATTGCAGAAGACTGTACAATACGCTTCCATTTTCAGATTTATTTTGCAGTCATATACACATTCAATAATAAACTTGAGCCAGAAACGATAAGCTCTGAAATGACACTGAGAGGCTTAGACATAGACCACTATCACTCTCTTTAGACGCAAGTCACAAACTATTATATTTTTTAAATAAAAGGTTTGAAAAAAATAGTATCTTTATTTTAAAGATATGAATGGTGGTCTCAGAAAGTGGCTTTTGTAAAGTCATGAAGCTCAACCAGAGAATCCAGTCTCAAGGTTCTTTAGAAATTTCTGTGGCCACCATAATACAGCGTGGGAGACTCCCCAGACTACAGCATCCGAGCTACAGCTAGAAGAACAGCTGGCTTCCAGTCTGATTGTTTGGTGTGTTGTAGTACCTCAACATGTCCTGGTCCACAGCAGCAATCTTCTAGTGAAGTTAGCCAAAAAAAAAAAATTATACACACACACACACACACACACACACACACACACACACACACACACACACATATATATATATATATATATATATATATATATATATATATATATATATATGAATCTGAAAGTGTCTTTGTGCCCTGTCTGTACTTGGGGAGCCACCGAACACTGTATCTCAGTTTCCTCACTCATGAAAATATTGTGCTGACCCACTTCTGCAGGAGAGCTGGGTGAGCTTCTCTGTTGTTTAAAACTGCTTTTGGAAACACAGAGTTCCACTGTTTGTCGGGAGTTGTTCCTGGCTTATAACTTCTTTTCTTCTCGTGCTCCTCTCTGTAATCTAAGCCATGGAGGACTGGTGTTTTTCTATGTCTGACCTAAAAGTCCACAGAATTAAGCCGTTGTTTTTCAGTTGGAAATGGGTTCTCTAGCTTTTGGTTTAATGATGCTTGACAAAACATTAATTCTCCCTAATCTGAATGGAAATTACCGTTAGCCCCATCAGAGCAGTTTGGGGTGCTGGTGTTCTAGAGACTGCTCTCCTGCCACTGTGAGGTTTAACATCATCTGTATGACAAGGATTAATAATGCAGCTTTAAAGTAGATAAAGTGTGATACCTATGACAACTGTAATAATCTCCCAATTTCTGAGACTACAGATTCTGTTCCAAGGCTCATAATTTAGTGTATAAGAGAGTCCTACCAAGGATGGAGTTCTTCCTCATTTCAGCCCATCCCAAACCCCACCAGGTCCACAAGATGAAGCAATGTGGGCTGTCACAGGTCAGGACTCTTTTGTGACAAATAGGTATGGAAGGGGTGCAGCAGTCAAGCCTTTTAAGTTAGAGCTGGGATGTGCTGCAGTCACTGCTTGCTTTGAGTTCTAATCATTTTTAAATGTTCTCAATGTTGATCTTAAGTTTTAGGTTAGTAAAAATGTCTTTCTCCAGATATATTACACTCTTCTTGGGCAATAAACATCTTGTCCCCTTCCAGTACCTACACTAGTGCTCTGTGCACAGCAGTCAACTGATACTGCCTAAGAAAATCATTCTAGATACTATATAAGGTGTTGTTTCTGGTAGGCACTGAATTTAGTTTTAGTAATGGTTAAGTATGCGACTTAGTGTGATACCCAGGATAATAATAATCTCCAAATTTCTGAGACTACAGATTCTGTTCCAAGGCTCATAATTTAGTGTATAAGTAGCACTCAGTTTTCTCCAGCGTAAGATCAAACATTGAAGATGTTTGATATAAGATCTCATTGAAGATGAGAATGACTTCAAGGTCTCTAAATGTTTCTGAGTATGGTACATGTAAGGTGCCTTCTTCATCACTGGAGAGGCTTATAAAAGATGGAGAAGTAGAGAATCTGGTAGTTGCTTAGTCCATGAGACTGGCAGAGGCAGGCAGATTTCTGAGTTCAAGGCCAGCCTGGTCTACAAAGTGAGCTCCAGGACAGCGAGGGCTATACAGAGAAACCCCGTCTCGAAAAACCAAAAAAAAAAAAAAAGGTATTTTAAAAAGGCCTTTCTTCAAGCAGATTTGACCTTTTCTTCATTTAAAAAGTTTGCTAACTGGTTGATGGTCATGAATCTTTGTTGATATGATTCAAGTTAGCCTTTTATTTGTTCTTGAATTTTCTTATACAGATTAGGTAAGAATTTATTAGCTTGTGCCAAACTTCCATGAGTTAGGCCATTACAGATATTACTTTGCCTGTGCTGTTCATGCCTTTGGAAAATCAGTGCTGTCACTTGGCCTTTGCCACTCCAGGATCTAATAAGATCCACTGCATTTAATTCATCTCGTTGAACAGCCACATATCCTACCCTAAATCTAGCACAGGGAGAAGAATTGTACTAGTATTTAAATGTTCTGGTTACCAGATTTCTGTCTCATAGCATTAGTGGAGACAATGTCTTCAGGGCCCTATCATTGTGGAAAATTATGTTTTAAACATAAAATTTACTCAAGAATTCTGATTTCCCCAAGTCTTTGAATCACTTGACCAACACAAAGCCAAGAGCTATCAGGAATCTCCAGCTCATTGTCAGTACTCCATCTTTTGACAAACCCTTCAGCCAACAAATCAAATAAATTCTTATCATCTCTTTAAATCTGTGAGCTATAATATTAAATCGAGAATCTCTGTTCAATAGGTCCATGGGTGTAAACTCAGCCTGATCCAGTTTTATGTTTTTTCACCATTACCCCATACTTTTTAAATTCTTCCCTACAATATCCCTAAAACCTGTTTAGATGGATTGTAAAATGTACTAAGTTCTTTATGGATGTAGCATAGCTCCTCATGGACCACACATTTTACCTCACCTTCAGGGGTTTGCTTGGTCTTGAATCTGATTATTCAGGTCAAAGATGGGTGGGTAAGGATGGTTACCAGCATTGTCTTGTGTAACATATCCTTCAGAGAGGATCATTGCTAGTTCTACAAACAGTATTTTAGGTTGGGACTTAAATCTATGTTACAAGACAAGCAATTGTATAGTGGAGATTTGATTTTGATTTTTGGCAACTTGAGCTCTACAGATGCCAGGGAGAATATTGTCATCCAGAGAACATTTAGAGAACTTCAAATTTTTTAGGCACATCTGGAGCTGGGTAACTTTGCCACTGAGCTCATTCTTTTCCTTTGTTACTTTATCCAGAGATCATTATTTTCCTTGCTTTTCCACAAATGTGCAAAAGTTCCTTTTATACAGAGTCACTAAATTCCTTACTCCTCATAAGAGGAGAGCCAGGACCACCAAATGCATTTATTGTGTAACTATTAACTATACAAGATCGTTTTACACTATAGATTTCCAGTGCTCTCCATGCTACCAGGGGAGTTGTAAGCATTACAGGTTTCATCTAGTTGGAGAGCCAGCTCCAATGCCACAACACTCATGAGATAAATCCATCCTTACAATTATGTGGTACCAATCCTGGTACCACAATCTATGTTTTGTAAGGGTTCTCTAGATGACCAGAACCTATAGAATAAAAGCATATTAAAAGGGAGTTTATTCTATCAGCTTATATGTTATATTAAGGGTAGTCCCAGCAATAGTTCCTTTAACTGTGAAGAGATTGAGAACCCTATATTTGCTCAGTCCACAGTGCTAAATGTCTCTGTAATACCCATCTGTAGCAAAAGACATGCAAGTTTCATGGAGAACTAATGGACATCTATTGACACGAGAACTCTATTTGGCATGGAAGAAGATTTTACTGCAGTAGAACTAGAGAATGCTGAGAAACAATGGATGCCCATTAACACATGTGGTATTGTTCTCTTGCATACATCAAGAAACTACAACTCAGAAAAGCCAAGTAACTCTCCCAAGTTTACAAAGACAATAAGAAGACTATGACTTTAACCAGGGCCTCGCTAATAATAAGACCATCTACTTTCCACTCCCCATTCATTTCTATTTGCCTAATTTGCAACATCATATGGACATTGCCTTTGGAGTCCTGCCATGCCTGATTGGCTTGAACTTTATCTTTAGTGCCTGTGTCCTCAGTGTTCTTGATTTCTATACCAATTCCTGGGGTTGGCTCTACCGTTGACTTCTTGACTTTCTTCATGAGCCTATCTCACTGTGAGGGAAATGGCCATGTCCTGACGCCGTAGGAGGAGACAAGAGAATATGAAACTAAACTATAGCTTATCTTTCCAGTGTATCTGCTGACCCTGATTTTCCCTTAGGAACAAAATACACTACTCACCTTTCCCCATGCTGACCTTTCAAATATTTCAAAAGAGCTCTCTCTCCCACGCATGTCTTTTCTTCACAAGCTAAACATTTCTGTTCCTTTAACAATTCCTCATACTGCAATCCCACAGCACCACATGGGGATAATTTCCATATGTCGACTAATTCTCTAAGACTTACATTAGATCAGAATCTGGCCCTGTATGAAAAGAAACCATTTCCCCTGCTTTCTCTTTCTGATTCATTAGATTTCACATAAACTTTTCTGATGACTACCTGCTGTTTTCAAATTCAGCTGCAACCCAATATGACTCACTAGGCAAAACTGTCAGTCTCTAGTTTTTGCTTGTCAGTTTCCACCCACTCAAGCCCCCCCAAAGTACCCTTCTGCGGTAGTACCCAAAGGGCAATGTGCCCATGAAAAAAATGTCAAGGTTTGATTCTTAGCCATTTTTAATTTATGTAAAGCCATATGACTTCTTAGAGTCAAGGAGTTTTTTGTTCAATGTAAATAATTTTAAGTTTGAACAGCTGTGGTTACATCCTCCAAACAAAATACCCCAAAAGGTAGTTGAGAGTGTTATATGCCAGAGCCTCCCTTAAAATTTCATTAATTGTTCTCTCCATTTAGCAGAATAAGGGAAGCAGAAATCTGAAAGCTGACTTGAGGTTTTGAGCATTTGCCGGGCCTTTCCTCACAATGCCATAGCTGTATTGTTTGTGAAGCCAAGTGTTTGATTATTTAAACAGAAAACCTCTAGGCTGGAAGAAAAGAGAGGAAAGGAGAGTTGCAAAACAGGGGCAAGAAATTAGGATTTTACTATCCAAAACTTAAAGCTAGGCTATTCCAGAGACCTGAGTTAGACATAGAACTGAATAAACCCCAGAGGTTGGACTGAATGGATGTGTCCTAGGTCCAGAAAGTTGCTCAGACACAGGCAACTGTTCCCCTTAAAACATACCGAAGGTCTTCTGTTTATGACTGTACAGCATAGAAGAAGAACTGAAAATATCAATGTGACTTTAAGGCTCTGCTCTCCAAAGCAGGAATCTGTTCCAGGGAGATAGTCTTCAGGGATGAACATGGCAGGAACTTGAATTGTTCCAGTGTGAGTGAGTGTGCACAGCACATCTCCCAGGTCTCTGCTTGACTGCACTGAAGATAGCCTAGATGGAATATGGACTGTTAGATGAGATGAAGGCTTCTGTAGTCACCGGCTGTTGAGTATGTGGAGTCATAGAGGTCTCAGAGTAGGAAGGCTCATGATTGTCCTGTTGCAACCTTTGGCCTGATGCAAAAGTGCTCCCATACGACCAGTGAGCAGTGCTGCCTGACAGGGTGATTATTTGGTGCCATGGAAGTAGAGTTCCTGCACCTCCACAGAAACTCTTTCTTTTCTAAGGTGGCTGTATATGGTATATCCTTTCAATAAAGAGCTGAAGTCTACTGCCTGCTGACCTTGGACATACCCTCTTCCACCACAAAGAATGATAGTTATAGTTTCCCTAAACCAGCAGTTCTCAACCTGGGGGTTGTGATCCTTTTGAGGGTTAAATGAACTTTCACAAGGGCCATGTCAGACCATCAGAAAACATAGATATTTATACTACAACTCATAACAGTATCAAAATTACAGCTATGAAGTAGCAATGAAATAACCGCATAGTTGTCAGTCACCACAACATGAGGGACATTTTAAAAGGGTCACAGTATTAGGAAGGTTGAGAACCATTCTCATTTCATATTTTGTCTTTGTTCATGTTATATAATTCTTGGATCTTCATTATCTTAGGCTCCCTTTTAATAAACACTTCATCCTTACAACCATTTGTGCATACTTTGAATCATTCCCTTCTATAAAAGAACATCTCGGGTCTGTGGATGTCTTTTCCATAGTCCTAGTAACTAGTAATACCTGGAATGTTTTAAACAGTATATATATATGATGAATGAATCATTTACTTTTCCACAGAATCAAAAAAATCTATTCTCTTTCTAATAGATGGGAAATTAATTCTTTTGTGTTTCAATTACAATAAAGGCAGATTTCTCTCTCTCTCTTTCTGTCTCTTTCTCCATTCCTCCCTCCTTCCTTGCTTCCTTCCCTCCCCACTTCTCTCTCAGAGTCAGGTAAGACTTATTAGAAAGCTGGTAAATTTTGTTTTAATGTTATGTTAAACTATACGAAGACATTATTGCTAGAGAATAATTTAAACATTATACAAATTGGATTCCACATGTGTTGAACTGATGTTTGCATGTGACTTTGTGATTCATGCAACTTTCTGGGACCTTTTGTTTAATAAAGAAAAATTCACACATCAGTAAGAAAAGGAACAATGAATTTTGGTTTCGGCTTAATCTGCTAAGTAATGACTTGAGATCTTTGTAAGACCAAGTCTGGCACCTGGCTTCACAATTGAACTGGATAATTCATTAATTACTTTGGCGTGTACCCCTATAAATGACTTTTAGAGTGGGTGGGTGTTGGGGGGGACTCCAGTGGAATGAAATGCAGCTGTTGAGTTATTTATGCTCACTTTAAAAGCAGAGAACACAAAAGTCCTGTGATTCCACTCACAGGTTCCAGCCTTCATGATTAGATTTTGGCTGGTCCATTACCAGCAGATGATTCAGGCCACATCTTCACAAGGCCAAATTGCAAGGTGTAACTTTAGTCTCCATAAAAGACTGCTAGCTGGCATGCACCTCCCTTTGAGGACAAGAAAATCATGTACTAATGGGATTTATTACTCTTCTTGCCACTTCCCGGTTTAGTGAGATCAAGGAATGTAGTAATATTTCTTCTATAGTGCTTTTCTACTCCGAGTTGGGTGCACATGTGGGTAGGCATGCGCACTTTGTGTTTCATTTTATATTTTCACAAATAGCCAGGAGACTAAAGGGGGCCTGGCCAATTAGTCCTCTGGTTCCTGGCAAGGAACCAGAAGCTGAAGGCAATCAGCTTTAAAAGCTTTTTTGGCCCCTCACATCATTATTAAGCTAAACCTAACAAGGACATGGGGGTTGGGAAGTACACTTTCCAAGGAAACTAGCCTGAAGCTATTTAGAAACACGGTATCTATAATTTTTATTTTTAAAAAGTTCCCAGTGCCCTTTTCTCTTAAGATCCGAAATAATCCTTAAAGCCAATATAATTACAGTATTTATTTCCAGGCAACATCTATTTTTCTTAGCCTTTTCCAACCTCAATCTTGTATAGCTCTCCCCGCTGGAAACCACTTCATTTAAATTTATAAAGAAGAAATTACTATAAAACAAAAGCAGAGCGAGTTCTCATAATACACAGTCCCAACTCTTAGTAAAGATGAACACAAGCAGGTACAGGATGCTCAGGGTACAATGCATTCTGTCTTTTATTTGGCTGGTTTTTGTTTTCTGTTGTTGTTTTTTTTTTAATGGATTTTCATCATTGCCAAGCAGTACTTACCGAACGGTAAGGTTTTGTTTGTAAAGGAATGATTATAATTCACAGAGCAGCTAAATGTCCATTAACATTTTCTCATCCTTTTTTTATATATCCTGGACAAAACTTACTAGCATATACTTATAGGGTTTGTACAAGCTTTCTTCGGCTCTTGTCTTCCTTCCAGGTCCTGGGCTGCCTCATTCTGTCCCCTGGTCTTTGTTGCTAAGAACTGATGGTCCAACTCAGCCTCGGGACTGAGAGTGGGGGTCTTCACACAAGGGGACTGAGAATGAGGAGGGGGTCTTCACACCAGGAATTTTAAGGCGTCTGTTAAGTAAAGAGGTTCAGACAGTATAACTACTGCCGCTTAAATACCAGACCAGTGAGAAGGAAAGACACGTCTGGTAAAGCACTCGGGGTTTCCTGAGGACCTGGTCATGTCAGCATTTTCCATTTTGCTTCTTTGTTCAACTGTAAGATTTAGTGTAAAGTAAATGCAGCAAGGTGTGCATGGCTTCACAACCTTCCAAGTGATTCTTGTAAAATATGACATGGGAAGCTCCAAATGAACTATCTCCCGAGTACCGGGTCATGTTTGGGTGCTAGGGGGACAAGCAGAAAGCAGGACTCTCCATGGCGATAACACTTTCTTTTTCTCATCTATTTTCCTTACACAGCTGGAAACTTTATCAAAGGCAAGAATTGAGCCTCTTGCACCCCACTCCCTATGGCCTTATTTGGTGTCTGGGTCATGGCCAATAAATATTTGTCAAATTAATCCATAAAGGCAAACACCTAGTACACTGTTAGTGCTAATTGTTTCGGCTGGCAAGTCTAGTGAGCCAGTGAGTGGGCCCACTATGGCCTTAGTAACTTTGGTATCATTTGAGGTTCAGTATCAAGCACCTTTTCTCTCTTCTTGCCAAGCACACAGCCTAGGAGGTCTCAGTTCTATTTCCATATTCAGATCATGCTGAGTACAGTCCCCAGTCTGGTGCTCCTTTTTTTTTTTCTGAGACTGTTGGCATCTTTGGAGTCAGGAAGTGACATCTGCTGTAGTGAGCTGATTACCAACAAGGAGAGCAAGGTAAAGGCCAGCATTAGGTGGGGTCTGGCTCAGCTTCAAAGCAGGCATATGGCTTCTATCTTAATGAGGGAGATTTCATATTCAGGAGACACACATCTGAAGAGCAAATTAACTAATTCAAGACAGAGCACATAAACAGAACGTGGCTGGTCAGAACCCCCTCCATCGATGTCACAGTGTCTCATAAAAGCCTCACAGCGGTAGCTATGCTTCCTTTTGGGTTCCTACTGTACCATTTTGGTGGGCACCCTGCGTGTCTAAAGACTGGATTACCGTAACGATTCATATAGTCTACCTTTGTCAGGTGCCTCTTTGTCCCCAGATCTGTTCCACAAACTAGAATCTTAACATCCCAAAGCGCCATCTTAATTTGCTTCAAGGTCTTCAAGGTCCTCAAAATTGTACCCCTGCTCGTAGCATTTAACCACTTCTACAAGCATCTATTCTCAGTCCACATTTTCACACTACCTCACAACAGAATTCTAACACAGCTCCCCAGGCTGGCTCAAAGCATGCAGTGGTTCCCAAGTCATTTCTGCACCTCTCTTTCTCTTGTTTGTGTCTGAAAGGCCCCAGTCTACTTTGTTTCACTTACACAAGTTCTGTCTACCTATCTAAACTCAGCCTAAGCCTTACATAGTCTAGAAAGAACCCTGTCACCATTCCAGTCCTCGGCAGCCTTTTCTTCTTTGAACAGTGTCCATGAAAGCACTATAGTGATGACTACCGTGTATCTGTATTTTAGACAACTTTGATCCAGACATAGTTCAGTAGGATGAAAGCATAGGAGCTTTGTTTGTTATTTGTTTTAGAAAACACAGTGTCAGTTCATTGTCTAACTTTCAAAATCACAGAACAAGAGCTGAGAGAGACCTTGCCATCCTTGCCCCAAGCACAACCTAAGAGACCAGAAATACTATTGGTAGAATGTCTTTAAAGGTTTACTTTAAAACTTCATCCTTCATTGTTTTGACCCTGCCATTGTAGAAGTCCTGATTAGGAGGACTAATGTCCTGTGAAAGGAGTATAATCTGGAACCCAAGGACCTACACTTCCATGCTTCTTGAAAGAAAAGGAGATGTCCACATCTAATTCAAGTTCAGGCTTTGACATCAGGACCAGGTAGTTGTGTTCCTTCAGCATTTTCTTGTTTTCAAGGCTTCAAATGAGGAAGAGAAAACTCCATGAGATTAAAAGGTTTCAAAAGATAGGATATGCTAGAGTCAGGGTTTGTATCCTATTCTGCATAATTCTAAAGTCTACCTTCAAATCCAACAAGCCTTCATGATAAAAGTCATGGAAAGATCGGGAATTCAAGGCCCATACCTAAACATAGTAAAAGCAATTTACAGCAAACAAGTAGCCAACATCAAAGTAAATGGAGAGAAACTTGAAGCAATCCCACTAAATTCAGAGACTAGACAAGGCTGCTCACTTTCTCCCTACCTATTCAATATTGTACTTGAAGTCCTAGCCAGAGCAATTCGACCACAAAAGGAGATCAAGGGGATACAAATTGAAATAGAAGAAGTAAAAATATCATTATTTGCAGATGATATGATAGTATATATAAGTGACCCTAAAAATTCCACCAGAGAACTCCTAAACCTGATAAACAGCTTCAGCACAGTGGCTGGATATAAAATTAACTCAAACAAATCAGTGGCCTTTCTCTACACAAAAGATAAACAGGATGAGAAAGAAATTAGGGAAACAACACCCTTCACAATCGTCACAAATAATATGAAATACCTTGGTGTGATTGTAACGAAGGAAGTAAAAGATCTGTATGACAAGAACTTCAAGTCTCTGAAGAAAGAAATAGAAGATCTCAGAAGATGGAAAGATCTCCCATGCTCATGGATGGGCAGGATTAATGTAGTCAAAATGGCTATCCTGCCGAAAGCAATCTACAGATTTAATGCAATCCCCATCAAAATTCCAGCTCAATTCTTCACTGAGATAGAAAGGGCAAGTTGCAAATTCATCTGGAATAACAAAAAACCTAGGACAGAAAAAACTATTCTCAACAATAAAAGAATCTCTGGGGGAATCACCATGCCTGACCTCAAGCTGTACTACAGAGCAATTGTGATAAAAACTGCATGGTACTGGTACAGAGACAGACAGGTAGATCAATGGAATAGAATTGAAGACACGAAAATGAACCCACACACCTATGGTCACTTGAACTTTGACAAGGGAGCTAAAACTATCCAGTGAAAAGACAATAGCATTTTCAACAAATGGTGCTGGCACAACTGGCAGTTATCATGTAGAAGAATGAGAATTGATCCATTCTTATTTCCTTGTACAAAGCTCAGGTCTAAGTGGATCAAAGAACTCCACATAAAACCAGAGCCACAAATTTATAGAGGAGAAAGTGGGGGAAAACCTTGAAGATATGGGCACAGGGGGAAAATTCCTAAACAGAACAACAATGGCTTGTGCCGTAAGATCAAGATTCGACAAATGGGACTTCATAAAATTGCAAAGCTTCTGTAGGGCAAAAGATACTGTCAATAAGACAAAAAGGCCACCAACAGATTGGGAAAGTATTTTTACCAATCCTAAATCTGATAGGGGGCTAGTATCCAATATATGCAAAGAGCTCAAGAAGCTGAACTCCAGAAATTCAAATAACCCCATTAAAAATGGGGTACAGAGCTAAACAAAGAATTCTCAACTGAAGGATGCGAAAGGGCTGAGAAGCACTTGAAAAAATGTTCAATATCCTTAGTCATCAGGGAAATTCAAATCAAAACAATCCTGAGATTCCACCTCACATCAGTCAGAATGGCTAGGATTAAAAATTCTGGTGACAGCAGATACTGGCAAGGATGTGGAGAAAGAGGAATACTCCTCCATTGCTGCATGGTACTGGTACAGAGACAGACAGGTAGATCAATGGAATAGAATTGAAGACACGGAAATGAACGCACACACCTATGGTCACTTGATCTTTGACAAGGGAGCTAAAACTACCCAGCATTTTCAACAAATGGTGCTGGCACAACTGGCAGTTATCATGTAGAAGAATGAGAATTGATCCATTCTTATTTCCTTGTACAAAGCTCAGGTCTAAGTGGATCAAAGAACTCCACATAAAACCAGAACCACAAATTTATAGAGGAGAAAGTGGGGAAAAACCTTGAAGATTTAGCTCTGTACCCCATTTTTAATGGGGTTGTTTGAATTGCTGGTGGAGTTGCAAGCTGGTACAACCACTCTGGAAATCAGTCTGCCCATTCCTCAGAATATTGGACATAGTATTACCTGAGGATCCAGCTATACCACTCCTGGGCATATACCCAGAAGATGTTACAACTGGTAATAAGGACACATGCTCCACTATGCTCATAGCAGCCCTATTTATAATAGCCAGAAGCTGGAAAGAACCCAGATGTCCCTCACCAGAGGAATGGATACAGAAAATGTGGTACATTTGCATAATGGAGTATACTCAGCTATTAAAAACAATGAATTTATGAAATTCTTAGGCAAATGGATATATCTGGAGAATATCATCCTGAGTTGGGTAACCCAATCACAAAAGCAGTCACTTGATTTGCACTCACTGATAAGTGGATATTAGCCCAGAAACCTAGAATACCCAAGATTCAATTTCCAAAACACAAGAAAATCAAGAAGGAAGACCAACGCGTGGATACTTCATTCCTCCCTAGAATAGGGAATAAAATACCCATGGAAGGAATTGCAGAGGCAAAGTTTGGAGCTAAGATGAAAGAATGGACCATCCAGAGACTGCCCTACCTCGGGGTCCATCCCAGAATCAGCCACTAAACGCAGACACAAATGCATATGCCAACAAGATTTTGCTGAAAGTACCCTGATATAGCTGTCTCTTTTGAGGCTTTGCCAGTGCCTGGCAAACACAGAAGTGGATGCTCACAGTCAGCTATTGGATGGAGCACAGGGTTCCCAATGGAGCAGCTAGAGAAAGTACCCAAGGAGCTAAAGGGGTCTCTAACCCTATAGGTGGAACAACAATATGAACTACCCAGTACCCCTCGAGCTCTTGTCTCTAGCTGCATATGTAGCAGAAGACGGTCTAGTTGGCAATCATTGGGAAGAGAGGCCCCTTGGTCTAGTAAACTTTATGTGCCCCAGTACAGGGGAACACCAGGGCCAAGAAGTGAGAGTGGGTGGGTTGGGGAACAGGGCAGGCGGAGGGTATAGAGGACTTTGGGGATAGCATTTGAAATGTAAATGAAGGAAATATCTAATAAAAAATAAAAAAAATAAAGTCAGCCTTCTTTCCACATCTTTAGAATGTTTCTGAAATTAGTAAAAAGGATACCAATCTGAACATAAACATGATTTTTCTCTAAATTTTCTCTGAATATTGCCAACCTGTTTGAATCTCACATTTTTTACTTCTAAACCATGGAGCATCCCACTGTATAAAAGGACTATTGAGAAGATTACATGAAGTGATAACTTAAATAATTATAAGCAGTGTGCTGCTTTGCAAATAAGGAGCCATTGAAGCCTGGCTCCCATGAAAGACTAATGGTAAATGGAATATTGTTTTATAAATTGTATGGTGTCCTGACTGAAAAAATAATATATACCTGTGACATTCTCCTTAGGGTGTTGTATAAAAAGCCTACTCTCAAATAACCCAATAAAGCCATTTAAGTAAATGCCAGAATGGCAAGGAACAAGGAAAACACCATGTGGTACCTACCAGAGGTCATCAGGAAGAGCTTATAAATCAAGTCTTAAAAGATTTGTATCCATTACTGATGTGTTTCCACTTGGAAGCCTATGTGCAGATGGAAATACTTGAATTCAAGCTTTCCAGGCAGCAGTTTTACAGATGACCTCGTACTTTCAGAAAACAAATGGAAAACTGGCTTGAGCAGTATTCATATCTCTCTGTGTCTTAGGTAATCTGACCAGTATGCATTGTCTTGGGAGTAAATCGAGTAAATAGGAGAGTGGTTTGTTTATATTTCAATCAGGGGTCACCATCTCCTCCCAATGGGCTAATGGTTTTCCAGGTGCTTCAAGAATATATCAGAGTACAGTGGGTTCATTAGAGGTTTAAAAACTAGACCTTTTTACCTATAAGTTAGAGGATCAAGTGGATGAAGAGTTGCTCTCTCAATTCCTCTTGCACATCTGGCATTTGTGCAACATTGGAAGAAGACTGGAGAAGGAGGCTCCAAAGAGAAAGGAAAAAAAAAAATCTCATATGCTGCAGTATCCTGACTACCCCCAGTGACATGGATGCATGGATTTTGACCAATCATCTCAGTACTCTCTCAACGAGGATAAGGGAATTTAGCCGAGAATCAGAAGAAGCCCCAAGCAATCCCTATGAGAGGAGAGGGGAAATGCCAATGTGCTAGGGAAGTGGGGTAGAGAACAATTAGTCTTCCCTTTGCAGCACAAATGTTATATTTTCTGTGTGAGGTAGAGATTCCCAATTGATTTGGGTGGTGGAAATCTTTGTAGCTTTTTGATCTTTCAGTCACCACTCCTCACCTCTACCCCTTGATTCACTGAGTTCAGTTATGAGCAGTAGTGAAAGCACATCTTCCAGATCTAGGAACATAATGGTGATTGATATGTCCCTAGTGGGTGGGTTAAAAGCAAGCGAAGATGCATTTGAGTGGGCTTGATGATTTGTGCTTACCCCTCATGATATGTCACTGTACAGTTATGAAAATGATTAGGGCTATGGAAAGCTAATTTTTTGGCTCATTATTTTATTTTATGTGTATGAGTTTAGCTTGCATTTTGCCTGTGCTCCATGGGCATACCTGGTACCAGTGGAGACTAGAAGATGGCATTGGATCCCCAGGAGCTGGAGTTACAGAAGGTTGTAGATTGCCTTGTAGATGCTAAGAATTGAACCCAGATCCTCTGCAAGAACCAGTGCTCTTAACCACAGAAATGTCTAACTCCCACAAACTTTACAGCTGAAATTCATGTTGGAAGGATAATTTACTCTCAGATTTAAGTTTAATGGCCAAAATTTGCTGATTTCTCCAATCCACTGCCTTTGCAGCACAAATTTTTCTCACTGTGACAATAACCATATTATGGAGCACAGAGTATATTTTGTTCATTAAATACCCAAGTGTCTGACATGTGTTAGATAGTGTGAAGGATTCAGGATTAAGAAAGATATAGTCTATCATTGTAAAAGCCAAGTAGAAAGGTAAAAACAGTGTGAAGTAAATGTAGAGAATTGTAACTCAACTTGGAATGGAGTAAGGACTTGGAATGGGGTCCACGTGCACTTTAAGTAATATGGTGATTAATAGTGTTTCCAGTCATGTGGGGGTGTCTTTGGGAAAGAGAAAGATTTGGGATTTGGGGAAGAAATGGAATTCTATCGAAGTCTTCTGCAGGCAGCTGCTAATTAGAGGATAGATAAGACATGCTAGACAAAGGGATCTCTGAAAGAAAGAATAGAGTGTAAATGAGAGAGAGAGAGAGAGAGAGAGAGAGAGAGAGAGAGAGAGAGAGAGAGAGAGACTGTAAGACCTTTGGGTGGAGCAGTGAAAAACAAACCGCAATAGAAGCAGTGTAGTGAAGAATTCTTCAAACCAGATAAGGGATTTTGGATGTTTCTCTATAGCAGTAGGGCTTTACAATGTACCATGAGTCAACTGCAGGATGTCACGCATACTTGGTATTTTTAAACTTTGGTTCTGGCTCCCAAAAGACTACAGGGAAAAGTAGATTCCCTGGTAGGCTATCATCCTTAGCCAGGCATGCTGGAGGCAGAGTTGTGGCCATGGATGGAACTGCTGATACTGATTATATGTGATGTCACCCAGTAATAGCCATATCCCATTTACTTTAGCAGAAATTCCCCCTGGCCATGTAATTTGTGATTCATTTCTTTTCACAAGAATGTAAAATCACTTAGATGAATACAAATTACATTCAATAAAATAGTCATGTTGCATGACAATATATTAATTAATGAGTTGATTAAAAGTTTGGGAATCAGGTGGAGAGGTTGTTGGGAAAGGCCCAGGATTTCTGAGAAGGAATGGTATTTGAATTGAGTCTTCAGTAGGTAGCTGTTTTTCTTCTCTGCCTTATTTCCTTGAGAAAGAATCTACCACTTGAACTTGGGGCTAAGCTTGTGGCCAGCAAGCTCCAGCAATCCTGTCTCTGTCCTCCACAGCACTGGCATGTCGGCATTTTATCTAGGTGATGGGGAATTGAACTCAGGCACTTCTGCTTGGGCAACAACTGCTTTTACCTGCCAAGCCATCTCCTCAGCCTGAGAGTTTGTTTGCTTTAAGACAAAATAATTATGTGCTACTCAATTCTCATGGAGATGGGAATTTGTTGACAAAATCACAAGATGCTTTGGAAAATCCAGAGAGTCTGAAGGGACAATATGAAAAGAAAAATTAGAATCCTTCTTAATCAGCTCAGACTTCCTGAAGAAATTGGGAAATGCTAATTATATTGTACAGATTATTAAATGTATACAAGACTAATGGAATTAGCTTTTGGCAAAATTTAGTTGTGTTCTGTTGGCACATGTCTCATGAATTCTGAACATGAGTGTGTGCATTTGCCCTCATCTCCTCACATTGTTCTGGTGTTCTGCAGTCAAATGTTTGAACCCTAAGCTATGCTCCTGTGTACCAGGGTTCTGAACCTCTGTGTGTTCAAATTAGCAGCTGCCCTTGTCAAAATGCTGATTCTGAGTCAGCAGGTGAAGGCTGGGCTCAGGTTGGGGAGCGGCTGGTGGTCTAGGGACTAATGATGCATGTTGAATAGTAAGCTTGCATACTGACATCTGTGCTCTGACCCTATGGAGCCTGGACACTTTCTCAGAATCTCCTACATCAATAATGATGACCTCGCTCCGAGCAGTGCTCCATGAAATTGTACAAAAATCACATGCACTACTGAGTAAGCAGGCTAGGCTTTAGAAACAGACTCACAAAAAGATGTCCAGGACACTGTACACGTGCTGAGCTAGAGAGGTTCTACTTCTGGGCCAGAGTAAGCTAATTCTTAAAAGAAAACTATCCATATTCCAACAGGAAGGATGGGGTTGGTGAGATGGCTCAGAGAAAAAGTGCTTGCTACCAAACCTGGTGATCTCAGTTCCATTCCTGGGAACAATGAGATGGAAAGAGAGAACTAATTCCTGCGGGGATCTCCAGACATGCCACTCATCTCTCTCTCTCTCTCTCTCTCTCTCTCTCTCTCTCTCTCTCTCTCTTGCATGTGCATATACATACACACAGACACATATAAAAAATTAAAATGTAGAAAGAATTTTATAATAATAAAGATGTGGGAGAAAAATGATGGCTCTCAACCTTCCTATGGACTATTCATTAAGGAAAGGTAATACTTCCTGAGAGCTTTTCTAGGGGAGTCTCCAGAACATGGTGATACACTCAAGGAGCAATGAGAAGACAGGATGGGATGCTAGAGGTGTCCCATTTTAGCTATTCCATACAACCCAGGCTTTTTTCCCATCACATTTGGATGCTATGTCTTAGCCTTAGGGCTATAACAAGATGTCTTCTTAGGTGAAAGGTGAATAATGTGAGAAACTATTTAGTATTTGTTAATGGACTCTGTAAAGAAAGAGTATGCGTAAAAGGTGATCACATATGAAACAATTATATTTCCATATTTGTATCCAATGAAAACCGGAGCCCTAAGATTAAATAAATGCATGTGCAATAGCCTCAAAGATTGAAATACCTGCCTATAAACCTAATATAACCAACCATGTAACAGCTAAAAATAAAAAGCTATAATTGCTATTGCTTCAACTATAAGGCTGACAAAGGAAATGTAAGACTTAAATTCCTGGAAAGATATATGGTATTCATATTATGAATAATTCAATACAATGACGTTGTCAGTGTTCTCAGAGTGAGCCACACTTTCAAATGGTTCCAACAGAAATCCCAGAATTGCTTTTCGTTGGTCTAGGTGAGGTCATTATAAATTTTTATGGGAAGGAAAGAGGCTAAAAGGGATTAAAGTAATTTAGGAGAAAAGAAGGAAGACATGGGGAAAGAAAAGGAAGAGGATGGTTAAAAGTGTGCACCACCACTGGTACTCAAGAGGCAGCAGTAGGTGGATCTCTGTGTGTTCAGTCCAGCCTAGTCTACACAGTGAGCTCCAGGACAGCCAGAGCTACATAATGAGTCCTGTCTTAGGGGGAGAAGGAAAGGGAAGTGGGGAAAGAGAAAGAGAGAGAGAGATACAGAGACAGAGAGACAGAGATATACAGAGAGACAGAGAGAAAGGAAAGGGAAGGGGGAGTTTGGGAAGGAGCTGGGGGAGGTGCTGGGGAGGAGCTGAAAGAATTGCTCAATGGTTAAGAGAGTGAAATGTTCTGGTGGAGGTCTCAACTTCTATTCTTATCACCCACATCAAACATCTCACAAACACCAGTAACTCCAGTTCCCAGGGAATCCTATGCCATTTACTGGCCTTTGTGGATACCCCCATACTACACACACACACACACACACACACACACACACACACACACACACACACACGTGCCTGAATAAAAACAAAACTTTAAAAACAAATGCTAGTTTTCTCCTTTCCTTCCTAAAGTTCTTATATTTATAATCCATGTTGTTGGCCAAACCTGAGTGTTCTGTACTTAATCCCATGTTCCAAATAACTCATGGAAAACGCAATGCTGTGTAACATACCTTGGGAAATGTTTGATTTTGGATTGGCTCAATGTGTTACAAATGTGTGATTGTTATCATGGCAAAGTACCAAGGCTGAATATAGATATTTTTAACTCTTGTTACTGGCAGAATTTCAGCAACTTGTGGACCAACTGCAACTTACCACTCATAAAGAAATACCCAAGGACTTCCCCAAGGAACATTATGGCCATGACATAGATTTCATAAAGCAGTTGACACAGCTTGTTTGTTTTGATACAGGTTCTTTCTATGTGGCTCTATCTGTCCTGGTACTCTCTATGTAGAACATTCCTGCCTTTGCTTCCTATTTTTAAATGCCATAATTGTTGGAGAGAGAAGTCTACAAAAGATTCTTAAATAAAGACCATGAGTTTATGGTTATATTCATAAAAACAATATTTTTTATTTTCAAGTGTAAATAGAAAACAAATGATTTCCAATCCAAATTCAATTATAATTATATGGTAGAAGGAAGTATGTAATTTAGCTACATAGTATATACAATGTGTACATCATAAACATCCTTTAGGCCATTTCTACCATCATTGTATCTAGGTTACACAGCAGAAGAAAGATTAATCCTCTCACACACAAACAGGGATAACTTGAGGGATAACCACTCAAATTTACATATAGTTAAATTAGTAAATGCATGGATATTTAGAGTTATTAGCTTCCTGCAAAGAATGATACCTTTCATCGTTATGAAATTAAATGTGTAGTTCTGAGACTTTGTCTTGAAGTCAAAGAATAATCAATAGAATAGTCCATTGATAAAGGCAGAACTCTTAAAATAAAATTTTATTCTTAAAGCTGCTTTTCTGAACTCTGCTTTCAATATAAACAGTCACTTTTGGCAGTCACTTAATATATAAACCACAATATCCACCCCTACTCTCCAAAAGGTTTGTGGTCATTGCATAATGAAAAGTACATTTACTGCATCTCCAAAAGGTCCCCATAGTTTTAGTTTCTTACATTCTTTAAAAAGTCCAGGCCAAGGTATCTTTTAAGACTCGAGTCAAATTCTTACTGCTTTAGAGTAGAAAAAGAAAACAATGCATTTTCAACTCACAGTGACAGAGAATAAAAATACCCATTCATAAAAAGAGAAATGGGGGCCCAGAGGGAGGGACTGAACCAGAGAAAGAACAAAAACCTAGAGGGCAAAGAATGAACCCTGCAGACCTATGTTTGATTTTCAGGTCCTGTGGTGCAGTGATGTGCGCTTCAAGGGACATAGGCATCTCTGCCCCTGTGGCCCTTGCTCTTTGTATCCACATGGACTCTCCTTGGGGATGGACCTACACTGCGTTCTGCTTCCCTCCACAGACGCTCCACATTCATGGCATCTCTAACTTCCTGGAGCATCCACTGAAGTCTGGCATCTCCCTTCACAGCGTTACAGTCACCTTCTCAGTAGGTGAGTGCAGGGATCCTGACCCTCTAACAGGTCATGTGGTCTCACAAGCTAGACACAGGCTGCATCCTTCAATTCAAGTAGCAGCCGCTTGATCGCGTAACTCTTAACACCATAGATGTCTGCAAATCCAGCAACACAGAGAAGATGCCAGTGTCATCTGCCAGTTTGACCAGCAACCGGCCCCTTAGAAGAACTGGTGCAGTGGTCTCTGTAGGGCTGAACATGAGGAAATATTCCCAGGGGCTGAACAGGCAGCTCTCGAGGTCATTCTTCTCAGGGAAAAGGCTTTCAAGTGTTTTAAAACCTTTATGTGCTTGAGTCTGCCTGGGTGGGGTACTCTAAGGACATATTCGTGTTTCCAAGTAAAAGGGGATTCTCATCTGTTGTAGTAGCTTCACTTTCCTTGGCCCTGACCGAACATTTGCTTCTTTACTAGAAAAAAAATTCAAGTTTTTGAAATGATTCTGCTCCCTTTCTACTTTTTATCACATGCCAGAAGTTAGCAGTGACAACCCGACAACCTATATGCTGGGATGCTTTGAAACTCATCTACCATGTTAGCTTGAATTTCATCCAAACTTACCCTCATACAAAGTCTCAGGACATGGAGAAAATGCAAACACACTTCTTGTCAGAATAGTATAAGGTGTTTCCAAGTCCAATTCTCAACAGCCTTGGTTCCCATCAGAAATATCATGTTCAGAGTCTTTACTGACAATGTTCCTAGCAGCATTCAGACCTTTAGAGATCCCAGCAAAACTACCCGTTATTTTCTGATTACAGTCTAAAGATTCTCTACCTCACACCACCAACTTTTTCTAATTTTTCTTACAAACACTTTAAAGGTTTCTGAAGCACATCATTTGATGAGTAATGGCCACGACCCCACTTACATATTACCAATGACATGGGTTAGTCACTTTCACCAGAATAAGCTGAAAGGAAACAATGTTTATTTTGACTCATCACTTCAGAGGTTTCAGAGTGTTGTTGATTGAATTTTTTCTTATGAATATAGATGCAAAAATTCTTATTTCTCTTCTTATTAGATATTTTCTCCATTTACATTTCAAATGCTATCCCCAAAGTCCCCTATTCCCTCCCCCAACCCTTCTCCCCAACCCACCTACTCCTGCTTCCTGGGTCTGGCATTCCCCTGTACTGGGGCATATAAAGTTTGCATGACCAAGGGGCCTCTCTTTCCAATTATGGTGGACTAGGCCATCCTCTGCTACATATTCAGCTAGAGACATGAGCTCTGGGGGTTCTGGTTAGTTCATATTGTTGTTCCTCCTATAGGGTTGCAGACCCCTTTAGCTCCTTGGATACTTACTCTAGCTCCTTCATTAGGGGACCTGTGTTCCATCCAATAGATGACTGTGAGCATCCACTTCTGAAATTTCCAGGCACTGGCATAGCCTCACAATAGACAGCTATATCAGGGACCTGTCAGCAAAATCTTTCTGGCATATGCAATAGTGTCTGGGTTTGGAGGTTGTATATAGGATGGATCCCTAAGTGGGGCAGTCTCAAGATGGTCTTCAGTCTCAGCTCCTAACTTTGTCTCTGTAACTCCCTCCATGGGTATTTTGTTCCCCATTTTGAGAAGGAACGAAGTATCCACACTTTGGTCTTCCCTCTTCTTGACTTTCATGTGTTTTGCAAATTGTATCTTGGGTATTCTAAGTTTCTGGGCTAATATTCGCTTGTCAGTGAGTGCATATCATGTGTGTTTTTCTGTGATTGGGTTACCTCACTCAGGATGATATCCTCCAGATCCATCCATTTGCCTAAGAATTTCATGAATTCAGTTTTTAATTGCTGAGCATTACTCCATTGTGTAAATGTACTACATTTTCTGCATCCATTGAGGGACATCTGGGTTCTTTCCAGCTTCTGGCTATTATAAATAAGGCTGCTATGGACATAGTGGAGCATGTGTCCTTATTACAAGTTGGAACATCTGGGTATATGCCTAGGAGTGGCATTGCTGGGTCCTCTGATAGTACTATGTCCAATTTTCTGAGGAACCCCCAGACTGATTTCCAGAGCGGTTGTACCAGCTTGCAATCCCACCAGCAATGGAGGAGTATTCTCTTTCTCCACATCCTTGCCAACATGTGCTGTCACCTGAATTTTTGATCTTAGCCATTCTTACTGGTGTGAGGTGGAATCTCAGGGTTGTTTTGATTTGCATTTAGGGACTGGGACAAGGTTGAACATCATGGTTAGGAGCAAACAGTGAAGACAAACTGTGGTGAGAATTTTGGAATTTTTGTTTCTTAAAAAAATCCCCAAATATTATACAAATGTGTTTTTGTTTTAATCTCATCTGTAGGGATATGGGGTTGCTTCATACTGACTGCAGCAGCTAAGTATAATATGCCTTGTGCTCTAGGAAAGGCCTGGTTTTGCCAGCTGCAGATAGTTTGTAATTGTATGATGTTCAGAACTCTAGGAACGTTTCAGAGGTTATATAAATGCTAGAGACCCAGTAGGCATTGTGGGTGGTTAATGGTCACTCGGAGGGGATTGTTTTCTGTTGGTTAGTAGTCTACTCAAAGATGAAACAAAAAGAAACAAATTAGATCCAGGGATTTTCCTAATTCTTCTCTCCAGTCTACCCTTGTTTTCTCTCTTATCTACTGTTGGTGGTGAAATGGGAAATGGAGAGGATGGATAAATGGTGGGAAAAAGAAGAACCCACAAAGTAACAACAAATTACTCATCTAATGGTGGGGTAGAAAGAATTCAGGATTATTTATAGCGCAGAATTGATGGTGTTAACAAAGGATTACCTTGTTTATACAAAAGTTAGGTGGCACTGGGGTGTAGCTGTGGTAAGCAATGATGTTGTTTGGAGGACTGTGAAAGACTTTGGGGTACTGGACCAGAGAAGAAGTAGGAGCATAGAAGACAGTACTGAGGAAGACATAGATTGTGCAGATCAGCTCAAGATGTTTCAGAGGGAAGAATATTAATAAGTGTCCCAGAGACCATTCCTCTTCTATTCTGGCAAAGAATTTGCTGCCTTTTGCCCTAGTCCTAAAAATCTCCCTAAGGCTAAACTTAAGAGTTTAGATTAGTGGTATACGCAGAGAAAATTTCAAGATAGCCTAGTGTTGGGGTCCGACAAGCGGTCCCCCACAAAACCTGGGTTCCCTGGGAAGCGGACTGGGGATCCTTAGAACTAGCTGGGAGAGAAAAAATAAAACACTGAGTCAGTTCTCAGGTCAAAACATGTCTGCTTCTTTACTTAAAAATCTTTCTTGGTTAAAAGAGAATGGAAAAGGGTAAACCCCGCCATCCCATTCCCAGGGCCCCTGGCTCCATGTTGGCGAGCACATGGAGCCGCCTAGAGCCTGTGCAGGAGGCTTTCTTCCTGGGATGTGGGCAGTTCTGGGCAGGGCAGCAGCAGTGTAGGAGGCAGGCCCTGGTAGTTGCATAACAAAAGGAGCCAGCCTAGCTGGAAGTGGCCTGGAAGCCCCGCCTCAATGGGGGCAGGTCTGAATTCTGGAGGTTACAGCCTAGTATTGACTCTGTCCTCTGGTTATTAGTAATCACTCTATAGGCACATCTATAATGAAAAGGAGCAAGCAGGACAAAGAGAAATATAAATTGTAGTTTGAGGAGAAAAGGGGCACCAGAAAGTGCAATGGAACTAAGTCCCATGCTCAAGAGATAAAAAGTTTAAAGAAAAGCCTGATGCTAAGTGGAGTAAAGAGAGTGGAGACCTCAGGACACAGCCCCATCCAGCTAAGCTTCCAACATGTAAAAAGAAATTAAGAGAAACCTTAAGCTGCGGAGGAAATCATCAACCATAGAAAACTGTTGCAAATATAATTTAAAAAGGGGGCGGGGGGGGGCAAGTTCCAGCTCCATCAAACAGCAAAAATTGGCAGCTTCAGCCAGACTGTTCTGGCTTTAGAGTCAAGAATACAAGAAAGGGGTTGTGGAGTCTTCCTCCACAGCTAATGAATAACACTGAGGCCAAGCAGATGTCACGAAGGTCCCTGAATGGAAGACCATTGTGTGAAGCTGTGATGACGGTGAAGCCTGTATAGTATGGAAACCCCAAATTTCGGAGATGCCAGAATGGTAGTATGAAAGCTGCAGACCAGGTATGTATCCAATCCAAGAGGGGGAAAGTGTGTTGTAATCAATCAAGCTAAAAGGCTTTGGAGATCTGAAGAACGCTTTGACACCAGACATGGAGATGTAGAATTTGGAATTTGTCCTGCTATTTATCAGTCTTTCACTGGTCTGATATTTCCTGCTGTTCTTCCTTTCCCCCTTCTGGGAATGATAGTGTATATTTAGTGCTATTGTATGTTGGAAGCATATGATCTACTTTAAAAATTTTTGATTTTACAGAAGGTTATTGTTAAGAGACTGACATGAGTTTCAGAGACTTAAACAGAGTTGAGACTGTGATAGGCTATGGGGATATTTATTTATTTACTTACTTACTTTCTTATTTGCATTATGTTATGTCTACAAACCTATGGGCCAGGGAATGGGGATGTGGTGGTTTGAATAAGAACGGTCTCCATTGACTCACATATCTGAATTCTTAGTCATCAGGGAGTGGAATTCTTTGATAGGAATAAAAGGATTAAGAGCTGTGGCCTTGTTGAGGCAGGCATTGAGGTTTCAAAATCCTATGCTATGTCCAGATTCTCTCTCTCTCTCTTTCTCTCTCTCTCTCTTTCTCTCTCTCTCTCTCTCTCTCTCTCTCTGCCTGAAAATCAGAATGTAGCTCTCAGGTCCTGCTCCAGCACTATGCTGCCATGTGTACTACCATGATAAAAATGAAGCAAACCTCTGAAAATGTTTGCTTTGAAAATGAAAATTAAATGCTTTGTTTTGAAAGAGTTGCCTGTGGTCATGGTGTCTCTTCCCAGCAATAGAACAGTGACTAAGACCATACCCTTCCAGTTAACACACTTCTTCCAATGAGGTCCTTCATTTCCCCCACTTGCTGAGAGGTTATTAAGAGTATTGTATCAACCAAATGGCTACATTGATGGTGGTACAACCTTCAAGTCCCATTCATATTTCCACAGTTCCTTCTAGGAACAGAGTGCAGTAGAAACTAGGCTACTTGTGTGACCCTTTGGGAGATCCTTCATATCTAAACTATAACAGATATTAATATGACTGTTGCAGCTTTCTTACACTTACCATGTATGTGGCCCATCAATTCCCATCCTGTGACTGTCAGTCTCTGTTACTTATGTTTTAAATATCTCCTCTGTAAACACCGTGAAGTTTTGTCTTAGTTATCATTATTTCTTTAGACTGACAATCTGGGAGTACTGAGTCCATAAATTAGAGGATAGGTTTATTCACATTTGATCTAATTATTGGTATAGCTGGGTTTACATCTGCCATCCATTTTTTTCTTTGTCCCCTCTACATTTTTGTCTCTTCTTTCCTGTTATATGCTTATCAGTAAAGTCATTTATAGTGTTGCATTTAGTTTTCCTTGCTGGCTTTTTATTTATAGTTTTATAGAAATTAGAATACATGCTTAGACTATCCTCATCTAGGGTCAATTCATGTTGTCTTTCTCCTGGATAAAGCATTTTGCACACAGGTGTTTTCTTTGTGCTGATGTTGTCATACATTTTAACAATACATACATTAAAACTGTCTAAAATGAATTATTTTATTGTCAATTCACTTACAAGTATCTTTCAAATATGATAATTTATAACTTTACACACATGGGTATGACTCACATAATCATGTTTTGACTAATAACAGACTGCAAGCATGTACTGAACCTAGACAATTACAATGGAGCTGCACAGTTCCTATCACCTACAAACACTGTACCAAACATAACATTGTAGTGTGATGCATTACTCAAGAGCTTATGATAGTGCTAATACACAAAGTCATGGGCTCTTAATTATTTAAAAATATAGTGTACTCTATTGTATATGGTTCAGACTTGCTAATGACAACTAATGACTATATTTTTCATTGAAATAGTAATTACACCCTTAAAGTATATATCTTCTGCTTAAATACACTTACAGTTGATTATAGAAGGCAGGTCCTTTAGAATGCAAAAGCACTGATATATACAAAGACCAAAGTTCCATCTGTGTTCCTTTCCTAAAGGAAGATGTGGCGCTGCAAAGAGTAGGCTCAATGGTATGACCCTGTAGGCCTAGACTAATATATGTGTTTGTGATTCATATTTTTGTCTTTACTTTGATTTTTAAATACAAAGAAAGTTCAGCGTAGAAAATAATTTATGGCCATATTCCCCCGAATGCACCTGATCTTGTCAGAATGAGGAAAATTATTTAAAACAAAAAGAATCTTAGCTAGAAGGGATAAAAAGAAAGAAAATATTTTGAACAGCTAAGAAGTGTGTTTGTGTTTTAAGATCAATGTTATTACAATAGGATCAAAAACTTGAAAAAGGGAAAGGTTTATAATGTTTAAAACATTGTAATATATTTGATTTATTATTGAAGAAAGAAAAATATTTTTATGCACTCGTTGTAGCTAAGGGCACAGTGTTCTTAAATTCCCAGAGGCCTCACATCCACACCCCAATCACTACCTGACTCACCTAGAAAAACTACCCAGACATACTCACAGCAAGTGTCCTAAATATACATACCACTTTTAATCTTCTATTTGTATATTGTCATGCTTTTTCTATGCTTAGCTATGATTAAATGTATCAATAATTACCCCTATGTTTACAATTGCTTATAAATTTCAATACCGTGCTAGGTTGCAGAAGTTTGTAACCCTACTGCAATAGGCTATTCCATACAGCCTGTGATGTTGTAGGTGATGCTGTTGGGCTAGTATAAGCAAAGGCTGTGATGTTTCCTCAATAACACAAGTATGTAAAAACACACTTCTCAGAACACATGTTTATTACTGCAGGAGACACAACCTCATTCATGATTTCTACTTCTTCCCCTGCCTTCCTGAAGATCTGAATTTCTAGATCAAGTTTTCCTTCTTGGAGGGAATTTTAGTATTTGACTGGCAGAAAGTTCTTTAAAAATCAGACATTTAAAATCCTTGGCATATTTTGCATTCTATTCTGGTAGTATCAATATTCTCATATCGATCTGAGGAGACATTCAGTGATTCACTTGATATGAACTTCCAGAATGCACTGCTACTTTGGAGTTTCTGGGGCCTAAATACCCCACAGGTACAATTTAAGGGAGGAAAGTTTTCCTTAAAGGTTCATTAAGAGAGTTTGGCCCTATTGAGTGGAAAAGGCATGGCAGGGTAGCTCTGTTCATGGCAGGAGAAGCAGTCTCCTCACAGCAACGTGGTCCAGGAAGCAGACACTAGGCTGTTTTCAAAAGCTCAGCCCTAAGACACTTACCTAGCCAGGCTCCATGCCCCAAAGGCTTTAGTCTTCCAAATCTGCTTCTTCCAGCTGGACAACAAGCATTTAAAGTATAAGCCTATGTGAGACATTTCAGATTCAAACCTAACCATGTTTGTTTGTTTTTTGTTTAACATCATTCTATTGTGACGTGGCTTGAGGGTCCTATTCTATTGCCCCTGTGCGTAAGTGTCTGCTCACTTTCTGCTAAAATTCTTTCCATCTGTCATTGGCTTTCAGTAGGTTTTGTTGTTGTTGTTGTTGTTGTTGTTGTTTGTTTGTTTGTTTTTAATGTGTTTAGGTATAGCTATCCTCAGTTTTATCCTTTTGAGGTTTACTGAACATCCTTGATCAATGGGCTGTAGGGTTCACTTTTTGATATTTTAAAATACTGAGCCATCATTTAAAATTCTCCTCCATTCTTCCCTCTATGAGAAATCAATTTTCATGTATGTACGGACCTCGTGTTTCTGATGCTACTCATTTCTCTCTCATATCTTTCCCTCTGCATTTCAGTGCATATCTATGCTTCAGGTTTCCACTGGTTTCTCTTCAGTTTTAAATTCTCCTAAAGTTGTATGTGTGTATGTGTGCACACATGCATGTATGTGCACATGCATGTGTCACACATTCATAATACTTTTCTTTAGCAAATATCATATATGTCATAAAATCCTAAATCAGACTATCTCTAATGAATTTTTTTCTTCCTACTCTGCATCTTTATAATCTTATAATTGTAGTGATTTTTTAATTGTATGCTGGGTGCTTTACACATTGCAAAGAGTGTATAGATTGCAATCTGTTATTATACTCTGAAGAGTGTGACATTTCATCCATGCATTCAAATGGCTAAGAGATCACCTTTAAATTCTAGAAGCTTGACTTCATGCTAAGCTGGATCAATTTTCATTTTCTCAGCTCCAGGCAAGCTCATTTTTACATGCCCTTTATTTTTAAAGACTCTTTGTTATTTTGATGGGAATTACAAAGTGTTTGCCAAAGTTTCTTATCAAATGAGTCAGACTCCTAATTCTATTCCTCATGTGGTCCAACATCTGCAAACTTCTCTCAGCCTCCTAGAGGTCATTTTCCCCTTGGGATTTCTGGAATCCTACTCATGCATACTGTTCACAAGTGCATTAAGCAGCTTCAGCTTTCTGAAAGAAAAATACCGCGGAGTCTTATCTACATAAGTAGTATTTGTTTTGAAAAGAACTAAAATACCAAGAGTAGAGAACGAGCCTACAAATATGGATGAGTGGGTAAGAAATGGGGAGGTTAAAGGATACAAAATGCCAGATGTGTAGGATGAACAAGTTTAGATCTCATGTATAATGTAAGAACTGAAGTTAATTACATCATATGACACAATAGATATATGTTAAAAAATATGACATGTGCGTGAGATAACAGGTATGCTAGCTAGCTTCTATAGTAAATACTTTGCAGTCTATATTTTTACAGCATAGTGTTCAAGTTTTAAGTATTTTGGATGTGGTGATTTGAATGATTATGGTTCCCATAGGCTCATATAGTTGAATGTTTGGTCATAGTTGATGGAACTGTTTGGGAAGGATTAAGAGGTGTAGTCATATTGAAGAAGGTGTTACTGGAGGTGGGCTTTGAGGTTGCAGAACCCAAGGCCATTCCTAGTTACCTGCCTCTGCATCCTGTTTGTGAATAGGCTGTAGGCTGTCAGTTACTGCTCCAGCCCAGTGCCTGCCTGTCTGTTACCATGATCCCTGCCATCATGGTCATGAACTTACCCTGTGTTACAGTAAGGCCACATTAAATGCTTTCTTCTCCAAGCTGCCTTGGTCATAGTGCTTTGTCACATCAACAGAAAAGGAACTAAGATACCCAACAATATTTACCTCTTAAGACAGAAGTCAAGGAAAGAATTGAAAAAAATGATATATGGATTCAGCACTCTGCATTATTGCAATGGTTCCCCCTTTTAGTCTATATTCCTTCAGTTAAAAAAAGATTGTGCTGATTTGCCTGAGTTCTTACACCCTGTAAAGCACAAAAACTGAGATCTCTTCAGAGAACAAATTTGTTCTTTCATGGACCATATACTCCCCTACCTCTGGCTACCAACGATAACTCCTCAATCCCATCAACTATTTTGTTGTAATTTTAAATTCCATCCCAGATCCACTATCCTGGATCATTGTTTTCTGCATGTGACCTACTCCAGCAATACCTACTTCCCTTGTAGGAATTTTGGTTCTCTAACATGTGTGTCTCACATCCATTATTTTTATTCTTCTACCATCTTTTACCAGGTGCCATTTCCTGCCATCCATTACAGGATTATTACCTAATGTTGTTTGAATTACCTTCACGCTCCCTGTTACTTTCAGATCAATGGTTTTCTGCAACAAGCAAACAGTACAACTACAGTTCATCATTTTAATCATGTTTTCATGTTATTTTAAAGAAAATATATCTCAGAGTAAAATACAGCTGGTGTTTCTGAAACAAAGTTCCAGGAAAAAAAAACAACAAACAGTACTGTCTTCAGATACAATAGACCCTTTTTAGGACATAATACTTTCAATTATAAGTTTCCATTTTGATCTCCTCTCTCAGAGAAGATTGGAAGGAACACTAAGCATAAGTCTCATAGAACTCTTTGGAAGAAAGTAAATGACATATCTTTCTGACTGTAGAAGAAAGGCAACATCATGGCAGTTAGCAGATTTCTGCTTTCAAGCTGAGTTTGTGCCCAACAGAGAAAAGAATCTCTACCAAAACTTGGGTTTGCAGAACTCCAGCCACACTCCTTCCTGCAGTCTATTTCATGACTATAAAGGAAGCACAAGGTTTGCGAAGGGTTGGGAAGTTCATGCCACTGCTAGCATTAGCTGCTTTGTGACTGGAAGACTGGGATATGAGGTTTCATCTGAAAATAATGACTGATCTGGGGTAGGACTTGGACTGAGGTAGGATGAGACTGTGGTAGAAGAGATGACAGAATTGAAAGTCCACAAGCCAGGGTACAGGAATGTCAGCCTCCTCAAATCTTGTTTTCTTTGACTTGAAAACTACAAAGATTGTTTTATAAGGTTCTTTACAAGGTACAATTGAAAAATAGACATGACAGAACTTTGAAAATTATTCAGTATTAAGAATATGTCTTTTATTAGCAACGTTATAGGTGAATTAGGAGACGAATCAGTCTGATCTTTTATGGAGGTCACTCGAGGGTATGATGGGTCCCTGTGGTGGTAGGGGATGGTTTGACTATATCCCCTGAGGTTTATAAGCTGGAAATGTGACTCCCAATGCAACAGTATGAGAAGCAGAAGGTCCGTAAGAGGTGGAGCTTCATGGAAGAATGCCATCTTTGAAAATATGAAAGTGGTGCTCATGTGACCAGGTTATCAGAGAGGGATATTTTGAAGCAGTACAACTCCTAATGTGCATAACCCTTTCTGCATGCAGCCATTTCCTTTTCCATGTCTCTTTATTGTGACGTAATCCCGAGGACCCCTCAGCAGACTCCAGAACCATGGTTGCACTTTCCAATCTCCAGAATCATGAGTCAAATAAAAATCATTTCTTTGTAAAGTGCCCAGCTTCAGGTGTCTTGTTACCGAAACAAAAAAGGAATTAAATTCCCATCTTTAGTAAATAAGATTGTCAGTACTTTGATGAATGGCATCAGTTAATTTGGATAATCAACTCTCAATTAGGTCGGGCAACAGCTCATTTATAGTGACAGGTTAAATTTCCCCAAAAGTGCTATGCATATTCTGTTACATCCAACTCATTCTCTCTGCCTTCACTGTCTGACCTTCTGTTGACTTGAGGGTAAACATAACCAGTGTTCTGGTTCTGAAATTTCTGCGTTATTTCCAACACATTTTTGCTCCTTGTGGAATTGTTACAGAAAATCCATGACTAAGTTCCCCATGGTCACAAGACTTTCCCAAGGAAAAAGACTAAGATGTACCACACAGCATGACAGGTCTGTGGAAGACCACCAGCTGATGGCTGATTACATACTAGGCTGGCTCTTGGCAGTTGTTTTTTTTCTAAAACATGATTGAAAATAAACTTTGATCATCCCCCTTTCATTCATATTGGTTTTAGTCAATTGTTCTATCATTTGTAATGGTTTGTATCTATTGTATAGGAAACAAAATTGTGGAGAAAACTGGCTGCTATACATTTTAGCTACTGCAGTAACTAATTAAACCAGTCATCTTGGACCTTTTTTTGTATTTAAGGAGATTTAGTTCTTGTTTTTGTTTTGTTTTGCTTTGGTTTTGGTTTTGGTTGTTGTTGTTGTTAATTTTTTGTTGTCGCTGCTGCTGTTGGTTTTGCTTTTTTTTAACTTTGTTTTAATTTTTTATAGAAAATTATAGACTTTTATCTTTCTTGCTCCATACTCTCAGCTGGCTTCCCCTCATACCATTGGTCTGGGATAAAGATGACCCCAACTGAAGATTCCCAAGACTTCTAAAAACCCTGGTCCCTGAACACATCCTATCAAGTAGAGATGCAGGAAGCAGGTGTGTAACATGTTGTGTTGGAATGACTTTGCAGACAATGATTGTCTACTATTCACAATAGTCACAAATACTATAAAATACCTTGGTGTGACTCTAACTAAGGAAGTGAAAGATCTGTATGACAAGAACTTCAAGTCTCTGAAGAAAGAAATTGAAGAAGATCTCAGAAGATGGAAAGATCTCCCATGCTCATGGATTGGGAGGATTAATATAGACAAAATGGCTATCCTGCCGAAAGCAATCTACAGATTCAACGCAATCCCCAACAAAATCCCAACTCAATTTTTCACTGAGATAGAAAGGGCAGTTTGCAATTTCTTATGGAATAAAAAAAAAAAACCTAGGATAGCAAAAACCATTCTCAACAATAAAAGAACCTCTGGGGGAATCACCATGCCTGACATTAAGCTGTACTACAGAGCAATTATGATAAAAAAAAAAAAAAACTGCATGGTACTGGTACAGCAACAGACAGATGGATCAATGGAATAGAATTGAAGACCCAGAAATGAATCCACACACCTATGGTCACTTGATCTTTGACAAGGGAGCTAAAACCATCCAGTGGAAAAAGGACAGCATTTTCAACAAATGGTGCTGGCACAACTGGCAGTTATCATGTAGAAGAATGCGAATTGACCCATTCTTATCCCCTTGTACAAAGCTTAAGTCTAAGTNGGATGGACCATACAGAGACTAACCCACTGGGGATCCATCCCATAATCAGTCACTAAACTCAGACACTATTGCATAGGACAGCAAGTGTTTACTGAAGGGACCCTGATATAGCTGACTCCCACAGAAGTGGATGCTCACAGTCATCCATAAGAGGGAGCACGGGGCCCACATTGGAGAAGCTAGAGATAGAACACCAGGAACTGAAGGGGTCTGCAACCCTAGAAGAGGAACAATAATATGAACTAAACAGAACCCCCAGAACTCGAGTCTCTAGCATCATATGTAACAGAAGATGGCCTGGTCGGCCATCATTTGGAGGAGAGGCCCCTTGGTACTGCAATCTTTATATGCCCCAGTACAGGGGAACGCCAGGTCCAAGAAGTGGGATTGGGTGGGCAGGGGAGCAGGGAGGGGGGAGGGGCGAGGGGACTTTTGGAATAGCATTTGAAATGTAAATTAAGAAAATATCTAATAAAACAAAAGGAAATAAAAAGAAAAAAAGGGAAAAAATAAAGAATATACCTCAAATATAAAAAAAAAAAGAAAGAAAGATAGGGAAGATCTAGGGGAAGACAAGAATATGATAAAACTATATTGTACTTTTATATCTTTTTATTTAAAATTCTATATAAAGGAAAACACTATATATATATATATATATATATATATATATATATATATATATATATATATATATATATATATATATATATATATATATGAATGCATGAGCAGTCAAAGTGGACAAAGGAAATCGTCCACTTGTATATTCTTTAAATCTTAGTTGCTGTAGAGCATTCTCTGGAGCTAGTGACCCCAATTCAGACAGTTCTACTCATTAGGCACATGACCTCAGGAAAGTCCCAAGTGACTCTGAGCATTTTTTTACTTACTTGTGAAACAATGGTCTTATCTCAGTTATGCTCCAGTCAGTTCTAAGTGATTTCTTTCATGTGAAATGTGAGCCCATAAGAAATATCTGACACAAGTCTTTCAAACCGAACTGCAAAGAAAATATCATTTATGTAATCAATGAAATGTAAGTGACTGCTCTTTGTTAGGTTGCCAAGACAAACTGAAGTTTGCTTTTGGGGGATGGAGTCATAGCCATTTTAAGATATTAGCATAAATTTTCATTCAAAGTGAACAATAACTACATAAGAGTGGTACAGATTTACTGGTAATGTCAGTAGGAAGTGGGAAATGAAAACTAGCAATTTTAGGAGAGTCATGACATAAACAGCAATGTACTTTTCATGTCACTCCTGAGAAATTAGCACGTGACCCAAACAACTGTGTGTTTTCTTGCTTTGAAATAGGACCTTTCTAATTGCAGGTCTGTGAAACACTGACCTCACCCGTACTGATAGCCACCCAGTTCTTCTCGTGGGTATTTATTTTTCTTTTGGTTTTTCCTCTACCTCATCCTTCCTATCTTCTATCAGCTGGCTTTGCTTCTGTTTGCTGGGGGCTGCTAGGAGAATGGACCTCCAGGTCTTGTGTTTGTTAGCAAGCATTGTACAATTGAGTCAGGCCCTCAGGCTTCCCTATCTGGTTCTTACTTCTCAGATGGTCATGCCTCCTACGGCAGTTCATCCTCACCTCTCCCCAGAGCCCCAACAATAAACCTTTCTGTTGAAGCTACTGCAAATTTAAAGCCGCACAGAAAGCTTTTATAGGTAGTGTTTTGTGGTCATTGGGTTCTAAATATTTCATAAGTTCCATTATCACTTATGCTCTGATTCATAAATATTAATAAGATTATTTTAGGTTCTGCACATAAGGAGTTTTCCTAGCTCTTTGGTTGTTGTCAGTGTCTAATATTGTATTGTAGAAGGAAAGAAAGACTGTTTTCTCTATTCTTTGCCACTCAGATTACTTCTGTGGTCTGTTACATGGTCAGTGTCTTGGTGAGACTCTTTATTTGAATGATATGGGATTCCTTTATACATGTAACTTAATCTAGACTAACTATGAGAGTCAAAATAACTACCTTTTCACCCCAGTATTTACTACTTGACATGTTTCTCAAGGGAATGCAGAAATACCTTCCATTGATTTCACTAAGTTACATTCCTTGACCAACCCCTCTACACTTTACCACATTGGTTTTTTTTTTTCCTCCCACAATAGCATGTAGATGGGTTTCTTGTCTAAAGATAATCTGAGGATCTCTACTTTGAGTAAGTTAATCTGCTCCCATTTACCAAGATTGCTGACATGTTATGTCAATCTCTGTCCATTGCTTGTTCTTGCCTCATTTTTTTTTCTTTTATCTCTGGCTCTTATTAGGTCTATACAGTGTTCTTTCTTTCCATCAAGTACTTCCTCCTTGCTTATCTCAAACTTTTAAACACATTCTTGCTTAAAATCCAAAGTGAAGCAGGTCTTTGTATTTATCCTAAATATTATAATACAATGAATCTGTACTTTGTAATTTCAGTTTCTCCCACTGCCTAGCATTTTAATTTCACATTTGAAAAAATACCTTGGTTATCTTTAAAAAAAAAAAAAAAAAAAACCTTTGTGTGGGACTTCTAACAGTGGAATGAAGGGTTATCTTTGACTCTTCTGCCTGCTCTTGGGACCCTTTTCCTCCTACTGACTTGCCTCATGCAGCCTTGATATGAGGGTTTGTGCCTAGTCTTATTGTAACATGTTATACCATGTTCAATAGATAATCCTTGGAGGCCTGTTCTGTTCTGAAGGGAAATGGAGGAAGAGTGGATCTGGTGGAGAAGAGAAACGAGGGAGTGAGTGTTTTAGGAGGATTAGAAATGGGGGAATAGTGGATCAGAGGTAGAGGAGAGGTGAGCAGGTGCTTTCTAGGAGGAATGGAGGGAGGGGAAAGTGTGGTCAGGATGTAATATACGAGAGAAGTATATATTTCATGGTTCCTTCTTGATGTCTATCTCATTAGGGTTAAAACTCTCATTTTCCAAAGCACCTGTGTATCTTAGTTACATTTCTATTACTGTAAAACTGTGACCAATGAAACTTATAGAAGCATTTAATTGGGAATGTGTGTTCACTGCAGGGAGCATGGCAGCAGTCAGGCCTGTATGGGGCTGGAGCAGTAGCTGAGAGATTTCATCCTGGTTCACAAACAAGAAGCAGAGAGAGCTGAGAATAGCATAGGGTTTTGAAACTTCAAAGGCCACCCTAGTGACACACCTCTTCCAACAATAGCTTCTACCCTTCCCAAATAGTTCCAAGAACTGGGGACCAAATAATCAAATATATGAATCTATGGGGGCATTTTAATTCAGATCACCACAATATTTAATGAATTCTTTTGGTAAGGATCTAAATTTAGTGAACTGTCTCAATCTTTTTTCTCTGAAAATGACTATTTCGTACTTTAAGAATCACACAAAATATATCATTCTAAGTTAATATTCATTCTCTTCTACATTTTTGAAGATATTCTTTCAGGCATCTCTTATTGCCATAGAGAAACTACTATATATTTAAATTGGAGTTTCCTATATTGGTAACTGTATATTATTGTATTAATGGTTACATTTCTTTACTCAGTATGTCCCTACAGTAGTATTTCTTTTTAAAGTGGGTTTAACGAACGCATGTGAGTGTCTGATCACAGAAGTCAACCCCATAGTCCAGCCATATGAGATCAGAAGAAACAGAAACCCTTGAAATCTACCTGTGAGACTAATTCAGGTCTTTGCCTAAGATTTACCCTAAAACAATAAAAGATGGTCTCATCAATGAATGAGTTTAAATCTGGATGTGTGAGGCAAAATAGACCCGAAAGCATGATGGGAATGTCACCTCACCTCCTGCCTGGCATGTCCAAACATGAGTGAAGACGACCCTTTCTTAATCTGCTAATGCAAACATAACTCAAGTGGGAAAACAGATATTTACTTCGTAGAGATCCACTTCTACTATAAAGGGACTCTTTGACTTTTAATAATACCACTTTAACAAGAAGTCAAAAACATAGCCATTAAGAATTCTAAACATTTTACTCCAGAAATCCTCTCCCTCTTCTCTCCCTTCCTCCCTTCCTCACTCATTCACTCGCTCACTCACTCACTCACTCACTCACTCACTCACTCACTCACTCACTCACTCTTTCCCTCCCTTCCATTCCCTCCCTCTTTCTTCTTTCCCTACCACTTGTAGCCATCTTAGGAATCCCAAACCATGAAGAAATCAGCGAGATTTTTCTATTCTCTGGTTTACCTCCCCCCGCCCCCATTTCCCTTCATCTTGGTGTGGCTGCTTTACATGAACACAGTAGCGTGTGTTGTGGGAGTTCATTTCTCACAGTGCTAGAGGCTAAGAAAGCAAGACCAGGGAACAGGTATGGATTGGGAAACATTTCTGGTGAGGACATGTTTCCTGGCTTGTAGTCACCATCTTCTCAGCATGCCACCATATAGTGCAAGGGCAAGAGAGATCTCTGAAATCACCTTTAAGGGTATTGATACCATTCATAAAGATTATTACCTAATCCACTTCCAGAAACAGTCCCATCCCCCTAAAACCATCAAGTAGTATATTAGGATTATTTCCATGCTACTTTTCTATTGGTTTATTTTGTGTATGGGATGAGGATGCTCATGCCATGATGCACATGGGGAGGTCAGAGGACAACTTGTGGGTGTTGGTTCTCTCCTTCTACTATGTCTGTTCTGGAGGCTGGATTCAGGTTGTCATAGTTGCTAGCAAGTCCTTTACCAGTTGAGCCTTCTCTGTACCCTGGAGGTTGGGATTTTAATGTATAGAGTTTGGGAAACATAAACATTCAGTTTAGGATACCTCAATCTCAGAAGTACCCTATCTCCGTGTTAGGTATTTGTAGAGTTCAGCAAAGGCAGCCATGTACTAAGAAAAGGGGCATCCTCAAGCCTCCAGAGTGGTTCTTCAGACCTAGGTAGCACTTCAACATGCTCCATGTAGACAAAAGGAAGCATGGGGTTATGTTGTTCTCTAGCATGTATGCTGTGTGCCAGAATACCTCAAATATGATTCCTTCCTCAGTCAGGCTACCCTCTCACATGATGCTTCATTCACTAAGCCTTGGTTTTGGAGTTCTTCTCTTTAGAACCACTGCTCCTTACTTACACTGCCGGCAGTATCCTTTAAATTTTAGCATGCATCAGTTAGAATGCTTCAAACATTCATCTGACCTTTCCTTCAGAGCTGATGGGAGTATCAATTTTGGGAAAACTGTTTGTCAGTATCTAATAAAGTGAAACACATATGCACACTCATACACATACACACACACACACACACACACACACACACACATGAGAGAGAGAGAGAGAGAGAGAGAGAGAGAGAGAGAGAGAGAGAGAGAGAGAGAGAGAAACTGGGCATAGAGCCAAGTGAAATGTGAACATACGTTTGTCAAGGGACATGAACAACACTATCCATACATAATATTGCTAACCCAGAAACTTTTCAAAGCCCCCTCAGTAGTAAAATGAAAAGCAATATATACTTAGTTTGTACAACTCAATATTATATTACCAGTAAGAGTGAGAAAATTATGGGGAGGTAAAACATACAGACATGATCAAAGAAAGCAGAGACAGAAAAAAAAAACCCACACTCTATGATCACATTCAAACTCAGAACAACACAGGCAAAGTTAGTCTGATAGAAATTAAGATACTATCTCTCTTTAGAAGGAGTCGAAGCTGGAAGGGAGACAAGGAAAGATTTTGAGGTTCTGGTAATATTCTGTTTCTTACTCCACTTATTGCCCGAAGGAGTTCAGTTTGTGAACTGTCCAATTACATGCTTATTTCTCCACATGTACATTATATAGATAACAGTACAAATTTACCTCGGCCTCAACTTCATCTAAATATAACCACCTAAGGACTTACATATGCCATACAGATATACATAGATTTAAAGATTGTAAATCAATTGCCTTAAAAAAATTATCAAAGTAAGTCACTGTTGTTATCTAGCAGCTGGGGCCAGAGCTGTGTCTTTAACTCCTTCATTTCATGGGATATTATGTAAATGCTCTCCACCAAACTACACCGAGATCAGTCAAGGAGTTATATAAATACAGTAGCCAGCTCCGACGAAAGAGCAATTATGTATCTCAGCAGCTGTGTGCTTCTGCTCATGTTAGATAATTAGCCAGAAAATTGTTTGCATAATTATTTTATGGAGCATTTGGCAATTTAACCATTTACCTCTGAAGGCTTATCCAAAAGTCATTAAACTGTTGAACGTGGCAGCGATCAGACTTGACAGTGTTTCAGCGAACTTAACAAAATCCAAATGGCCTCAGAATTCCACAGCCCTCGTCTGTGTGACCAGTCATCACAGTTGGCAGGCCAGAACTGGCTTTCACTTTTACATTTTTTTCATTATTTTCTCTCTAAAGGACATGTGTGTCGACTCTTTTAAAATGATATACAACCGGAATGAATTCTTGGGCTTGCCACCGCTCTTTCTGATTAGCTGAGCACACATCCAAATCACCGCTGCAGTTATTAAATCCATGTGCTTGGGAGAGGGCATACTGAGAGAGAGGAAAGAAGAGAGATGACGAAGGCCAATCAGGGAAAAGTGGCCGTGGAAACTGACTTAAAAAATACTTATCCCTTCCCCAATACCATCACACCTGTTAACATTTGAGGAGCTTTTCTTGACACTCTGAGTGTCATAAGGATATATTTGATGACAAGAAGTTTTAGGCATGCTGTACCAAACTATTGAGTGACTTAAAATAACAGACACTTTTTTCTTAGAGTTCTAGAGATGGGAAGATCCAAATATCAAAGCCCACCTTTAACACTGGACGAGGGTCTTCTTGCTGAGTTCCCACAAGGTGAGAGAGATGGAAGGGATGGATTTGCTGTGGAAGCTCATGTGTATGACAATAATCTCTCCTGGTTTAATCACCTCCTAAAGGGACTGCATCTCCACACTATCACGTTGCTGCATACGTCTTAGCATATTCAACTTGGGGATCCATTTGACTAGAAGAGTATTAGATTAATTTTTGCAAATATGAGAAGCACTTAGGACTACCTGGCAGAAAAAGCACTTTATAGACATTGCTATTTTTATGTTTAACTGGTGTTTGGGAGGATAAAATAGAATTGTGTGTATAAGAGTGTGATTTAAATTGTAAATTCTTGAAAAGATGATTCACATCTTCCTGCAATTTCCTAGGAACAAGCCATTCACAAGTCTCCAGGGAAAAGACAGGAGAAATTCAAAAATCAAATTTACCAAGAACAATATAGGGTTAGGGCTCCCGAGGGAAGAAAACCCAACTGCCATCAATTAATTAAGTCTTTACAGAGAGACCATTGTAGGCCCAGCTCAGCTGGAAGATAGTGAATGAATAGTTAAGTCCAGGAAAGAACAAAAGATGGGTAGCGATTGCTCAAGAAACACATGGAGCCATTTTTTCAAACCTCCCTTGAGAGTCACTGCTAATGGGGTTGGGTTTCTTTTTAGTGATGAAAATGTAAAATTGATTGTGGTGGTAGTGACATAAATGCAAATGCATTAATTCCATCGAGCTGTGTATTTTGAACGGGACGGATATCACCGCATGCGGAAATAAAACTCATTGAAGTTTTTATTTTTAACTGGCCCTGGTGCTTCAGTTCACAGTACATAATTCTTTCTTAAATAATCATAAGTAAGGAAGGAAAATAGAATAAATACAGCTGGCATCTCCTGGAGGAGAGTGAGGCTGCTACTTGGAAGGTTGAAGTCAATGGCTCCAAGGCAAGTAAGGGATGACTACAGGTTCTGCAGAGCTGGCTGCCTTAAACCCTGGGGGAGCCTGGACAGACGGGAAATGAAATACAGTTTCTTCCCTTTTGCCATTTGTTTCTAATGAAGACCAAAAGAGCTTGAAAATAGATGTCCTACCTGAAATATGTGTTCCACTCCTGCTGTCAGAACCCAAGGGATTTTCTCACAGGCACTAGTTAGGGTTATGGGACCACTGATCATGGAACTGTGGGGTGTGGGTGCCCAGAAGAACAGAGGTTTCTCCTGAGGAGAGGGGTCTGCCTTACTCGTGGCACTACCTTTCCCCCAAGGTTCTGCATTTTCACAGGGTCTCTGCGGTTGAGGCTGAACTCTAGTGTGCTGTTGGAAGGGGTAGGCCAGGGGCTTTCAATATATGAGAGAAAATATGCAATATTTTGTGTACACTCTTCCTTATCTTTTCTTGGTTTTCCCCTCTTCCTTTCCCTTAGTCCCCCCTCCTCTCTCGTTGCCCTTATTACACATCTAGGCACATATATATGTATTTGTATATATTCTACTTATAAGAGAAAAAGAATTTGTGGGATGCAAGTCTTTTTTTTTAAGGGGGAAGATATAGCAAACCATTTATTTTTACTTTATTTTTTTAAAGATTTTCTTATTTTTATTTATTTTTCACTGGTTATTTTATTTATTTATATTTTAAAGGTTATCCCCCTTCCCAGTTTTTCCTCCTCAAACCCCCTATCCCATGACCTTCCCTCTGCTTCTATGAGGGTGCTCCCTCACTGACCCACCCACCCACTCCCACCTCACTGCCCTAGCCTTCCCCTAATTGGGGCATTGAGCCTGTATGGGACCAAGAGACTCCCCTCCTATTGATGCCAAATAAGGCCATCCTCTGCTACTTAAGCAGCTGGAGCCATGGGTCCCTCCATGTGTCCTCTTTGGTTGGTGTTTTTGGTGGGCAAGTCTTACTTATTTCACTTTACATAATGAAGTCTAGTTCCATCTATTTTCCTACAAGTGACATAATTATATTCTTTGTTATAGCTAAATAAAACTTCAAGTGCATAAGTTTTCTCATAGATGTCACATAGAAATGTGACTAAATACATTAATTAAAATTACCTTACAACACAAACTACCAGAGTAGAGCTTCAGGACAGAGGGAGACTGGAGGCTTGCTGGGGCCCATTTGTCCCCTTTCCTGTCAGAAGAATGGCTGACAAAGTTCCTTCCCAGTAACAGTGGAAGGGGCCTTTTAAGTTCAGGCTCCTGGAGAGAGCAAATCTAGTGTCAGGCAGCTGTGTGGCCTGGGCTATCTTGATGGCTTTCTGTGCAGGGGCATGACCTTCAATAGAAAGTTTCTCTTCGTTTTAGTCAAAAGTTACAGACAAAGGTCACATTCTAAAATACTTCAAAAGATTAAACTACTAGAAGGAAGCTTGGGCAGAAACCCGATAATTACAATTGATACAAATTTCCCTGCTACATTTGCATTAATTGCCAAGAGAATAATAACATTATGATTAAGGAGGTCAGCCAGGCATGGTGGCGCACGCCTTTAATCCCAGCACTCGGGATGTAGAGGCAGGCAGATTTCTGAGTTCGAGGCCAGCCTGGTCTACAGAGTGAGTTCCAGGACAGCCAGGGCTACACAGAGAAACCCTGTCTCGAAAAAACAAAACAAAACAAAACAAAAATGATTAAGAAGGACTACTGAGCAATTGGACATTGATCATGGAAAAGAGCCTGCATTGCCTTCTGGGATATTTCTAACAATGTGCATAGTTGAAATAGAGGAATGAGAGACCAGGCAAGCTCAAATTAGGGGTACAAGGTTTTATAAGTTCATTTATAAAAAAAAATGACCAAGAAGTTCAAAGAGCAATGCCTGGTCCTGGGTCTGACCCTCTTGTCATAAAGTTTATTGTTGGGATAGGGTTCAGATTTGAAGAACTATGGATTAAAGTGTACCAGTGCTTACCATTTTATTATAGTCACTTTGCTATATTTATATCTCCCTTTGTAGCTGCATTTAGGGGTAAAGAGAGATATTGTCCACACCTGCTTTCAAATAGAAAATAAGTGAGGTGACAATTCTAAGTGATTAGTGAGAAAGAGAACAGAAAAGCAAAACTCTTATTGTATACATATATATAAATATATATATATATTAAATATATAAATATATATATCTTATATCTATCTATCTATATATGTGTATGTATGTATGTATATATATATATATATATATATATATATATATATACACACACACACACACACACACACACACACACACACACACACACACACATTTACATTTGAAACATGTTGATGAACCAACCAAAGAGTACACAAGGAGAGAAACTCATGGCTCCAGCCACATATGTAGCAAAGGATGGCCTGGTTGAACATCAGTGGAAGGAGAGGCCCTTGGTCCTGTGAAGGATCGATGCCCCAGTGTAGGGGAAAGCCAGGATAGGGAAGTAGGAGTGGGTTGGTGAGCAGGGGGAGGGGGATGGGATAAGGTACTTTTGGAGGGGAAAGCGGGAAAGGGGATAACATTTGTAACGTAAATAAAGAAAATATCTAATAAAAATGTTTATGTTCAAAAAAGAAAGAAAGAAAGAAAGAAAGAAAGAAAGAAAGAAAGAAAGAAAGATGTTGGTGAAAGTTCTAAGAGATTTTTGACACTATTATCGTAATTCTTTTACAAGTTAGAAATATTTCAAAATGAAACCATTAAATGAAACATTACATTTCCCAGGAGAACAAAGTAAAGCAGATCGTGTCTGGCCTGTTGTACTGAGCTTCCTAGAGGAGATGCAGCCGTGAGCAGAGAATCCCTTTGGAGGCCTCACACACACAGCCTTGATTTCTGATGGAGCTCTGGAATCCTAGGAAGTTCTGTGTGTTGCCAAAACCATCCCTTCCCCCAAAGGGAGCCAAGTAGTGTCATAGTTAGGAAAATGGGAAACACTCCCTTGACATTCAACATTTGGAAATAATATCCAGTGTGATAGAGGGGCCTGGTACTTTGTCCAGGGAAATCATTTTTTCCTCTTCCTTCTGTGTAAGGCATCAGAGAGCTGTTGTTTTGTATTATTAAGATAATCAGATTCATATGAGAGATTAAATTACAGTGCAATAGACACTCAAAATGGTGTGTGTGTGTGTGTGTGTGTGTGTGTGTGTGTGTGTGTGTATGCTCATATGTGATATGTGTGCCTATGGAGACCAGAGGCTGAAGTCAGTTTTGTCCCTCAGTCCCTCCCCACTTTATTTTATGAGACAAGTCTCTCACTGAGCCCATAGCTCACTTAGGCAGCTAGGCTAGCTAGCTAGAATGAGGCTCTGATGAGATCATAGAGAGGCTAGATTCCTCAGCTCTGATGAAATCATAGAGAGGCTGCTACACCCAACTGGTTTCTCCTTTGTTTCTGGGGATCTGCCTCTAGTACTCTTGTATTGCCAAAGCTTTATCTACTGAGACATTGCCTCAGTCCCTGACTGGATCCCAGTGATTTTCCTCCCTATCTAATTTATTTTATTTTACCTATTATATGTTCATTAGCTCATTAACTGCTGCTGATAAGGGGTTTACAGCCCCATAGGAGGAACAACAATATGAACTAACCAGTACCCCCAGAGCTCCCAGGGACTAAAATACCAACCAAAGAGTAGTACACATGGTGGGACTCATGGCTTCAGCTGCATATGTAGCAGAGGATGGCCTAGCTGGCCATCAATGGGAGGAGAGGCCCTTGATCATGTGAAGGCTCTATGCCCCAATATAGGGAATGGCAGGGCTAGGAAGCAGGAGTGGGTGGGTTGGTGAGCAGAGGGAGGGGCAAGGGGATAAGGGGGTTTTGGAGGGGAAATCAGGAAGGAGATAACATTCGAAATATAAATAAAGAAAATATCTTATAAAAAATTTTAAAGGAACTTAGGAGTTTATAGTTTATCATTTGTCAAGTGCTTTTATGAAAATAAATTGAACATTCTGCTATCTTCTCCACTCCCAGTCCAATGCATACTCTAACTGCAGAGAGAGAGAGAGAGAGAGAGAGAGAGAGAGAGAGAGAGAGAGAGAGAGAGAGAGAGGAAGGAGAAGGGAAAGAAAGGGAAAACACAAGGCACTTTTACAGAGAAAGGAAGGGAAAGAGAGGTAACAGAGACTGAATCCAGGATTTTATTTAATCTTCAGTCTTGCTTGGAAGAGAGGTGGAAATAGCCACCCATAGATGGAAAGTGGGCTTCAAAAATGCCAAGATTCTGGACCTCCAAGAGCACAAAGGAGTCCACACCATGGGTTACTTGGGTCTGGAGTCTGTGTTGGGTCCATCTATGGTTTAATACTGCTTGATCCACTTCTTCTTAAAAAATAGAAACTTTTGTTTAACTGTGAGGAGATTTTGTAGTTAAAAATGAACCAAATAGGAAACACTCAAAGAGACAGTAAGAAAAAAAAATTCTACCATCTCAGTTAACCCTTTGTGTTTCTAATGATGACTGAATTTTACAAAGGGAGGGATAAAGATTGATCAGTTTGGAAGAAATTGCACAATAGACTGACAATAGGTAATGATAATATGTAGTATTTTCCAACTAGAAGAGTGAATGATTTTTACCATTAAAAAAAAAAATGATTGTAGGTAGGTTGGGGAGATGGCTCAATGGGTAAAGGCACTTGGCTCCAAGCCTGAAATTTGATCCCTAAAATCTTACATAGTGGAAATTGTTATCCCATTTGCATATGTGTATCATAGTGTGCATAATGTAAAGTGCCAGGTGGGCAGGCATGGTGACCTGAGTTTGATCCCTAGAAGCTATGGAAAAGATGAGAGTGGAAGCATGCATCTGTAAACCCAGTGACAGGGAGGTGGAGACAGAAGCATCCTTGGGCCTGTTGGATAGCTGGTCTAGATAAGTTGGCAAACTCAAGGATCAGTGAGAGATCCTATCCTAATGTGAATGATTGATGGAGACACTACATATACATGTATACACATGTGCCCCAACACACAAACTCATATACATACTTAAATACAGTGTACAAGTTAACTAATATCTGCAAAACTTTTTAAAAGAATGTAATGTAGTTTCTTGTGGTTTAAAAATTTTTTTGATACTTGTTTTGTTTTGTTTTGTTTTTCAAGACAGGGTTTCTCTGTGTAGCCCTGGCTGTCCTGGAACTCAGTTTATAGACCAGGCTGGCCTCGAACTCAGAAATCTGCCTGCCTCTGCCTCCGAAGTGCTGGGATTAAAGGCATGCGCCACCATGCCCGGCTTGAAGTTTTGATATACAATTGTTTTACTGAATCTACATGTACAATCAATAAAATTTTGGAAATTAAAAACCTAAACTGTATTTCTATTTTCAATAAGAATGTTTGTACTTTAATATTCTTCACAATATGGTCTTATTGATATTAATTTCAAGGAACAATTTTAACACCTAAGTTGTTAAATATAGAGAAATTTTAATACAGCAACATGACTTCTCTGGCAAGAGATCACACCCAAAGACCTGAAATACAAACATATTCTTAATGAAGATGCTACTTTAGAACAGGGGGAGAAACAGTGAGGGTGGCTTAGTGTATTGTGGGTGGTGGGGGTGTATATGGCAATTTTACCTTCACAGGTAAAAAACAGACAGGTTACAGAGAGAATAAGTTAAATACAGGTGAAGAAAGAACAAACCATAGAATAAGAAGGATCCAGAGGATTAGAACATATTGCCAAAGTTAGTATGAGGCCAAGCAGAACAATTCAGTGAGAAGACAAGAGAAGCCAGGTTGAAACAGTCAGCTTGGAAGATTAGATTGTATGGAGGCTAGAAGCTTCCAGATCTGGGCCTAAGCAGGTAGAACAGAGAAAGAAATGTCATGGGCTCAGCCCAAGCTATGAATTTGCACAGCTTAGGTACAGCTCTGATTTCATTTTATATGGAGGTGATATAATACAAAAGATGATTAATAGTGACTACTAAACTTTGGGGTTTCATGTTTTAACTAATTTATTTGTTCTGTCTTTTAACTATCAACAGATAGAGTCAGACATGGATTAATATCCCTAGAAAGCCTAGAGAAAGCTGACTGACTGAGTGGCATAGGTGCAGCTGTTCCATAATAGAAAGGGCTTAAAAATGAAGGTAGACTGAGCACTGTACTTTAAGATCCATTCTCCTTTTCTTGTGCCAGTTTGTTCCTTTCTCTGTGCAAAATACATGATCAAAAACCACCTTGGTGGATGAAAGAGTTGCTTTGGCTCTTGGCTTTAGAGGTTTCAGCTCATGGTTTGTTGGATCCATTGCTATAGACCTATGATAAGAGAGAAGAACACGACGGTGGCGGGAGCATATGATGGGAGACTGCTCACCTCACTGAGGCTGGGAAGTGGAGATTTGAAAGAGCTAGGACTAAGATATACGCTTTAAACACAGTGACCTTCTTCCTTCAACTGGTCCACCACCACTTCCCCCAAGCACCATTGAATAACAATTCAATAGATTCCAATGATGAAGTTGAACTCTTATGATTCACCTACTTACTCAAATCCCATCAGTTTTCAACTAAGTCTTTAACACCTGAGTGCAGGGAAACACTTCAGACTCAAACCACAACATTCACATAGCTCATCTACCTTCTAGTTTCCATCAAAAAGAGACAAAAGTAAACCACACATCCCCTAGGGCTGGCCCACAGAAGATTCCCTTTGCCTGCCTCATTCTCTTTTCTTCTGACTCATTTGTTGGCAAGCACCCAGGCAGCTCTAATGCTGCTGATGGAAGATGGCAAATCCTCTTCCATCATTCTGTGTCTCCATTGACTTTGCGGGACAGAAAAATGACTCTACCCACTTCTGCTAATCTGGAACTTTCCCTCAGGCTATGACATTGTTTCCATGGCTGCATGAATCTAAATCATAACAAGAATCTGGAGGTCCCTTGTAGCTGTCAAATCTTAAGATAAATAAACACTGAAGTTAAGTTATTCAAGTATGCTTGTATGAAAGAACACTTTACACTGCTGGTGGCAATGCACTTTGCTGCAGATATTATGGAAAACAATAAAGGTATTTTTCAAAAACTAAAAATAGCATCATCATATAACCCAGACATTTTACTTCTTAATATATATTCAAAAGAAAAAAATATACTTCCATGATTGTTGCATATTGCTATATACATGAATAAATATCCATACATGTTACATTCAATATATTCAGATAGATTGTATGTTCATATATTATACCCACTAACATATTATACATGTAATTATAATATTCATATATGAATATTCTATGATGTATGTTAACATGTTGTATACATTTATTTATTTTAGCTATAAAAAAGTAATGATGTTAAAAAGATGGCTCCCTTGGTAATGTGCCTGATGCACCAGCATGAAGATCTGAGTTTACATCCTGAGCCCCCATGGAAATGTTGGGCAATGTAGAGCCTGTCTGGAAACCTAGTCTGGGGCTGACAGGAGTTATCCTGAGAGCTCCTTGACAACCATTCTAGCCAATGGGTAGATTTCTGGTTCAGTAAGATGTCTGTCTCACGAGCAATCAAGAAAGACCTAGAATATCAATCCCCAGCCATATTCATTTCCATAGGCTAGTGCACATCCCCCCACATAAATATGCACACATGTATGTCACACATCTGAATACCCAAAGGAAATTCTGTCACTTGTAACAGCATGGATGAACCTGGAATACATTGTGCTAAGACCCTGAAAGACCAGTAATATAACATCTCATTCATTCAAATAAATGTATATTTGAATTACACACATGCATATATATGTGTTTATACACACACACACACACATATATATATATATGACACACACACACACACATATATATACATATGTAACTTATGTATGTATGTATTATGTATGTATGTATGTATGTATCTGTAAAGGCATACTTCATAAAAGCAGAGAGTAATTGGATATCTGTGAAAGCTTAAATTTTTAGCTATGAACTAAATAAAGTCTTCAGATCCAATGTAAAGGCAATGACTATAGTTAATAATACTGTGTTATATATTGAGACTTTCCAAGAGGGTAGATTGAACATATTTTCTCCATGCACACAAAAGCAGCTATATGAGGTAATAAAATGTTTATCAACTTGTTTGTGGGGATTATTTCACTGTATTCATGCAATGAAACTTTCTTTTATATTTAAATATATGTTGTTTTTACTTGTCAGACATACCCCAGTAAATTAAACAAAATAACATAAGTTTGAAAATAGTTTTTAATGTTATGGTCTGTATTTTGTGTTCTTCTCCCAATCTCATGTTGAAATTCTGATACCCAAATTAAAAGACAAATTGTATTAGAAAACAGGGTCGTTCCACACCTTTAATGCCATCCTTAGGAGGCAAAGGCAGGTAGATCTCTGAGTTTTCCATCAGTCTGGTCATCTGGTCTATAGAGTGAGTTCCCAGATAGTCAGGGCTACATAGAGAAACCCTGTTGTAAGAAGAAGGGAAGAAAGTTAGAAAATTGGAAAGGAAGGAAGGAAGGAAGGAAGGAAGGAAGGAAGGAAGGAAGGAAGGAAGGAAGGAGTACAGGCCTTTACAGAGGAAAGCAGCTTAAAACATGTTCACTGGGTAGGACCCTACCAGCTGACTCAAGTTCTTATGATAAGATGAAGACACCAAGAATTTGCATAGAAGCAACCATGCAAGTTCAGAGCTCCAACACAGAAAAGCCAGGAAGGGAGACATCATTAGAGGCCAAACAGGCAGTTGCCTTGATCTTGCTCTTGTAGCTGCCATAGAGCTGCGAGGATTAACTTGAACATCCTTCTTAGGTGTTTATTATTCCAGGCCAAGCAGGCTAAGCATCTAGTGTCACATGGCTTTCTATCTTAATTCCAAAATTTATACACTATTATTATCAAAAATTTCAGAGTCATACTGATCTAATTTTGAAACATTGGCCAATACTCAATAGTTTTGCAACCCAAGGTAAGTTTACCTGACATCTTAGTGCCTCAGTTTCTTTATCTATGGAATGAAAACAAAGCATCCCCCAGAGCCTTGGATTCTGTATGCCCAGGACAGTACAGTTTGTTTTTTAATTAAATAACATGAATTTACTCAGTTGCTACTAAATATGCTAGGGGTTTCCTATGCATAGGGGTTGTTAGGATAGAAGGAAATTGGCTTGCAAAGTTTAAAAAATAACAGAGTCAGCACCTTTGAATTCTTCATGGCAGAGCCTGCTGGATCCTCTTACTGGTGCTTACCAGACCAGAGTATTATATACGAAGGAGAGGTTTAAGCTTGATGATGGAGGCAGCAGGGCTCAGCTTCCTTAAGTGATTCTTCAGCCAGAACAATCTACTGTCTACCAGCCAGGCCCTGGGGATGTTTCCTGGCATGAATAAAACTGTAACTTGAGAGTTTATGTTTGCAGTTCAGGTCCTCTCTTTTTTTCTGGTCCACATCATCCTCACTCATTGTTTTATGGAGAGCCCATCTATTGCCAAGTACAGGTCAGGGGACACAACTCAGTGCAGGAAGCACTGGTCAGTCAAGTTTGCATATCAGAATTTGACTCCAGCGCTCACAGAAAGGTAGACAAGAAAGCCTACCTGAGATCCAACATGGGAGGCAGAGACAGTGACTCACTCAGCATTTTCAACAAATGGTGCTGGCACAACTGGCAGTTATCATGTAGAAGAATGTGAATTGATCCATTCTTATCTCCTTGTACAAAGCTCAAGTCTAAGTGGATCAAAGAACTCCACACAAAAACAGAGACACTGAAATGTATAGAGGAGAAAGTGGGGTAAAACCCACTTAGGATAGAAGGAAATTGGCTTGCAAAGTTTAAAAAATAACAGAGTCAGCACCTTTGAATTCTTCATGGCAGAGCCTGCTGGACACGGGAAAAATTCCTAAACAGAACAGCAATGGCCTGTGCTGTAAGATCAAGATTTGACAAATGGGACCTCATAAAATTGCAAAGCTTCTGTAAAACAAAATATACTGTCAATAAGACAAAAAGGCCACCAACAGATTGGGAAAGAATTTTTACCAATCCTGAATCTGATAGGGGACTAATATCCAATATATACAAAGAACTCAAGAAGCTGAACTCCAGAAATTCAAATAACCCCATTAAAAATGGGGTACAGAGCTAAAAAAAAAGAATTCTCAACTGAGGAATACTGAAGGGCTGAGAAGCACTTGAAAAAAATGTTCAACATCCTTAATCATCAGAAAAATGCAAATCAAAACAATCCTGAGATTCCACCTCACACCAATCAGAATGGCTAAGATAAAAAATTCAGGTGACAGCAGATGCTGGAGAGGATGTGGAGAAAGAGGAACACTCCTCCATTGCTGGTGGGATTGCAAGCTGGTAAAACCACTCTGGAAATCAGTCTGGCAGTTCCTCAGAAAACTGGACATAGTACTACCGCTAGATCCAGCAATACCTCTCCTGGGCATATACCCAGAAGATGTTCCAACTGGTAATAAGGACACATGCTCCACTATGTTCATAGCAGCCCTATTTATAGTAGCCAGAAGGTGGAAAAATCCTAGATGTCCCTCAACAGAGGAATGGATACAGAAAATGGGGTACATTTACACAATGGAGTACTACTCAGCTATTAAAAACAATGAATTTATGAAATTCTTGGGCAAATGGATGTATCTGGAGGATATCATCCTGAGTGAGGTAACCCAATCACAAAAAGAAGTCACTTGATGTTCACTCACTGATAAGTGGATATTAGCCCAGAAACCTAGAATACCCAAGATACAGCTCTCAAAACACAAGAAAATGAAGAAGGAAGACCAACGCGTGGGTACTTCATTCCTTCCTAGAATAGGGGATAAAATATCCATGGAAGGAGTTGCAGAGACAAAGTTTGGAGCTAAGATGAAAAAATGGACCATCCAGAGACTGCCCCACTCAGGGGTCCATCCCACAGCCACCAAATGCTGACACTACCTCATATGCCAGCAAGATTTTGCTGAATGGACCCCGATATAGCTGTCTCCTGTGAGGCTTTGCCAGTGCCTGGCAAAAACAGAAGTGGATGCTCACAGTCATCTATAGGATGTAACACAGGACCCCCAATATAGGAGCTAGAGAAAGTACCCAAGAGCTGAAGGGGTCTGCAACATTATAGGTGGAACAACAATATGAACTAACCAGAACCCCCAGAGCTCGTGTCTCTAGCTGCATATGTAGCAGAAGATGGCCTAGTAGACCATCATTGGGAAGAGAGGTCCCTTGGTATTGCAATCTTTATATGCCCCAGTACATGTGGAATGCCAGGGCCAAGAATTGGGAATGGGTGGGTATGGGAGTAGTGCAGGGAGAGGGTATAGGGGAGTTTTGAGATAGTATTTGAAATGTTAATGAAGAAAATATCTAATAAAAAATGTGGGAGGAAAAAAAAAAAGAAAAAAAAAGTAAATTGACTAGCCAGACTAGCTGATAAAGGGGTGGGGCTCTTGGATCAGAGAGAGACCCTGCTTTCATGTTCAAGGTTGTGTTCTCTGTTAATGGTATGTAATGTCAACCTTGGGCCTGCACACATGCGCTCACACATGCATGCAATGCATCCAGGCAAAGCAAAAAGGTAAGGAAGAAATGAGAAAATATCTTCTCATCAGAAAAAAAAGAGACTTCCTCTTGAGCTGCCTGCCCTTAGCATCAGCAATCTCATTATTGATCTCCTGGGGCAAAGCATCAGGTCACAATGCTTTTGTTTCCAATACAGCCTCATGGTCCTAAGCCCAGGTAGATGGCAGTGCTATTTTAACCCGATTTCTTAAAGACATGATGCTCTCACCCTTTTGTGAAATAGCAGTTCTTCTTGGCTAGCTTCCCAAGGAGCCGGAAATGTTTCTGTCTGGCTTCTTGAAGGACTGAGTTCATTATCAGGACAAAACAAATAAAGCCCCAGTGCTATGGACATCTTGACGGACTGGCAGAGGGTGTTGTTTATGACAGTGCCTTAAACAGCGATCAGAGGCGGACAGGAGGGAGCTATAAAAAGATCTCCATGTAGTCCTCTGGGGTAGAGAGATGAGGACTAAGCCTCACACGCACAAAGACCCTTATATAAATTGGTGCTTTGAAGTCAAAGGAAAACCAAACACAGATTAATATGGAGCACGCTTTCATGGGGAGGTGTAACACCAGACACACAGAAATGACTTTCAAGACCCTAAAGATGCAAGAGTGGGAATTGCTTGTTAAGGGTTTAAACATTTTTGTCTTGTTATTCTTGTAAGGTGAAAGTGAGCCTGCCCTTGAGAGAACTAGTAAGGCAGTCTCCCTTAAATAGGGGGAGGGGGACAAAGAGAAAGAGCCCTGAAAACAATTAAGTACCATAAAACTTGGAAAGAACTAAGATCAACTTTGTATTTGACAAAGCTAATGTAAGAATGGTAATCAATCCCTTGATGGTGGAAATTTTAAATTTAAAATAAGCTGCGACAAAGCCTTTGAACCTTCAAACACTTTATGCCTAAGAAATTAATGGGTCCCTGAAGAAGTCACATTTCTTTTTCTGTAATATATACTTCAATTACATTAATCAACAATGCGGCAGCGTAAGTGACACCAACAACTTCCAAGTGCCATTTCCACATATGCCTCCTCTGCAGCAGAGGCCAGGCTTTCTCAGATCGCTAATTGAGGTTTATAAAAGCTGGAATAAATATTTGGTGAGGCTGGATTTTCCCATCCTGTTGTCATCCCTGGCTCACCCCAGAGTACTTTCCCATCCTTTTTTCCCTTTCTCCTGTCATTTCTGCTGTCCGTGATAAACTATCTGGCTGACAGAGATATTGAGTTAAAGCTCTGTTTCTGTAGTATCCTAGAAGATCCTGAAACACCCAGCAGCTGAGTCCCCATCTAGAATAAAACGGACTTTTCTTTCTAGTGCTGAAAAAGTAAGCAGAGGAATTAATTTTTCTGCATTATCTCTGCTTTGGCCAATTAAATACCTAACTTTAATGGCATTGGTCTTTTAGATGTGATGTTAACTCTAAACTGGCTTTGGGTTCATTCTACTTAGCAAAATTCTTACTACAGCTTGGTTTTGATGATTTTTTTTTTCTTTTTTTAGATCTTCAAGGTTTTCCACCTCTGTCTCTGTCTCTCTTTCTGAGTCTCCCCATAATGCCCTTATTTAATAATCATTTTAGCAAACAATCAGAAAAATGTTATGTTTCCTACAGTAAATTATCCCTTCTTGAGATCTTTGAGTTTAGTTAGGAACATCCTCAGAAGGGAGTCAGTATTTCTTAGGTGGAAGTACCTGCCCACGGTGGTACAAGAGCATTTAGTTAGGTTGTGCTGGAAGGGGCAACTCTAAGTCACTTAACCAGTTTATATCTTTAAACATTTTTTTCATTTATGTTTTTCATTATCATTTATTACTTGAACAGAGTAACGGGTAATACTGTGATATTTAATACAGGTGTATAATATGCTTTAATCACCTTCCATCTTCTTGTTTCATATCCCCTCTCTTCCCTGTTCTCTATTTCTAAGTCTCCCTCATTCCCATTCTTTCCCATTGTTATTATTATTATTGTATTATTCTCATTGTTTTCTTTTCTGTTTTTGTTTCTCTTTTTCTTAAATTATTGTTCATGAATATACACATATAAATATATAAATATAATCTGATGACTCCATTTAGTGTTGCCATGTGTGTGTGTGTGTGTGTGTGTGTGTGTGTGTGTGTGTGTATTTTGTATATGTACACACTGATATAGAATAAACAGTCAAGGGCCGACTCCCTTTAACCATTAACCAGCTTAAATCTTTTACAAAGTTTATCTGATATCCTAGCCTACTGATTAACAACTACAAGGGTTCTACAGTTTATAGGTCAGATATGTTGTGAGGAAATTTGATTCCACATGAAGTGTCACACATGGTTGATTCTCTACTCTAGATTTTAAATATCCATCCCCAAAGCTAAACTGTGAGAAGAGTCATCTCTAGTTTGTGCTAGTGACAAGAGGAAAAGGCCTTAGGAAGTGAAGCCTTTGGGGAGGACTTCAGTGTACTTGAGGCTTAGACTGCAGAAAAATTAAGGGACTTAGGTCTCTTCTTCTTTCTTGCCTTGTCCAGGATGGGTCACTGTTTTGGGCCTGCCATACACTCCCACCATAATGTGCCACCAGAGGCCCAAAGCAGCAAAGACAACTCGGCAGAGACCAAACCTTCTAACATTTTGAGCCAAAGGACCCTTTTATTTTTGTAAGTTAATCTCCTCTGGTGTTTGTTATGATGGAAGACTTACTAACATGGTTATCCACCATGTTGTTAAATATATTTGCCACTGAAAGGGAAATCAGGACATGGAGCCATATAGAAAAGATATCTGTACCTGTGACTGGGCTTTTTGCTTTCCATACACACCCTTTATAGACAAGCAGCTAGGCTTAGAAATCCGCAATGCACCTGTCTAAGTTGATAGGGCTCCCTAAGACTTGCTGATCTTTGCTTTTCTACAATCGAGATTTAAATTTCTTCCCTGTAGCTCCCAAGGTGGGAGAAATCCCCCTTCTTTTCTGTGCATCCACTGTAACTTCAGTTGCTATGGTCTTCCGTTTAGGAGGCTTTCTTTAAAAAGATTGGCGACATATATAATCAGAAACTTGGGATTTGCTTATACGTACAGAAAGAGAAACGGTTTGGGTCTAGATGTTTGTTAGAATGGGAAAGCAGCAATAAAATCCCTCCATGTGCAGAGACAGGTGTGGGCTGTTCTAGTATCTGCATTAGGGATGAAAACCACACACATTCCGCTTCTTGAATTGACCATAAGCAAAGCCCAGCACTTCCACAGTCTCTAGCAAAATGAGATGTTACAGGTTCTTAGCGGGAGCTGACAATTAAGCTGAGTGAACAATCGCGGGAGACAGGGGAGTCGGAGTTCACGCTGCTCAGCCACATGCCTCAGGTGCTCTGGTGAGCGTGAGGCCGAGGGCCAAAAGCTTTCTACCACCCAAGAAGCCCCATCCTGCATCCAGCACCCCTATGGCGTGTTATTCTGTTTATGATCGTGGAGACTCCCCCTGCTTCTTCCAATGATTTCCTCTGGCACGATAAGGATTTTGTGAGTTGCCAGGGGAGATATAATTCATTAGAATCAAGTAACGATTTGTAATATTTAAACTATTCCATTAAACCAGGAAGCAGGTCAGAAACTAACCTTTAAATACAGCCGAGGGAAAAAGTCAGCCCAGCAGCTTAAAATATATATCTTTTGCAGGAAGCATGGAGCATATAATTAGTTGTAATTTCTGCAACTGCAGTCAGGAAGCTTTATTTTCTGGCTGATAGGCCATGTTCTCTCCTGATGGCCTGGGAAACTGAATGCTAGGGTTGCATTCCTGGTTCCCATGCAAATCCTAGGGGGTGGCTTTGGCTAGGGACCACTGGGAGAAAAGCAAAGGAGTGAGCAGGGGTGGGTCTGGGAAAGGACAAAGGTGAGAGCCTCCTCATTCTTTTATAAGGAGACTGTGAATTTTGAGAATTATTTTCCAACATATCCTGATTTCTAGCGCAATCATCTCCCGGAGACATTTTTAATGCTTAATATATTGGGCATGAGCTCTATTCCTTGGCTCCTACTGGCAGTCAGGGAGGAAGCTAAATGTGCTCCTGTTAAAGCATCATTTTTATTTTGGGCTGTTTCAACAAGCCGAGGTTATTTTCTTTCCAGTGGGCAAGTTTCAGTCTGGCGGAGGCATTAAAAATTAGTAAAGGTGGAAGTGCTTTGAAACATTTGATCTCTTCTCGGGAAGCTGAGCAGAGGGGAGGGGAGGCTCTGCAGAAGCCGTGCTGTGTGGAAGCATATACACCAACAATGAGATTTTTCTTCAGTGCCTCCTGTGGCCTTGAATTCTCCCTTCTAGTCGGGCAGGGAAGGGGGAGGGGATCTAACTCTCTTCTCTGACATCTGATCTAATTCTCTTGGAGTCTTCAGGGAGGCCAGGGAAGCTCAGATGGGGCCAAGAGAGAGAAACCCAGCCACACAGTAGTAAATAAATCTGATTTTTCTTATTGTTGTTTATGGCAGACAAGGCTGCTTTGGTTTGCTGGGAAGTGAGTGGTACTTGCCATTGTTTTCCTGAAGATTGTCAAATCCTGGCTCCTCCTGCCCTCTGAGACACATCAACCAAGTACACCATTGAACAAACCCAGGGTCAGACACCTAGCCCTAAGAAAGACAGCTATTGACATTAAAAAAAAAAGTCTGTCCCTTCTTGTTATTTATCAGGATTCTGCAGTGTACTAAACCTGTTTTCTAACTCTATATAAAAATTTCTACAGTTCATTTGGTAAGGAAGATATATGATTTTAAAGGATTCAATCTTTGAAAATATTGTATGCTCAGCTGAGCGCCAGAAAGCCTCGGTGCACTGTCTGTCTTCTGCTTCCTCCGGTGATCTCCCTTTGATGGGGATCACGTTCAGATGTGTATTATACTGATATTCCCCAGATAACACATCTTGAATTACAAACTCAGGCATCTTCCAGGTACTGGGGAGGAGAGGATAAAGCAAGAAGGCGAACAAACACTCATTAGATGAGAACTGGAAAAGCAAGGGGTATCCTTCCAGGGACCTCCGCTGCCAGCGTTTATCCCACCGCATCCAGGATAGACAAATAATTGCTGTGAGCTCTGACTTGGTCAGATAAATCTGAGCACTGCCTTACAGAATCAGCCCGAGACCATTTCTCTGAAGGCGCTCATCTCTTCCACAGCATCTGTTCATCTCTAATGTAACAGTCCTGTGCTGTCCTCCGGAGCAGAGCTGCATTGTCCCAGCTATGAATAAATCATCGACCCTATTTTATTAATAAGGCTAAGCTAACAGTGCTCGCACCTTGGTCTTGCTCTTTCCTTCCCACAGAGCCTCAGAAATGAGCACCACGCTGTTCTTCCTGGGCTGAGCCTCGAGGATGCGCCTCGAAGGATCCAGGCTCTCAGGCACAAGCTGGCTGTCAGTAGGAAAGCTTTGATACTGAAACCTTGGAGACTATGGCAGATGGGTGAGTTAGCCTTCAAGAGTGGCAGCTGCCTGTGACATCCAGTTCCTCCTTGCCACCCCATGAGGTGCGACAGCTATAGTGACCTGAGGGAAGAGCTAGCTAAAGAGAAAGAGCTCAGAAGCAGCTCACTGTAGTCTGATTTTTTTAATGGAAAAAAAAGAGCAGTTTTTTTTAAAGATCCATTGGTTAAGAATATTTTATATTTTAACTCTTTTCTACTGACCTCTGAGACTTACTGTCTCCGTGGAAACAAGGAAATAAATTATAAATACTGCTATCAAAAGCTTTACCGGTCTTATGGTCTTGCCTCTCTCTGACCTCTGGCCCCCTTGCTCCCTTCCCCCTCTCTCCACGTGGTCATGGCCGGCCTCTACTTCTCTATTCTCTCCTTCTCTCCACCTTTCTCTGCCTCTGCTACCCTCTTAACTCCCCTCCCCAAACCCTAAATAAACTCTATTCTGTACTAAAAAAAAATTTTATCAATGTAGAAAGCTCCTTGGTATGGCATACATGCTGTTAGATGTTATGATTTATGTTTTCTATCATCCCCAGACTTCTTTTAGAGGCAAATGGCTGTCCAACTTAAACTAAGCAATAAGCTAGTAACTTATGTACAGACTGAATGTCAGAATTAAGGATGTCATAGCTTATCTCTGGCTCCCTTAAGTCTTCACCTTCAGACAGACTGTTTTACAGGGTAAACTCTCCTGGGGATTTCTTGCAAGTCTTGGGTACTTTTCTTCTGAACTGTCTGAGACACTGGACTTGAGAGAATCAGCAAACAGTTCGGCATTTCTATGGGAAATCTGATTGATTCAATCATGGGAGCCTTGCAACTTCTCAGATGTGCTTATTTCTAAGCCTCCTCACTCAATATACAATAACCAACATCCACCCATAGCTCCACTAACAACATCCAGAGCATCCTAGGGTCTTCCTTGTCCTCTCTCCTGCTCCAGTATCCCATCCAGTCCTGATAGCCCTATTTTCAAAGTACATTTTAATTCATCAACTTATGAGTTCTGTTACTATAATCCTAGTTCTCAGTCACCATCACCTCTTCCCTGGGCTAAGTCAAGAGCCCTCTTCCTTCTGTCTCTACTGGCATTCTTGCCCCTCTAAGTCTCTCTTCTATGTTTAACTACTTGAATCTTTTCAAATTATCATAATTAGTGTCTATATCTGCTAATGCCTTCCACCATAATTTTTGTCCTGTTGTGAAGACTGGCTTATTAGTTGCTCTCCTTGTTGCTTGGATAGAATTCCAGACAAAAGCAACTGAAGGAAAGAAGGGTTCATTTAGCCCAGTGATTCACTTTGGTGGAGAAAGCACAGTGATAAGAATGTAAGCCTGGGCTCATGGACTCTGTGGTCAGGAAGTAGTGCTCATACGGGAGTGGAATGGGATGGTAAAATCCGAAGACTCACCCTTACATGACACATTGCCTCTAGTGTATCTCTACCTTCAAACATTCCCAAACAAGACCACCAACTGGGAACCAAACATTTAAATATTTGTGACTCTGAGGACATTTTATAGGGAAGCCACAACAGCTGAAACTTTGAAGTTGAGGTGTTCGCAGAGTTGGTTCCTTCTGGAATTCTCAACAGACATTGTATCTCATGCTCTAAAGGTTGCTAACAAAGACCAGAAATTCTGTGTTTGTTGGTTATGGCAGTATCCCTTTAGTCTCTGCGTATGCCATCCCATAGATGCGTGTCTCTGTATCTAAATTTTTATATACCTTCACACTCACAAGCACCACGGCTTAATTTTAATTAAAAATAAAAAATATGGTAACCCATGGTGCCTGTGAATGTGAGCTTATATAAAAACGGAGCTTTGCAAGTGTAATCAAGTTTAAATAATTTCCTGCTGCCTTAATCCAATGAATGATATCCTTCTGGCATGTGAGTTATTTAGACACAGAGACACATGGGAACATGGAACATACCATTCTCCTACCCAACACAAAAAAAACTTTATGTCCTTATCCAACCACACATCCAACCCATGTGAAAAATACATTTCCTCTATCTCAAATCCTTAGAATTTATGACCTATTGAATTAATTCTAAGTCCAAAATTTCATCTAAGTCATAGCTGAGTATGGTAGCCCATGTCCACAATCCCAGCATAGGAAGACTGAAACAGATCATCAATCTGAATTTTATAGTGAGTTCCAGGGCATCTTGGGCTATATAACAACACTCTATGTCAAAATAAATAATATAATATAATATAATATAATATAATATAGTCTAAAAGTCCAAAATTTAATCTCTTGAATTATCTTGATCAGGTGTTTGCAGCATCTCTTGGCATACCCTATATAGAAACAAATCTCAGCTCCTCTCCTATGTGCCCAAGGAATGAATATATATATATATATATATATATATATATATATATATATATATATATATATATATAGTGTGTGTGTGTGTGTGTGTATGTGTGTATGTGTGTAGAGATATAAATGATATAGATTAGATATAGATCATTATATACATATGTATGTGAGATTGGCACAAGATGACAATTCTAAAAGGTAGAGAAGTCATGTGTCCCAAATAAGTCCCACATCCAGCAGGACAAATTCATGTTTCTAGGCATAAGAATAACTTTGTATGGTTTAATACTCATCTTTTGGGACAGTTACCAGTATGCTATGGGTGGCAACCCAAGCCTCTGGGAACTATAAAAAGTCCTGGATTTTTTTTTAAAGTGATGCTGAATGGGACCGCAGACATCTAAGTAGGAAAGAGAAAGTCTCTGAAAACAAATTCCCTACTGTGCCAAGAGCATCAGTCTTTGGATTGGCTTTAGCCATGCCTGTAGCCCTCAACATTCTGGTAGTCCTTAAGACTAAGAAAAGAAAAAGAAGAAAGTCCTGTGCTGTAAACTGTTTAAGCTTGAACTTATAATATAAACAAGACCAATTTCAAGAGTATACAACTTGTGAAGATACACAAGGCTCTCACTTAGAAAGATCCAGAATCACTTCAAAGTTTTACATTGAAATTTTGAATGTCTGAATGAAAAATATAAATTTTAATTTTGCTTTGGAATCTCCAAAATTATTTAGCTAATCCCAAATGTAAAACACTGTTCTATACATACTTACAATTATTTTGTAAATGTGTAATTAAAAAAAACTAAAAATCAGTCTTGCATTGTTGACAATTATTTTTCAGACAAGGATTAGGATAATTTTAATTTTTTCTATATTCTGTACTCTCTAATTTTATACTATTACCATGCATTAGTTATGTAAGGGAATTCCTGTAATTTTTTGGTAATTTGTTGATATGGAAATGTCAGAGAAAATTACACATAATATAGTAAGTCAACCTGTGACCATTCTTTTACATGCAGAGTTTATGAGGTAGTTATCTGAGCATTGGAAACAATGCTCAATTGTGGTCAGCTTGTAGATTCAGGATCCTGAAGGGAGATGCTTCCAAGGTTTTTAAGCTGTCTCTACATCATCTTTCATAAAGAACCAAATTGGAAATATGCCTATGATACTCATAATGCATTTCTTCTGAGGACCTAACTCCTGATTTCTATTTCTCTTCCAGGTTGCCAGCGTACTAAAGAAGAAACCCATGGATCTCTAGCAATGGGCCATCTGCATCGTTGTGAATTGAACATACTGCCTGGGATGTTTCTTTCACCCAATGGCCCTTTGAGCTTTTCCTTAAACTCCTTCTTAAGCTTCAGTCGTTTGCCTTCCAAATTAAGTGGTGTTCTCAATTTCATATAATAGACAATTCTTATATGAAACACATTTTTACAATAAGCAGCTTAATTACCTGAATACAATCTTTACTATTTAATATGTATCTTAGGATGTAAAAAGCAAAACATAATAACTATTAATGTATGATTATGCCCTTCTGAAATTTGGGAGTATATAAATCTTAAAATGAGTTATCCTTATCCATTTGTCTAAAGCCAGAGTTCTATTTCCCTATCATCTGTCCCTGGTATTAATAAAGATCATCTTTGGTGGATTCTGACTTCTAGTTGATGAGTGGAGACATCAAGGGTGATCTGCTGCCATCATTCACCATACAAAAGACTCCAAGTGAGATACAGAAAAACCATCTGGCTGGGTCAAGTCAACCTTAGGAATCTAAAAGAATAGAATGAGTTATAGCAGAGGTAGTACTCATCTCCTAAACTTTCAAGGGTGGGTTTGCTCAGCAGGAATAGCAAACTGAGACACTAACTTTCTTTACCAGCTTGTCCTATTATCTTGTAGTACTTCCATTACCAGATTAAGGGGCTGGTGTACCCATAGGTAGGCAAGACAGTGAGCAAATGAATTTCCAGTGGCTAGAATTCTAAACTGAGTCTTTGTTTGCACCACATGAATTTCTTTGGGGGAATCTCTTTCCCACCTTTTCCAGACCTAACTCTGCCATTCAAACATTTGGCCCATGATCTTCTAACTGGATGTAATGCTTTGCCTGGCATTTCTGTGGAATTCATTTATATGTAAACTACTTCAATATGGATCTAGTATTTGTGGTCTAAAACCCAGTGTGTTGTTTAAACTTAATGTGTTCTGATTGCTGTGAGTGCCTTGTCTGATAGAGAGGCATTTCCTAAGTGATGTGATGAGACCCTTCTCCCAGACTTTCAGACTTCTCTGCCACTACATTGTTTTAGCAGTGCACTATAGCACTTTCAAAGGCAATAGTCTACAGTGCACACCAGGGGAAAGTATGAAATTGAAGTCTTGAATGAAAGGTGTGATAAGCAGTCATATTTATGAGCATCATGAAGAATAAAAGCCTTTATAAAATTTTTAGTGCCATTCATATTCTTAGGCCAGTACATACTAGCGTGGTCACATTACAAATCAGAATTCAATGACTCTTACTTAAAATATACTTCTAGAGAGTTTCTAGTGAGTACCATTGAGGCTTTCATGTGTGCTCTCATGCCAGAGTCCTTTCTTCTCCCCGTGTTTCCCCAGTCATTGTTAGCCATGTGTGACCTCACAGGTCGACTGTTATTTTCTTCTACTGAGACCCTGGACTCTTTCTTATTCCCCATGCCAAACCATCCAGTGTTGCGTTCTGGTTCATACTCTGTTATCTAGATATATAGTTTTGCTTCTTTAGCACAAGGTTTTACAAACTTTTCCTGAGCTAGAATTACTCCCAAACATACTTCCTGCTAACCTGCTTAGCACAGGACTCAGACAAATGCAATAAATATAGAGAAGGCTTATTTTCATGGACACCGACAGGATTGATGAAGGCAGTCCCCACCACCATAATTTTGAAGTTCTATAAGTCATGCTTCCATCTGCTCTCATAAAAGGCACTGGGGAGTGGGGAGGTGCAGGTATAAAAGTTGTCCAGCATGTCTGAATCACAATCATCTATTTAAGACACATTCTAAACTAGACTTTGTCTTGGTCCATTTTTATGTTTGTTTTGTTTCATTTTTCCAACAAGAGGATACCTAAGACTGACTAATTTATAAAGAATATATGGAGAGGTTGTGTTGTAGGAATACCAGTTGGGAATTGCCACCTCAGAGACCAGGCTGCGCAGGTGAGAGTGCGGACACAGCTTCTGGGGCAGACCCTGTTTCAGGATCCAGACATCCAGGTACCTTCCCCTCCAGAGGAGAGGTGGCCACCCAGGAGGGTTCTGACCCCTGCCAGAGCAGATGAGAGAGCTATCTTGCGTCCCTAGTCCCTTGGAGACCAGTCTGTGCGGGTGAGCATGCAGACTGCAGAGGCAACACATCTTCTGGGACAGGCCCTGTTTCAGGCCTTCATCTTCAGCCAGGAGGCAGGTCTGAACACCAGACCTCTGTGCACCTTCCCTGCAAGAGGAGAGCTTGCCTACAGTGAGTACTCTGAGCACTGAGACTCAGGAGAGAGCTGGACTCCCAGGACTGCTGACAGAGGGAATGGCCACCTCATAGTCAGATTTTACCTGCACTTTGACCAGTTGTAGTTTTCTGTAATATTCTCCATCTATTGCAAAGAGAAGTTTTATTGATGAGGGGTAAATTACAGGGAATATCAATGAAGAGGGGTTGGAAAGACAGTGAGAGCCAGAGGAGCAGGGAATCTACTGTGAGATTGTATCTTTTAAAATGACCTGAAAGCTTTACCCATTATGCCTTAACATTACAACTGCCTGAACAAGACCTGAACAAGTACACCAGTGGACATGCTAACATAGGAAGAGGCTTCTACATAGGGTCCCCAACGTAGAAGCCAGAGAGAGAACCCAAGAGCTGTAGGGGTCTGCAACCCTATAGATGGAACAACAATATGAACTAATCAGAACCCCAGAACTCACGTCTCTAGCAGCATATGTATTAGAAGTTGGCCTTGTTGGCCATTACTGGGGAAGAAAGGCCCTAGGTCTAGCAATGTTTGTAAGCCCCAGTACAGGGGAATGCCAGGACCAAGTAGTGGGAGTGGGTGGGTAGGGGAGCAGGGCAGGGGGAGGGTATAGGGGACTTTTGGGATAGCACTTGTAATGTAAATGAAGAAATTATATAATAATTAAAAACAATTAAAAAAAAAAAGAAAGAGGCTTCTACCCAAATACAAAGAACTACAGGCAATCAAAGAATGCCGTGAGCTGGAGAAATAGTCTTCTCCATGGAGGAGATCCCAAACTGGTTATCCAATACCAAGTGGTCATCCTTGAAATCATACACATGCAACCAACGCTAAACATACTAAGATGATTGTGTTATATATTCATGCATATGTAACAAAAACAGTCTATGAATTTGAGAGGTAGTGGGTATGTGGGGGTATGAGGGAGGAAAGGGAAAAAATAAATATGCAATTATATTCTAATGTAAAAACTGCAGATTTATTTCTTTCAGTTCTGAAGGCTGCTAAGACCAATATCAATGTGTTGATGGCATTTGATGAGGACTTCTTACTATACAGTGTCAAGAAGGACCACATGATGAGAGAGAACGTGTGTAAAGATGTGAATGAGTCTCTTTATTTTCTTATAAAGCCACCAATGGCAGCATGGGGGACCTCACCCTAATGACCATATCCAGTCCCAATTACCCACAAAGACCTCACTTTCAAAAACCATCAACCTATGAATTCAGAATTAAGTTTCCAGCAAATGGATTTTTGGAGGACACATGCAAATCATAGCATGTACCTATCTGAAAACACAGTCAACAATTATATGAAGTGCTGAATACCTGAGATAAAGGTATAAAGAGTTCATTGACTTTTTTTTCTAGTAGGGAGAACAAAGAGCACAAAGACGCTAGCCTGGTATCACGATTTTTATTTTAAACATAGGATGACTAGGGTATAAAGAGATTAAGCAAATTACTCAATATCTATAGCAGAATTTGAGTTCAAGCTCTCTGATCAAGAATGCTCACATCATGTAGAATCTGTGTTTCTTGACCTTTGTACTAATGACTTCTGGGGGCTGGATAATTCCAGTATGGCCAAGTGATCTGAGGATCATACAATATTTAGAAGCATTCTATCCTTCCCACTAGATACAGTAGTATCACTGCCAGTAGTATTACTAACATTGCCTCAACTGTTGCTTACTGAGAGCTATAGTTTGCTATTAAATGTTTCCACAGTATGAGCATGTCTACTGTCATCACACTGACCAGTAGTTCTCGTCCTCAAGAGGATAGCAGAGGAAACTGAGTATGAACATTATGTGAGTTAAAACAAACATGATGCTTAGGAGAGTTCCAAGTTCAGAATGAACACCAGAGGAGGTAATTCTTATTACTGCCATTTCTGTTGCTGTCATACTGATGGAAAAGACAACAGAGTAGTCCAGAGGAAAGGCACTGAAGTGCACAGTGGCAGAATTGAAGTGTGACACTCCAATACTCTGGTAAAATAATGATAATAAAAGCTCTAGTGTAGAAGGTCCAGCTATCCATGACCAACTTCAGCATCCATGGAAAGTTATAGGAACCATGTAGAAACCGTTAAAATATCAGTTCTGTGCAGCAAAAGAAAATTAAAAGTCAGTTATTACTTACAGGCTAATTCTGAAAGCACTTTCTCATCCTTGCAACAACCGTTTTTATTGGAATTTTGGAGTTTCCCATATCTTGAGGCAATCAGCTTCTGCACTTAATTAGAACACATCTTATGTCAAGCAGTCGATGGCTCAGGGAAGATAAAGAGTAGAGATAAAGGCTAGTCGATGTGTGCAAGGGCAGAGAGAAAAAAAGGTCCTCAGAAGCTGTTACCCCATTGTTGAATAGAGAATGGAGCTAAAGCAGGCAGCCATCTCTGGCTAGAAATTGCATGTGGAGTCAGGAAGTGGGCATGACAACCCATTTATATGAGGGACTTTAATCCAGTCCAGAAACAGCCACCAGGGCTCTTCAGAGGAGTTGAGACATTAAGCACCCTGAATATATCATTCAGACCATAGGCAAAACTTACCCTAAATGTTGCCACTAACATGAAGAGGGACACATACACGGTTGAAGTTTGGTGCTATAGCTGCTTTGGAAGACATCTTACAAATTCAGGGGACTGCTCACTGCAATTATATGGTCACCTTTTTACCATTTTGCAGGCTAAAAAAAATCCCATATCAAGATGCTTTAGTCTGAGGTCCTCAATACTACATCATGCCATGGCAGAAGGCATGAGAAGAAAGCAAGGTGACAGGTAAAGAGAAAAGGGGATACACTCCAGTAAACAAAGTAGACTCTCATGATAATCCATTACCTCCACAGTGGCATTAATCTGCACAGGAAGTCAGATCTCTTGTGACGTCATCCCTTCTGAAAGGGCCCACCTCATAACACTGCTGCATTGGAAACCTCCAACACATAAAATTAGGGGTCACAAACAACAGCAGGAATTAAGTCATCACAGGCTAAGTCAGCCAAAGGACCTATTTCTCTTCCTTCTCCATTTCTTGTTCTTTTCTGACCCTACCAATTTCAATAATATGGGGATAACTTCCAAATAGCTGTTCTAGATAAATGATTGGACCGGTAGTACACAGGAAAGAGTCACAGAGGTCAGAGTAGCTTTGAGAAGTATAATCCAGACTTAAGCAGACCAGAGCTCAGACAGTCTGGTATGCCTATTTATGAGCAAATAGAGAATATGGAATAGCAAGTCAAAGAAGATGAAACTTCATTTGAATATTAAGCAATAATTCAGTGTCTTCTATATCTAGCCAATTGATGACAAAAATTATTTAATCTTCATCTTCATTGCAATGAGTGGTTCAAGACTTATGATTCATCAAGTAACTTGCAAAGAGAATGTACAAACTAGCAAAATAGGTTCTGTGTTATTAAAAATATGAAGTTACTGAGAATATAACATTTCTTCCAAAGTGTGAGAAATAGTTGAACATATATATTCAATATTTTGCCCATTTCAGGGCTGCTATTCACCAAACTGTGGTTACTTGAAAAACCAGTAGTGCCTCAGATTTGCTTGTTGTTGTTGGGTGGAAAGGCTGCTGATCTTTACAAATTCCTTTCTTTTGAGTTATCTCAGCTGGTGTGGATACAAGCAAGTTTGCCTAATGTTGCGTTCTTTTGGATAGACAGCTGGTACAATTTGGGCCAGAAGTTCCACTAAATTTCCTCAGGCAAAGACTGAGACATTTTATTTTCTCTGCATACCCTGTGATGCGGAGCACAGCATGGAATTTGAGCAGGTAAGAAATATATTGTGCACAATGCACAGATATGTGTACTTTACAAAGACTCTGGACCATACTTCCCCGTGTGTTAGTGATTTCCACAATGGGAAAGGAAAATGAAAAAATCCCTAGAACTCTGTAGCTTTTGCATCAGGCCAGGCAAAAAGGACACACATTGGGGTCAGGTTACAATAAGTTTGAGGCCTTCTCCACCAAGGCGTGCAGCCTCATTCAACTCAGCTTCTCTGGAGTTAGATGTATATATATATATATATATATATATATATATATATATATATATATATATATATAATATACTCAGCACAAAACCTAGCAAATATGAGATGCTCAGCAAATTGCAAGATATTTTTCATCCCTTTATCCCTCCTGCAGAAGAAATCAAAACAATGCAGCATGAAAAAAAAATTCCCCTGGGATACAGTTCAAAATCAGACCATTTAGATAGGGATGAGAGCCAAGACCGTCTGCAGGAACTGTTTTAGAACAGGATATAGATTATTCAGAAAAAGCCATGTTTTTAAAAGCGCTATAGCTGACTTTGAGAGATATTTGGGTGAGGAACTCTTTCTGGCAATTTTTAAACCTTTGTTTTTACACTCAAAGTTAAGATTACTCTATTTTGGGGGGGAGCATGTTGTTTCACTTTATGATAGGTTCCATAAATGTTAGTGAAGGGCTCAGATAACAGACAGGAATATCAGTAGTGCTGGGGTAGTTCTCAGGTCTTAGGCCCAATGCCCGCCCGCATGCAGGGGATGGATGAGCAGGTGTTCGGCCCAATGCCCGCCCGCATGCAGGGGATGGATGAGCAGTGGTTTCATACTGAGGAACTGACTCCCATGATGAAACACCCACTCTGTGTGCTACGTGTCTTCCTACTACTGAACAAAGAAGTTTGCTGCCATACATAGGCAAAATGTATACTGAAGTTTCTCGGACTTGAACTGGTTTAATTCACTCAGCTGCATATTTTGTGTCTCAGATTCAGTTTGCTGGGGGTGGGGAGGGGGACTGCATGTTTTGCCTTAATACAAATATCTGTTGGTGTCTTATGGTGGGTTCTTAGAAAACCAGTTTCAACCATCTTCTACCTCGGTTTCACATATTTTCAGCTGCAGTGACTCTCTTTACTCACACACAGCATGCTTAGATTGTCTGTCCTGCTTATTCACAAGACCATATATGGTCTTTTAGCAATTAATCAGAACACTTTATATCTGGGCCTGTACATATTCTCCTGGTAAACACCCTCTCATGCACATCATCCTAAACATAAAATCTCTCTGGTAGCCTAGGACTGACACAGCACTTTTAGGCTAAGTGGGATAAACTAACTCCCCACTACTTGGAATTACATCCATATGAACTGTCCACAGAAGTCATCTAGCATTGTATGATGAATACCTAAACAAATTCAATACATATATACATCTGCAAACTACTCCAAAGTCACCAGTTTAAAATATAGCTTAAAGCAGTACAAATAATAACTGAAATCACAAAGAAACAAGATGACCATCAAGAATTTCTGCCAGTGCCTGATCAATACAGATGTGGATGCTCACAGCCAACCATCAAACTGAGCATGGGGACCCCAATGGAAGATTTAGGGCAAAGACTGAGGAACTAAAGGGGTTTGCAACCCCATAGGAAGAACAATAGTATCAATCAACCAGACCCCCGCCCCCAACAGAGCTCCCAGGGACTACCAACCAAAGAGTACACATGGAGGGACCCATGGCTCCAGCCACATATGTAGCAGAGGCCTTGTCTGACCCCAATGGGAGGGGGAGGCCCTTGGTCTTGTTAACGGCTTAATGCCCCAACATAGGGGAACGCTAGGGTGGTGAGTCAGGAGTATGTGGGTGGGTGGAAGAGCACCTTCATAGAGGCCAGGGAAGGGGGATTCAAGAAGGGGAAACTGGCAAGGGAGACATTTGAAATATAAATAAATAAAATAACTACTAAAAAGAAATAAAAATAGAATTTCAGTTTTTAAATGTGAATAATAATTAAAATCCAAGAACTGGGTTTTATTTTATTAATCTTACCAGAAAAGTTTCCCTTAGTATTTAAATATTTTTTATACATCATGGAAATGCTGAAAATAAGTTTTAAACTTTCTTTTAAAAATATGCTCTCATAAATGGATGAGACTGAAAAGAAAGTAATTCTGAGTGAAAACCAGAAAGACAAGCATGCTTGTTCTATGTCCTGCGTGTGTGTGTGTGTGTGTGTGTGTGTGTGAGAGAGAGAGAGAGAGAGAGAGAGAGAGAGAGAGAGAGAGAGAGAGAGAGAGAGAGAGAGAGAGAGAGAGAGAGAGAGAGAGAATAAGAAAAGTTTAAATGGAATTTTTCTATTTGGGGAAATGATGCTTTTTCCCAAAATCATAGTTCATCAGCCAAAGTTGAATGCCTGATATAGTTCTCTATCGTCCATAAAGTTGACCAGGTTAAAACAAAATAGAATATCACCATTACTATTGATTACGCACAAGAACTAAATGGGAGAACTGATTACTAAAATATAACATATACTGGGATCACAGGACATGAAGAAAGAAAGCTGATACTGAGTCATAAAATTTCTTCCTAATGGCTAGTGTTATAGTACCAGAAAGTGCTATATGGGCTACTGATTGAGAAACCTAATCAATAGTACTGTCTAGCCATGAAAACCAAGCAGTACAATAACAACTAACCTATTAAGATATGTCTACCGGTACAATATTGGTATGAATATTGGGGAATTGGTTACTAATTGGATTTAAGTCTCACTCCACGAAATGATATTCACCCATGGTACTTTAAACCTGGCCAAGAACCCATGACTGAGGAGGATATAGACCTGATGGGAGAACCCACTATTATTATCTTTCCAAACAGCAGCATAAAACTGTCTTCTAAATACTTACCTCTAGATCTGTAAATTAATGTAGCTTTCAGTCCTAGGCAGAGAAATTTCATTTTCAGTGGGTAGCAGTTCATACAAAGACTAGTGAGTGTGCAGAGGATGTGTAACCACAGAGTGTCCATCCTAAACGAACTATCTAGGTCATGCCATCTCCATACATCCAATCTTTTGTAACATTTTCTCCCCAGTTTCTTTAGCATTCTTAGTCTCCAATTCTCCTGACGATAGGTAATTGTTGAATTCCTTTCTTCCCAAATGAAATCGGGTGTCAAGTATCTGTGTCAAACATAATCAGTCCTAAATGATCTTCTTCTCTTATATATATAAGAGAGAGAGAGAGAGAGAGAGAGAGAATATATATATATATATATATATATATATAATTTTTAGTAGAATGGCTTACAGGCTGTGGTCCAACTCATCCAACAATGGTTGTTTATCAATTCTATCAATGGCAGGTCCAATAATTCAGTAGTTCTTCAGTACACAAGGTAGGATTTCTCATCTGGTCTTCAGGGTTCAGGTGATTCTAGATATTCTCAAGTTAACAATCAGTATCAAGCAGCACAAGTCTGCCCCATGTTAATTTAATATCCAAATATATCACTTTTAAGCTGAATTTATATACCCTTGTTTCCATCAGGTCATGGGCATCTCATAATGCAAAATGCACTTACTCTAGCTTTTCATCTTTAACAGATCCAACACATTTAAAAGTTTAAGTGTGGAATCCCTCCTGAGACTCAGGCAATGGAGATCCCTTGTATAATAAAAATAAAAGTTACATCCAGTATACAATGATATAGGCAATCATTCCCATTCCAAAGGGTGGGAATAGAGACACAGGGAGGCAAGCTCAGATTAAAGCAAAACCAAAACCTAGCAAGGTGAACACCAATACAGAAACTCTACATCTGGGATCTAAGGCTCACACGGAATCACCTGGGCTCCAGATAGGTTATGTAGCTCCCCCCCCCCTTCCCAGCTATTGCCTGTAGCACACAGGATTTCTCTTGAGCTGGCTCCGCCCCATGCATGCACCTTCCTTCCATCGTTCTGGCATCTTCACCATCCTGGGATCCCAAGTGATTTTCAGAGTTTACCTTTATAGCTTCATTCAAAGTCCTCTCAGGACCTTCTTGCAGGAACTCTGAGCTTACCTCCCATTTCCTACCTCAGTGGCTCTGTGGAATGATGGTACAAGACTTTGTGACCCTGCCGAATCTTGTAACTTTCATTTTGACAAAACAAAACAAAACAACAACAATAACAACAACAACAACAAAAACATGAACAATACTTCTAAGTTTCTGCTGCCAGCTCAGGACAGAGTCCAGAGTCTGATCACAGTTGGGTCTGCTTCCCTGTGCTAATCCTTGAAAACACTTGCCTAGGCAATTGTTTCTAATGAATAGGGAACTCCTTCAGTGACACTCAGTGTAAGCTTGCTCCTTGGGGGAGAGGGATGTGTATTTTCAGCAGTTGGAATCTTTGATGGGTGGTGTCATGTCTGGGGCAACTCTTCTATTGTCACAGTGCAGAGGTTTCTTCCTAACAATCTTAGGAAGTTTTTCGGCATATGTCTTGACTGCAACTGTAAACTTGTTTGAGTTCGTTTCCTACTCCTGCATTTCCACCTCTTGTCCTTTTTCACTTTGGACTTAGAATAAGAACCATGCCTGAATGCTAGCCTGACTTGAAATTTTTTCCATCAAACATTAATTTAGTACTTTGAAAGATACCCTTACTTAAGTTCCCTGGACACAAGAATAATGCACTTAGACTCTTTACCAAAATATAATCTAAATGGCCTTTAGGCAAAATTCTTGATATAGTGCATGCTACCCTCTCGAATCTTATGAGCAAGGCCTCCACTGGCCATGTTTTTCTAGTCTTCAGCTTTTCATTTCTCCTCTCGAAATGGTCCTTTTTGCTCTATTTACAATATTTAGAAGATTTTCTAGCCCAAAGCTCCAGATAACTATATAGTCCTCCCACAAACAATTCCAATGACTCAGGAACCCCATGCTGAGGTTTAACACAGCTCATGGCCCCACTTCTGGTACCAATGTTCTGTTTCAGGTACCTTTTCCATTTCTGTGGCAAATTATCAACCAAGAAGGAACTTAAAGTAGGAAATGTTTAATTTGACTCACAGCTCAAAAATACAGTTGACCATGTCAGGGAAACAATGGTAGCAGGCCAGGAGCTTGAAGCAGCTGGTCATACTGCATCCATAGAAAGCAGAAAGCTGGAGAGTAATAAATACTCACTTAGCTATCACTGAATCTAAGGCACCACCCCTTGGAAGAGTGTTGTCCACAGTTGGGTGAATCTTCCCATTTAAATTAATCTAGCCCAGATAATTCCTCACAGGCATGGCCAGAAGTTTGTCTCTTGGGTGATTCTAAATTTTTGACAAGCAATATAAACCATGGTAGGGACATACCCACATTTATGCCTAATTTAAACAATCTGCTAGCTTTCTATAATGTATACTTTACAGATTCAACCGATTTTTGCATTAAAAATGTTCAGAAAATTCATCTATACTGAATATTTACACACTGTTTCTTGTCATTGTTTCCTAAACAATATAGCATATTTAGATAGCATTTATATTTTATTAGGAATTTTATGTGCTCCAAAAATGATTTGAAGAATATGAATGAAGGTGATATCTATAGAATAATTGTAAAGACTATGTCATTTTATATAAGGGATTTCAGGATCTTCAGATTTTGGTAGCTATAGGTGAGGTTTGTTCTGGAATTAATCCTCTATGAATACTATAGGCCAACCATCACAATTTATAACATGACATTTTTAGGACCCAGTGAGATTATTATCTTGTCCATCTGTGCTCACCTAAGTGAGAAGGTGAAGGCAGAAAAAAAAAAAATCCATGATTGCAGAAACGACCTGGAACGTTCTAATGTGGTGACTCCATACATCATTGCCTCTAATTTGCTGGTCTTCACTCCCACTTTATCCGGTATATGCTGACTTTGCTGGATATCGGTGGTCTCTCCAGTGCCAGCAAGAGATGTTGAGCTGTCAAGAGAAAGAAGGTGAAAGGGATGAAGGGCATGCTCCACCAGGCAGATGAAAGCATTTGCCCACTACATCCAGAAACACATTTACTAGTTAGGAAACAGCCAAGTCAAACAGCAAATATAAGCCACTTAACATTCCTTTGCACAGAATTTAACAGGCACAGAGTCAAAATCCAACAGTTTGAGCTCGCCCTCCCTCTCTCCCTCCCTCCCTCCCTCCCTCCCTCTCTCCCTCTCTCCCTCCCTCCTTCCCATCTAAAAGTCATTATTCTTTGCCATATGGACCAAGCAACCCCTGGAGAGAGACGTAAGGGAGCTTTCTAACATGGAGGCCATGTTAAAGACGCCAATCTTTAAATTGAAAAGTCCCCTTCCCCTCCCACTTCCGGTTCCTCCCTCCTCCTGGTCTTTCCAACACTGTGCAAGCCTCTCCTGACTAGTGGGCTGCCTCATTTCAAGCCTGCCTTGGAGTCACTCCACCAGGCATATAATGGTCCTGTTAAAGCTGCGCACAGAGACAGCACGTGTGGGTTTTATTTGAGAGGATACACGGCTATCCGTTCAAGAGGAAAATGTTGTTATCTTGTACAGGCCTGGAGAACATGAAAGAACCCTGGGCTGCAACAGTGTGTCGTTGTATGCTAATGTAACCAAGTCAGGTCCACTGCTATTTCTTGCCACTTTCTTTTTCTTCATGTCAGGTTTGTCATCATTACACACACATTTTGCAATGATACATGTAGTTCTTTTACCGCCTACCTTGTAGGGATAGGGAAGAAACAGCATTTTATAGCTGAGTTTCAAGAATTTTGAATTTACTTCTTCAGATCTTCCTCTCTTCTGTCTTCTATGTGCCTTTCTTTTCTTTCACTCTATAAGTACAACATCTTCTCTGTGACACACACATACACAAATGCAAAGCTGGGATGAACAGCTGTGAGTCAAATCTTTGTTCTATTTGAATTTTGAAAATGGAATTAATACACTTAATAGGACACTTCCAAAGCAAGTTGGAGGTGAAGGTAACATCAGACTAAGCAGGGAGGCAAAGCAACAATTAACTGTCAGTATTTGAAAGAAAGAAACAAACAATGACAACAAAACCCCTCAGACACTGAGTAGAGAAACCGCAGTCCCTGGTCTTGGGACTCCAGCTATCCAGTCCACACCAGTTTAGTCATGAGAAACAGGGGCCAGCGAGGGGAGTGGCTTCAGCTTGTGGCACCATTTGTTGTTGCAACTCTTCGTGTGTTTTAAACAACATTGCTACTGGTGAAGTTATTTTTTGAAATGTTCATATTTTTCCCTGGATAGTCAGAGTGGTAAAAAAGGAAAAAAAAATCAAATATACAATTACTAAGCAGACTGTTGAATTTAAAGACTTTCTATTTTCAGAAGGAATATCCTGTGGCTTTCAGTCATGTCAAGTGTGCCTGAGAAATAAAAGGGGGGATATCCCCCCAAACAACAAATAGCATGCCCTAGGAATTAGCAAATAGAGCAGAAACAACTGGCCACAGAACTACCAAAGGGAAGCCACATAGGAATAGGTGAGATTGGCTCCACTTAGTTCTAATATCAGCGGGAGACAGACCCGGGCTTTCGGGTCTTAGTGGAAACTGGACTGATCACGAAGAAAGTCTAGCTTTAACAATTGCACAGGAGCGCAGCCCTCCACCTTAAAATCAAAATGTAATGGTTATTAGTGGCGACCCGTGCTGGGTTTTTAAAAGCTAAGAGACAAATATTTCCTCTAAGAGATATATAGGAAAGCAAACTGAAATGAAATTGCTCCGGACTATAAACATTTCTTGTGTCTGGACACGGACTTCTCACATACACTCCTCAGACAAATGGCTGCTTCAAAGCAAGCAGAAAACATGGAGCACTCTTGAATGAAACAATTCCACCTCCAGAGGTGATGGGAGGAGTTACACAGGGGTTTTGGAATCAGCCTTCAAGTATGACAGGTTCTCTACACATGAATCAAAATACAAACATAAACCAATACTGTAGCATTTAAAAAAAAATTTTTTTGTACCGGTCTGCAAACAAGAAACGTAAAATGTCTGATCGCTTCCATTTGGTTTGGGAATCTGTGGTCTGCCTTTACCTACCTGTCCCAAGTTGATGTCACTCCTCAGTCCCTCTCTGCCCTGGGTCTTTCTTGCTTTCCTCCTTCCTTTATATCCAATTGCAGCCCCGAACTGTGAAAAGCTGTTTAAGCCTTTTTAATGTCCTGAGAAAGGAAACTATCTGACCATTTTTTATATTCCACGATATTAGAGCAATTCATCTGAATTTGTGCTAATGACAGTAAATCTCTCATGCTGACAAGCTGTGGTCAATTATCCTTTCTACAGCCTTTTAAATCCGAGCACTAGGAAGTGCGTCAGCTTTGGGATCTTGAGGCTTGCTTATTCAAACAAAACAGCCAAGGGGCTTGAACAGCTCTCTCCATGCTTCACCACTGAGAGCTGAGCCCTCCCAGGGGCCAGAAAATACTGGGATCCTTCCACTGGAATTTACACGGATGGAGGAAATGGTTTAAATAAAGCGGGGTGTTATTTATCCCTATAATGAGTGGTTTAACAGCAACAATTAGGAAGGAAATTCTGCAAGCTTGAACTCCAGTTACTTATTAGTGCCACTGAAAATCAATTAAAGTATCTAAGTAATGACAGGGATTGGCATCATCTGTCATCTGACAGATCCTATTAGAGGGAAGAGGGAGTTGGTTTGTTTTGGAAAGCTTGTGATGTTGAGTCCATTACGTTCCTAGTCCTTTCAGACTAGGGAATGTGTGAAGGACTGGCCTCCACACAGCTGCAGATCGGCTCACCTGGGAGAGCAGGAAATATGCTAACTTTATTTCTAGCTTTATCTTGGATGTGGTTCATTGAGAAAGAGTTTTCCAAGAGGTGGGTGGGGTGATATTTCCTCTGCCAGACTAGCCACCTAGAATATCATTCTTTAGCCTGTTGGTTTCCATATTTCTTCCTATGCCAAGCCCTTATTTCTTGTTCACCACAGACCACCAACCTCACTTCTCTGGTGCCCCCACCCCCACCCCAGGGCTCTTTTCAGTGTTCTTAGGCAGCTGGCTTTCACAAACATCAACATTATTCCAACTATGTCTGTGCCTTTTATTAAAGATCCATCGCCTGTCTTCAGCCTACCCAGTCTTTCTTCTCCCTTAGTGTCAGCTTAATTCTAGACCCTCCTTGGTGCAGAATTTAGTACCAACCCTTCCTGGTCTTCTCTCAGTGTCTGTGTGGGTCAGAATTTACCACCTGGCAAACAGACAGCGAAAGCTGGGCAGAGGTTGTATCTTAAGAATTTGTTCTTGCCAAACATCTGGGGAGTATTTACACTTTCAAAGTGGTATTCTTCTAATTCTTGTTTTGTTTTGTTTTGTTTTTTGCAATTTTTTTGGTTTTGTTTTATTTGTTACTTCTATAGTTATTCTTGCGTTTGGTAAGATGTTCTAGTGACACCTGACTGGCGTTCTCTCATTTGCACTCATTCGTCATTCACTCCATGGTTTAGAATGGTTTAGAATGTGTGACTCAGAGCAGCACACGCAGGCTGTGCCTGCTGAGTCTCCATCTCCAACCACACTGAGTCAATGGGAAATTGTCTTTTTCCCACCAGGATGCACAATTCAAGTAGTCTCTCAGTACTTATTTCTTCCTGAGCCAATACATGTAGGGGAAACAACCATGAAAGCACTCGTCAGGAGGAGGATAATTGAGCTTGTTCTCTTGCCTTGCCTTCTCAGAGACATCTCAGCAAGCCAGGAAACAAAGAGAGGAAAGTATTTTCAAATAATCTTGCAAATGACTTCAATGCTTGCCTAAGGTTCAAGTTTGGTTCAGGGGATGGGCAAAACGTGGATCAGCCAGACAGTGCAGTCAGTTGGCCATGTCTGAGTTAAACCAAGAACATTTCTGTGATTCCTATCTCAATATGGATATTGGAGGTTTAACTTCACTTCTCATAGTCTATGGTTTACAAATCTCATTTCATCTTGGAGTGACCCTCCCCCAAGGATCCGCTTTCTTACCCTTCCTTCTCATGGCACATCCTATGGCATCTCTTGTTCTGCACCTGTAGTGAGGAGTCTCTCTCTCTCCACTAGGTCTTTTCTCTCAAAAGAACATTGATCATACTTTATATACCCAAGAACTCTGGTTACAAAGAAACAATAAATGTGACCAATGGAAAAAAATCCGCAAAATGCTTTTATTTAATGCTTTTTTTTTTTTTTTTTTTTTTTTTTTTTGGTTTTTTCGAGACAGGGTTTCTCTGTATAGCCCTGGCTGTCTTGGAACTCACTTTGTAGACCAGGCTGGCTTTGAACTCAGAAATCCGCCTGCCTCTGCCTCCCAAGTGCTGGGATTAAAGGTGTGCCCCACCACCGCCCAGCTATTTAATGCTTTTATAATAGCTTCACACTACTCAGCAGGAAACATTGCCCATAAGAAAGCATTGAAAATACAATATTTTCAGACATCAAAGGAAAGACAACATCAGACCATATCACAGGACCGTTCAAATTCCTTCAGTGGCTAACTTCTGTGACAGTTTTCAGCCCATTGCATTGAAATTATCACGCCTACTGTATACCAGCCACACCCTTAGATTGTGGTGTTGTGTATCTAACTCCTTGGTGGCTAATTCACTGTTCAGCATACAGTGGGATCTTAGTAAATACATGTAGAATAAATATTTGGTCACTTGTTCATTAGAGCCATATCAGGTGATAAATGCAGAAGTTTCAAAGCATCAAGATAAACAGCATCTGTTTTCTGTGGTTGCCTGGCTCTGCATGCTTATCAGAAATCTCTAAAAATACAGATATATAGGCCTGACTTACAGAGATGATAACTTGCTAGTTTTACTTAGTGGTCCATATTCTGTATTTTTAATAAACTTTCTAGACACTGCTAATGATCAGTCAGATGGATTGTCCTGGTAGGTAATAATAAAACAGTATGTTTTGATATATCTTTTCCAGCATATAAACTATCTCACATGATTGCTACTTTCCAAGAGGGGTAGTCTGTTTTTCAGGCTCCAAATGAGTATGTGAAGCCTAGAGAGTTCACACAGTTGGTGAAGTCAGAGACTGGATCTGAGCCCCGAGTTTCCATCTGAAAACTCAGTATTATTTCTATATGAACAGTTCTTCCTGAGAGTGATCACCAAAACTAGTTCTGTTGACAATAAACATGGGTCATCATTAAGTAAACATCCAGTATTATGAGATTCCTGTCCTAGGTTTTCACAAAATTCTAAGCATGACACAAAGGAAGGACGGACCATTACAGGGAGTGATCTCAGCAGTGGCAAATAATCAAGTTATTTCCTTGTAACTATAATTTCCTTATAATAGAGAGACAAATAAAATACAGATTCATTGTGAATTTTAATGGGCTTGGTTCATTCTGTGCATGGTCCCTCAGAAGAGGACCAGGCTAAACTAGACAGCAGATACAGTCTTTTAACTGATCATGGTTCATGGATTCAACCCTCTTTGCTTCTTCCTGCTTTATGTGCTCCACTCTCGGCAGTGTGGTGGGCATAACTCCTCAATGGATCTATCCCCCTACTGTCATATAATCCAATATGACAGTAATGGGGCATTTGACAGAGACAGATAAACATTTCAGCCACCGTTCTGGATTAGGAACACAGCAAGTTTCATTTTATAATTACAGGCTGAAAGAGAGCAATGTCAGCAGAATGGATCTCCACTTACTATGCAGGTACATGACCTGAGGCGTTTCCTGTCACAACATTGACAAGAAAAGCCCAGGGGTTTCAAGAGTGAGAACAAGGGGCTATTCTGTCCTTCAAGGACATACAGAATCTGGGCCACTCAGGCTTAGAGAGACAGAAGAAGGGTTCTCTGAAATATGAACATGGAGTGGGGGAGGGGAGGGAGAGAGATAGAAAAATAAGCAGAAACAAATGAGGCCTTTTAGGTTTTGATCTCCTTTAAAAATATATTTGAAATTGTTTCAAGGCAGAGGAGTTTCTTATCAGTGCCATTTTTTCTTCTTTATCTATGTGGTGACAATAAGAAGTTAGGAAACAGTCATGGGGAAGGGAGTAGGCAGTGGTAAATGTGCCTAGCCATTTCTCAGGACACAATCATTCAGGAAGCAGGTCTGACAGGCCTGTTTCCTCATATTCATAATACAAAGACTGGAGAACTCTGTTGAAGGTGGCAGCCTATGATAACTCTCCTTTTTTCTCTTGGGTTGAGATTTCAGGGGTCTGAAGATTCTAAAATCAATTCAGTGGGCCCATGGAATTATACATACGCAATTGGGCTAAATTTTAGGTAAGCACTTTAGGAAGCTGCTTGCTTGATGTACAGTAGTAACACCCACCGCCCTTTAGAAACGAGCTTCACCACCAATGGTCTATTCATCCAACCATAAAATACATATTTACTAACATCAAATACTAGTGAAGTATTACAGGTAGGATTGGATGTGGTAGCAAGGGTGGCCAGGTACGATACTGAGGGAGTAGACCTTGGAGACACGCCCAGGGGCAACACCGCCTGTGTTCACTGCCTCCTGGCTGTAGAGGAAGGTGAAGGAGGCAGACGAGAGGGACCTAGCTCCTGAAGCCTGTAAGGAGAAGGTCAGAGACGTGAGGACGGAATCCCACCATCTCCAGTCCCAAGATTATGCTTTCCTGTCATCTGGGTGACTGAAGGGAGAATCATTAGCTGTAAAGACCATATACCAGGAGGCATAGAGCATATGACTTTAACGTTGGTATGGGATTATCAGTGAACTGTAGCCAGATTTTGGCTACTTTGTGGAGTCTTCTTTCCTCCACCTTTCTCCACCTTCTTTCTACCCTTCTAACCCCTAACACTAGATAGGAGAGAAAAAAGGGACAGAGGGCAAAGGAGACAACATTATCATTAGACTACTTCCTGCTGGTAAGGGGCAGGTTTGATCCTCACTATCAGAAAAAAATAAGATATTTTTTCTCTTTGCATAGGACTACTTAACAAATCACAACCAACCAACAACCCACCATGCTTCTTGGGCCTCGAGCATTTATATACCCACTGAAGAGTCCCTAAAATTCCAAATGTCACACAATGGCAGAAAATCATGTATCTGGCCAAGTCATACCGCTTTTAGAGCCTGAGGCAATTCATAGTCATTTGCTGTGGATAATCTGGGAAAGCCACATATCCCACACCTGGGATTAAAACAAAACATATTCTTACAATAGTTCTATGTTTTTTAAGGAAAACAAAATTCTCACTACAATGAACTATATCAGTTTTATTGGGAAGTGATACATTTTGAAATAAAATAAAAGCATAGTTTCCTATAAGTCACTACAATAGGATCCACAAGAATAGAGTAGCCATGAATATCTCAAAAAATTATTGTAGAGAGCTGAACTACTGGCCGAGGGGCTAAAACGATTGTCAAATTTACTACATATTTATCTAGGCCAGTTGTCTTAATACATCCATAAGGATCATTCACTGTCCTTGCAACACTGTAAGTGTGCATTGCAAGGGACTAGAGCTTGAGACACAGCTCAGTTGATAGCTTATCTGGTATGCATGAAGTCCTGGGTTTGATTCCCAGGGCCACATAAAACTAAGCAAAGTAGCAAATGCCTGCAATCCCAGAACCTGGAGATAGAGGCTGCAAGATCAGAAGTTCAAGCCCATTTTCAGGCACATAACAAGTATGGGAAAGCCTAGATGATATGAGCCCTTGTCAAAAAGAAAGAAAAACAAAAGAAAGAAAGAGTAGCTGTAGTTGATTAATCTGCTCTATTCTCCTAAGCAGCGGCACGTGTTCCTCATCACCTGCCCAATGTTCTGGATTCTAGAATGAAAGGCAAACACACAGGCAGCTTTTTTCACTTACTAAAACCTATATTCCATCCAGGCTGCCCCAGACCCAGGCCTGCAGTCCTTCTGAGTCACAATCGACTCTTACATGTTTTCAGTCTCTCTGTTTCTCTGTCCTCAAGCCTGATCGGTATGCTTTCCCTGGCATGGAGGTGCTAAATCCCTCTTCCTCCCTTGGTTCACGTGCCTAGGAAATCTAAGGTCCCACCTCTGTCTCTCTGCCCAGCCACAGGCAATATTCTTTACCAATTAAAACCAGCTGGGGGCAGGGACCCTCAGAGTCTCACAGGTGGGATTCTCATGCAACTTGAGAACACATAATGAAAGCATTAAACCAAATCCACAACAAGAAAGAAAGATGAAGAGGGATGGAGGAATCTAGAGTGAAAGAAAGAAATACAGGATGTAGAGGTGGCATGACATTACACATCTTTCCATAAGGATCTACCTTGTGTGGTGGTTACAAAATCAGTGGCTCTGTAGTCTTAATGCTAATGTTTTATTCAGACTCTTACCACAGAAAGAGATGCTCTTGTATAACCTTGTACTTTGCACAAAGTGCATTTTCAATCTAAAGACCTCTGCTGCCAAGCATTAGCTGAGAAACATTTTGCCTTGGATTATGCTGCTAAGACGCACAATCTGAAAACAGATTCATCATCTAGACAGGGACTCAGACATACTAAATCCTCTCATGTCAAACCTCTAATGTATTCTAGCTCACTATATAGCTTCCTGTTTATCTTAAGTTTTTTCTATATGTGCTCTATCTATCTATCATCTACCTATAATTTCTGTTATAAGAGCCAAACCCAGGGCCTCACACATGCTATGCAAGAGCTTTACCACTCAGTTACATTTCCAGCCCTTAACTCCTTTGAAAGAGTAGGAAGAAAGAAAAATATGCTTGTGTCCAAGTTGGGCCAGTTACTGCTCAGCTATTCCTTCAGTCACTGCTTTCTTTTTTTTTTTTTTTTTTTTTTTTCCCTGAATTTCTTTTAGACAGGAGCAATTTTGGACCAAAAGTTTTGTAGATGGGTTAGTGACCCCATCTCTCCAGTAGGGGGTCCTGTCTGGCTACTGGAGGTGGTCCCTACAGGTTCCATATCCTCACTGTTAAGTATGTTGGCTAAGGGCACATAAATTGAGTCCTGGGAGCCTCCCCATCCCACATCTCTGGGACCTCCTAGAGATTTTCCTCACCCGGGCAGCTACATATTTCAATTCACTTCTCGTGGCCCTCTGGGTCTCTCTCTCCTGTCTCTCCTCATACACAATCCTGCCCCCTTATTCCCCTCCCCGCTCCCAACCATGTTCCCCTGGGATAGGGACAGAATTTTGGATGTAAATAAATAAAGGAATAAAAGAGAAAAATGTGCTGTTAATGATATTCAGTGGTTTCTAAGAATTGTTTTAGGAATATGATTATTGCATATCTGCTGGAGAAACTGCATGATTTTAGAGAAGAAAGAGCAATGATAACAGTCTCCAGTATTCTCAACGTCTATAGAATTCTTTGCAATGAAGCTTAACCTGTGGAAATAAATTACAAATTAGTGAGAGGTATTCTTCCAAAGAAATGGAAATCTATGAGGGTTTTTGATAAACACATAAAATTGAAATGTTATTCTGCAATCTTACTCCAGAAAGAATCTGAACATGAGAGCATGTATGAAAAAAATTTTATTGTTGATAATGCTCTCAGAGGTAATATTTTTAGAATTTCATTTATTTGTATAAAAAACAATTTTCTCATATCTAAGCTACACAGATCACTAAGCCTTAGAATACATCTGGTTTCTATTTCTCTTGGCACTGTATTATAGAACTGTACAGATATTTTACATTTCCAATCCTCTATGAAGAATTACCGTAGTAATTGCAAATTAATTTTTATTATTATATATTCACTGCACAAATGATATGTTTCATTAGTACCTTTTCATACATATGTGTCCATACACTGTAGTGAGAGTTCTGGAATTTTAGGTTCTTTAAAAAATACAGAAATATTATAAGAATGTGTTTTCATTTTAATCCCAGATGTGGGGATACGTACGGGGCAGCTTCTGAATGCCTGCAGCAGCTGACTGTGATTTGCCTTGTGCTCTAGCAGAGGTATGACTTTGCCAGCTGCAGGTAGTTGCTGCAGATAGTTTCTCCAATTGTATGACTGGAAGGCTGAGCATGTATAAATGCTAAAGCCCTGATAGGCATTGTAGGTGGTTGTTGGTCATTCAGTAGGGCTGGTTAGTAGTCATTAGTAATGCCCAACAAAGAAACAAAAAGAAAGAAATTAGATTCAAGGATGTCTCTATGACCCTGCTACCCTTCCTTTTCTCCTATCTAGTGATAAGGGGTGAAAAAGGGGGGCAGCATAAAACGAGAAAAGACCAGCTACTACATACTTTGCTCATATTAATTCTCTTCATTGCTGTCTCTTGTCCCCCTTCCCTACTGATACTAGTGCCCTTTCAAATAACCCCCCTCCAACTTTAATGTCATTCATATATATATATATATATATATATATATATATATATATATATATATATATATATATTCCATAATAAATATGTGAGAAAAAAATATTTGTCTTTATGAGCCACACTCATTTAGTTTAGTATGGTTACATGTTTTTTCCTGAAAATGGCTTTTTTTTCAATTTTTTATTAGATATTTTCATCATTAACATTTCAAATGCTATCCCAAAAGTCCGCTATACCCTCCCCCCACCCTGCTCCCCTGCCCACCCACTCCCACTTCTTGGCCCTGGTGTTCCCCTCTACTGGGGCATATAAAGTTTGCAAGACCAAGGGACCTCTCTTCCCAATGACGGCCAACTAGGCCATCTTCTGCTACATATGCAGCTAGAGACACGAGCTCTGGGGGTACTGGTTAGTTCATATTGTACTTCCACCTATAGGGTTGCAGACCCCTTCAGCTCCCTGGGTACTTTCTCTAGCTCCTCTATTGGGGGCCCTGTGTTCCATCCAATAGCTGACTATGAGCATCCACTTCTGTATTTGCCAGGCACTGGCAAAGCCTCACAGGAGACAGCTATATCAGGGTCCTGAACGTGGCATTATTTCATTCTGCACTGCCAGATAAAATTGAATTGTGTGTGTGTACCACACTTCTTTCCTTTTTTGTTTTAATTCTAGAACTTGTATATTGTGAATAATATGAAATAAAGAGGGATGTACAGCTAACTTTGTAAGGATGTTACTTTATATTCCTTTGGGGGTATTCCCAGGAGTAATGTCATCGGATCATATGGTAGTTCTATTCGACTCTTAAAGGACCCTTCATGTTTATTTCCATGGTGACTTGACTAACACCCACTCCCGCCAGCTGTGTGTAAGCATTCCCTTTGACGTGTATTCTCCCTGAACTTGGCATTTGTTCTCTTGTTGATACCCTGACTGGGACAAGATGGGCTCCTAGTGTAGTTTCAATGGACAGTTCCCTGATGGCTCAGGGTTTTTTCATATATTTATAGGCCATTTACACTCCATTTTGGAGTAATTATCCACTCCTTCTGATTGCTCATTAAATAATTGGAATTTTGTACTTTGCAGGTTTTTGAAGTTGAGTATTCCATATATATTCTAGAGCTCAGTATCCTGTCAGATGCACAGCTGTGAGAGGTGACTTCTTGTTCTGCAGGCACCTTCTCCCTTGCTCAACTGCTTATTCATCCGTGCGGCAACTTTGACATTTTACACAGCTTCTTTTGTCTAGCCCTCCTGTGATTTCCCAAGTAACTGGGGCCCTTTTAAAGAAATCACCTTGTCTATGTCCTTATGTTGAAATGTTTTCACCAGTAATTTTAGAGTTTCAGGTATTATGGTCTGTGATGCATTTTGAATTAAGACAGGAGTCTGTATTCTGTGTATGGTTACCTAATTTTCCTGTCACCATTTGCTGAAAAGGATGTCATTTCTCCAGTGCATGCTTTTAGCTGCTTTGTCAATTGGATAGACGTAGCTGTGTGGATGTGTCTCTGACCCTTTAATCACATTGCAATGTTCAACATGCCCCTTTGTACCCACAGCTCTCTAGTATAGCTTGAAATCAGGTCTTATGGTACATATGGCACTGCCATCTTTGCTAGAACTGTTTTTTTTATTTTTTGTTCAGAATCTTTAGTGTCTCCATTTTTTAAATCTCTCTAGTGTTTCTTTCCTTCTTCTGTACTCAGGATCAAATAAAAGGCCTCAAAGATTCTAGGTAATGGTCTAACATACCCCAACTCTTTCTGAAGCTTTTAACAGACAACTATGAATAAATAAAAATCTATATAACCATAGTGTATATATACCAGTTTTCTCATAACGTGCACATTTTGCACTGAATTATTTTTATTAGTCCCAGAATGATCTGTATCATACAAAATAGTGAGAAATTAGTCTCAGGCAAAGGGCTAGTGTAATTTTTTAAGCGATTATGTATGATATTGTTTTTGTTTTCTCTCCTAGAATGTCCATTATTAATATACATTAAATGATCATATGTATTCTGCACAGGTGAAAAGTATGCAATCTTCTATGATGATTTGAAGTGCAATAAAATGCTTTCCTCAGGAGAAATTAAAACTATATCCCTGTAAAATGGAATTGGTCAGAGAAACTATCAGTAAATGAATGTAGATTATCCCCATATAATATTGCTGCCAATTTTGAGGGTATTAACTTAGAATTTGGAAATGGTCTGAAATAGTGCGGAGTCAAGTCTAGGGCACAAAGCAATCTATCAAACTTGATAATAAGATTGAGAATATTTGTAACATTGATAAAGACAGGAAATTTTATTCTGGTATTGAAATGACTCCACCAAGGTAAAAAATTTGAAAATCTTCAGAGAGGGCTAATGAAGTGGCTCAGCAGGTAAAGTGCTTGCCATTGAACCTAGTGACTTGTATTTGATCCTGAGACCTGCATGTCTGAAGGAGAGATCTTACTCCTGCAGACTGTACTCTGACTTCCACATACAAGCTGTGGCAAGAGTACATGCTCACGCAGGCACACCCATAGCAGATACATTGAGTATGATTTTTTTAAAACATACATTTTTAAAGAGAATGCTTAGAGAAAGGATAACTACCAGAGCAAGATACAAATACTCACTCACGTCCCCACACTGATTGCCTTGCTTACCCCTCTGTGAACAGAAGGATAATGAGAGAGTCGCTGACAAATTCTCAGCCCAAGAGCAGAGTAGAAAGGCCCCATGCTCAAATTATCCGACCATCACAAGTTCAGAGGCTCTATTTATTTATTTTTAGAAAATGAAACTATCCCCAACCCCTGAACATTATTAGAAAGAGCATTCTAAGATCACATCTGGGCAAGGAGTCTTCTGTGCTTTTTGTTCCTGGATTAAAAGAGAATAGCACCGCCAACCTTCCTCTCTATGGCTAAGAGATTAGTGTCTCACTTCTTTTTGATACTGATGAGGTCATTTAGGGGTTAATTAATAAATGTGAACAGTGTGTTTCAAGGGACATTATATATATATATATATATATATATATATATATATATATATATATAATGATTAACTAAGTGCTTTCTTTATATATATTATCAAAAAAATAAAAAGGCTTCAGAAGGGGCTGTATTAGAGGTGTAGTTTGGAATTAAAACACTTGCCTAGATATGCAAAATGCTGGATTTTATCCACAGAACAAGAAGTGGGGAAAGCTTTAAAACTTAGCAAGGTTTGAGTCCTAGTTGTGTTTATTAGTAACATACACTTATACATTAAGGTGAATCAAAACAAATTCCAGGTGTATTTCATATAGTATTTTATTTTTATAAATAATGTCCTCATGTCCTAACCCCCTTTATAACCTTCCCTTCCCACCCTTTCTGCCACTATAGAGTCGGCTAATGTAGTACTAACTGTCGCTCGCTCTGCCTCCTTTTACTCCGAATACTTACTTTGAGATCCATCTGTGTTATTGAGTGTGTACTGGTCCTTTATGGTTTTTCTATCAACTTTTCTCTTATTCGCCTCCAAACCCCACTTTTCCTTCATGTTCTTCCCTACTCATGTATATAGGAAGTATACCAAGTCCTCCTTAACAAGCTACCCCTTACCAACCTGTTCATCAAGGATATCTTATATAATGTGGAACATTCTTGCAATGATGGCAATAAACAAGACAGAGAAGGGCTCCTGACCCCATGGAAAGTACCTACAAAAGAAATCTATTGCTATTATGCTCTGAAAGACCACCAATACGATGTGTTTTGTCTTTGCTTGACTCTTAGCCCTTCACAAAAATAGCAGACACTGTTAATCACAGATGCTTTGCAATACTCTTACCTGGCCCCAGCATCAATGTGGAAGCTCTACTTTCTATAGCTACCCCACAGTTCACTTCTATCCCTCTTCCTCTTCTTCTTCCTCTTCCTCTTCCTCTTCCTCTTCCTCTTCCTCTTCCCCTTCCTCCTCCTCCTTCTATGTCTCTCTCTGTATCTCTCTCACCACCATTATACTCCTGTTTCAATAATATTTCCCATGAGAACTCCTCAAACAAAAGTAGTATGAAGTCAGGAAATTTGGAATGGGGGAGCTGTTGAAAAAGAGTGGGTATGGGCACTGGCAGAGACTCAGTCTGTGTCAGGAAGATAGAGATCAACCAACAAAGTTTTTAAATTGTTTAGTGAGGATTTAAGAACAGACACTGCTCTTGCAAAGAACCTACCAGAGTTCAGTTCCCAGCATGTATGTCAGGTGGCTCATACCTGCCTGTAACTCCAGCTCCAGGGGATCTGCCATTTTCATCTGAACTCCATGGACACTTGCACTAACACAAACATACAATATGTGTACACACACACACACACACACACACACCACCTTAAAATAATAAAAATAAATCTTTAAAAATGCTAAGTGATTTAAGCTTCTGCCAGTTTTATCTGTTACACAGAAATGACCTACATCCCTTTCCAGTGAGATAGTTGAACACCGTGACGTCTGTGTGAGAGATCCTAGAGTCTAGAGCCACTTAGGAGCTGGCACTGTATATCTAAGTTGTCCAACATTGTGTGAGGTTGCTTTCAAATGAGATAGTGCTCCCTGATCTCTCCATCAGAGAAACTGGGCTCTACATTCTGTGTCTTTTCAAATGTGTTCATACATGCTCAGGCTATGGAACAAATGAACCAATCTTTTGTTATCTCCTATGGCTGTAGAGTCTCGGTTCCTTGTTGGATTCTCCTACATCTGTGCCACAACCCATCTGGCAACACCACGAATATATCTGTGCATTCCACCCCCTAAGTAATTGTCGTGCTTCCTATGCAGGGCGCATCTCCCTTGAGCGTCATTTTCTCACCCTGGACTGTGTACTGGTTCTTCTGAGTCTTCTGTTGATCCACTGGAGTCCTCAGAGTGTCAGAATGGTTAAGTATTCACAAGTGGTTCATAAGTGAAGAAGAAACTAGTATTTTTTTTCCTACACTGGTCTAACCTGTGTCAGTCTTACAAAAAAAAAAAAAAAAAAAAAAAAGCCATGTTTGAGTCATACCCACTTCCTATTTGAATCACAAAGAGCTTCTTCTTGTAGGATTAGTCACCTATTGTTCCGGAACAAATTATCTTCTACTCAGGAGCACGAGGCAACAATAGTAATTTTTGTTATCCTCACCATTCCTGTGCATTAAGATTTCACAGAGCTACAGCAGAAGTGGCCTGTATTTACTTTATAATGTTTCTGTTAAGAAGACAGACTCAATGTTAGGGATTAGAATCATGTAACGACTTATTTCACTTGCTCATGCAATTGTTGATTCTAGGGTTGTAACCCAGAACTCTTTTTTTTTTTTTTTTGAGTTATTTCTGCAAACTGCCCATCCCATCTCCTCCCCCTTGCTTCTAAGAGGGTGCTCCTCCACCAACCCATCCACCCACCCATTCTCTCCTTGCTGCTCTAGCATTCCCCTACACTGGGGTATCAAGCCTCCATGGGACCAAGGGCCTCTCCTCCTACTGATGCCAGATAAGGCAACCTTCTGCTACATATGTTACTGAGGCTGTGGATCCATCTATGTATACTCTTTGGTTGGTGGTTTAGTCCCTAGGATTTCTGGGGGCTCTGGGGGCTCTGGGGGCTCTGGTTAGTTGATATTGTTGTTCTTTGTATGGGTTTGCAACCCCCTTCAGCTCCTTCAGTCTTTCCCCTAACTGTTTGACTGGGGTCCCTGGGCTCCAATGTCTGTCTGTGAGTATCTGCATCTGTTTTAGTTAGATGCTGCAGAGCCTCTCAGAGTATAGCTGTATCAGTCTCTTGTCAACGAGCACTTGGCATCAACAATAATGTTTTGGTTTGGGGTCTACAGATGGGATGGATCTCAAGGTAGGGTGGTCTCTGGACGGCCTTACTTCAGTTTCTGCTCCATGTTTTGTCCCTGCATTTCTTTAGACAGGAACAATTAGGAGTAACTTGGAACTTTTACATTTGACTTCCCCATGTGGCCGTCGGGTTCCTCATAACTCGATAACTGTGTATTGAACAGAGATACACAAAACCAATACAGGCTGTTGCCATTTTTACTCTTGGATGTCCAACAAAAGTAGATAGGAAGGGCCTGTTGTAGGAGGCACCGCACAGTAGGTTTACAGCACACAGGTAAATCAGTGCTGAACTCATTAAGAAACTCTCCCCACTGGCTAGCTTTCACAGTGCTGAAGGTATATTGGCTTCTGGGTAAGAAATGATATTTATATTCTGTCCAACACAGGGCCCTACATATTATAACAACAACATGCCAGAAAAGCTGTGCCTTCTGCTACAAAGACTGCTTATGAGGTTAACTACCACTCTCCAGATTTGAAAGGATTGCGCGCGCTTGATACTATAAATTTGGTCACAACTTATGACTAAGGATGTCATAGGCCACAAGAGAGAACTTAGAGTTTTTTATTGTGTTCTTTCCTAAATGTTCATGTTGCCAGACTCTCATCTACACATTTGTATCCATAGATCTGTGATGCTCCCCCCCACCCCGGTCAGAGAAGTTTCTTGTCGCACTGGGTAATGGTTAATGTGGAGACACATCAGTGTTCAAAGTGCTTAGCAATAAGTAACTGTGAGTGCTCAGCCAAACGTGATGCATCTATATTTACACTATCCACCCTACCCCTACCCCCAGGCTTAGGAGATGTTGTGGGGGAAGGGATTGGCAGAATGAAGAACCAGACGATAGGAAGGAGTGTTATAAAATGCTATCCTCCAGATACAACATGGCTATTATACACATGAACTCACATGAACAGCAGTCATTACATACACAAGATCTACACAATATCAAGCCCGTTAAAAATTAGAGCATGGGGCATGTGGGTGGATTCCCCACAGCCAGCTAAGGAGCCATTGGCAGTTGACAGCTGCCAGGGGATGGACAGTAACTTCTGTTTAAGACGGTGGCCACTGGTAGGTTTGTCACTCGCCATGAATGACTACACACCCACACACATAGCACAAATTAGAATCAGAGGTTCAAATATAAATTCTAAAGTTAGACATGATATGAGATGGGGGTTCTGGAGAGTGTTGGATTGGGGAAGTGAGCAGTAGATCAAGACACATGGTAGACATGTGTAAATTTCTCAAAAAAAATTATGATCAAATCAGCCCTTTTAAAGGGAAGAAGAGTTCCCATGGGTGCCTGAATAGTTCCAGTGAGTAATATTAATATTTAAAAGTGTTCCCATATAAAATGTGTATGGTAGAAATAGAACTGAAATAAATGATCATGTTTACATATATGGGCATTGAAAACTCCTGAAGTATAAACAGAAGCTAGGGACAGGGGTGTCATGTTTTTGATGTACCAGAAAATCCCATGGTTTAAGGCCACTAGTTGCCAGATTGCACCCTACTGCAAGATGATGGAACCTTCAAGAGGTTAGGACAAATGATGGATACCAGGCCAATGGACTGTGCCCTGGATGACAATAATGCAACTCTACCTCTGTCAGTAGTTGCCTACCTTTCAGTTGTCACAAAGTGAGCAGTTTCCTCCACTACCAGGAGATGTTATCTTGCCACAGCTCCCCAAAGGAACCATCTGACCACAGACTGAAACTGTTGAAAAACTGCAAGTCAAAGTCAACCTTTGCCTATACTGAGCTGATGTCCCAGGGTTTAGTTAACACTGACATAAATGTTTACCAGATCAGAGAAGCTTGAATCAGGATACTGACCTGATCAAAGAAGAAAGCAAAACAGAAATTTAAAAAAAATCCTTCTGGAATTCAATGAAAATAAAAATACTATACAACAAAACGCCAGAGACACATTGAAAACTATCCTATGAAGGAAATGTATAGGTCTAAATGCCTACTTTTTAAAAAATCACAAAGATCACAAACATATGACTTAATGATGCAACTCAAAAAGTTAGAAAAACAGGAACAAATCAAATCTAAACCCAGTCAACAGCAAGAAATACTAAAAACCAGTGCTAAAATCAAAGAGATAGAAACAATGAAAACAAAACAAAGGAACAGCAAATCTAAGAGATGGTTCTTTATAAAGGTAAGCAAGGTTGACATACTGTGGCCCAAATAACCAAAAGAAAAAGACAAGGATCAAAATGAACAAAATCAGAGGTGAATATGGAAACATAATAGATACCAAATAAATTTATAATCTTATAAGAGAACATTTTTTAAAAACTGGGCTCCATGAGGCTAGAAACCTAAAAGAAATAGGTGATTTTCTAGATTTACCCAAACCACTAAAATTAAACCAAGAAGTTAACAATTTGAACAGACCCATAGCAAAGAAGGAGATTGAATTAATAAATAATAAATACCTCCCAGCTAAGAAAAGCCTAGGGCTGTTTGGATTCACAGCTGAATTCCACCAGACATTTAAAGAAGCTCTAAAACTAATCCTTCTTGTGCTATTAAAAAAAATAGAAGCATAAGGGGGCCCCCAAACTTCTAAGAAGTGGGCTAGTATCACCTTAATACCCAAACCAATAAGACACAATTTAAAAACTACAGGCCAAAATCTTCAATGAACTAAAAAAGTACCCGGTAAAATACTGACAAACAGAATACAGACATACACAAAAAAAGAATATACATCATGATCAACTTGGCTCTATCTCTGAAATGCAGGGGTGGTTTAGCATATACAAGTCAATAAATCTAATAAGCCACATAATATGAACTTAAAGACAAAAATCACATGATCATCTCAATAGATGCAAAAAAGGCGGAGGGGCCTTTTGGCAAGATCATACATGGCTTTATGATAAAATTCTTGAGATCATAGGGCTAGAAGAAACATACTTCAACACACTAAAAGACATATACAAGAAAGCCACAGCCAACATCATTATAAATGGAGACAAGCCTGGAACATCCAACTTAAGTTAGGTATGACACAGGAATATGCCCCACTCCCTTTAGGCATTGTGCTTAAAATAAGGGCCAGAGGAAAAAAAAGCAGGAGGAAAAAAAGACAGCATCTTCAACAAATGGTGCTAGGAAGACTGGATTTCTCCAAGCAGAAGAATGAAATTAGACCAATATTTATCACCTTGCACAGAAATTAACTCCAAATGGATAAAATACCTAAACCCGAGTCCCAAAACTCTGAAACTGCTAGAAAGAAACAGGAAGTATTCTACATGACACAGGTGTAGGAAAGGACTTCCTTAAGATGGACCAACAATTGACAAGTGAGACCTTATTAAACTAAAAAGCCTCTGCACAGCAAAAGAAACATTACTATTCTGTGAAGCGGGGGCCCACAGAATGGGAGAGAATCTTTGCTAGCTATATATTTGGAACAGGTTTAATACTCAAGTACAAAAAATGAACTAAAAAAAAAAAAAGAAAAGCAAATGATGTATTTTTTAATACTGGGCTTGGGACCTGAATAGAGAGTTCTCAGAAGAAAAGAGAATGTCTAAGAATCATTCTCCTGCTCTTGGGACCCTTTTCCTCCTATTGGGTTGCCTCATCCAGCCTTGATATAAGGGTTTGTGCCTAGTCTTATTGCATCTTGCTGTGATGTGTTTGTTTGATATCCCTGGGAGACCTGCTCTTTTCTGAAGAAAAATGGAGAGCAGTGGATCTGGGGAGAGAAGAGGTGCAAGGGCACCTGGGAGGGGTGGAATGAGGTGGGGCTATGGTTAGGCTGAAAGATCTTAAAACATCTCCTTCAACCCTAGCAACTGGGGAAATACAAAATATAACAACTTAGGGATTTCATCTTACTCAAGTCAGAATGGTAGGGAACAATAGAACAGACAACAAAATTACTGGAAGGGTATACAGCGAAAGTGACCCTCACATGCTGTTGGTGGAACTGCCAACTGGTGCAGACACTATGAAAATCAATGTGGAGACTTCTCCAAAAGCTAAAAATAAATCTGCCATCTGACCCACCTATACACTCCCTAGAATCTGCCAAAGGACTTGATATCCTGCTCCACAGACACTTGCTCAGTCAAGTTCATTGTGCTCTATTCAAAATAGTTAAGAAATATAAATAATCTAAACATCCCATAATTCGTGGATGAATAAAGAAAATGTAGTACATATTCACTACAGAATACTATTCAGCGGGAAAGAAAAATGAAGTCATGAACATGAATATTTCAGGTAAATTGATGGAACTCGAGAAGATAACACTGAGTAAGGTAACTCAGACCCAGAAAGACAAATGCCCCATGTTCTCTTTTATTGAATGCTCCTAGCTCCAGAACTTTAGATGTAAATATAGAGCGTACAATAATTATAGGAACCAGGAAGTAAAGCAGGACCATTGCCAGGTTAGGAAAATTGAGAACAATAGAGGAACAATAGCAAAATATGAGTAATGTGATCAGATGAATGGGAAAAAGGAAGCTCCCTAGGCAGGGGGAGGGAGTTAAATACAGAAGGAGATGGGAGGAAGGTAACAGGGAATGGCAGTATACACTGAACTGACAGGAGCAAAGGGAAGGAGGGCAATCTTCAGAGAGGGATGAGAGGGATAAATAGAGAAGGACAGTCGTAGTTAAAATATCAGTATGGATGGCTGAAAAAAGCCACAAAGAACCATAGTGTTAACTACCAAAAAAAAAAAAAACCCTCTACAATGTACATAATTCTGTGTATAAATATACATATGTAGTTTTAGTGAACTTTTCTCATCTGGTCTGATGGCATTCTCTCCCAGAGCCAAAGAATATCTAACTAAAATCCCAAATACCGTCATGAGACGCCATCTTTGAGTTGTTAGCCAGAGCTTTCTAAGAGATTCCCAAAAGATACAACTTTTCCTTTGCTTACCTCCCCAGAGGTAGAAGCCTCTATTGCTGAAGAGACCATACACTTCAGAAATTGGACCTAGAGGCTCCTCAGTTAGACTGACCTGAATGTTCCCTCCCTAAAAACCAAAAGGCACCATGCAAGCTGCCAAGGAATGGAGGTGAGCAACAGTCACACACAGCTATGAACTACATCAAACATCAGCATGGCACGATAACTCTACCAGTGCAGTAGTGGCACACATACTTTGGTAGTAACCAATGGCTCTCTAATAGGACTTAGGAAATAGTTTATGTACTTCAAAATATTCAAGATACCAGTTATAAGTTCAGCTCACGAATAAAAATAGCTAAGGAAGTTAGATAATCCTCCAGTACTCCTATTAAAAAGTCATGAAGCTTACAGTATACCTCAGCTTACTCTGTCCTAATGTATAACCCCAGAAATGTCACTAAAATGTAAAACTCCATCTAAAAAATGGTCTTACAAAAGTTTTTTGTAAATAAAATTTTATATATAAATATATTGCACACACACACACACACACACACACACACACACACACACACACACATACCACACGGTGAGGGGGCCAGAACCTTATAGGAACTTAGTAAATGTAATTCCTGCCAACATCATCACCACCCAAAATGTCTTTCAAAACATAGTAAATTTACATCTTCTGTGAAATATAAAAATGATATGCCACTGAGATTAAGATTTAAATAAATGAAAATATGATCAAAGAATTCATAGGCTCTGGAAAGTTTGGTATTAGAAGAGACCTCAGAGCTTGTTATATACAATACTTTTTCTAAACTGGAGCAAAGAAACATGGGGAGCATCTTTGAGTCACCCAAGACCACACACAAAGATGATGCAAGAGCTGGTCTTACATGACATCACCTCAACAGCTGTCAATCACTGCTCGGTTGACAGTGGGTTACCAACATCTACGCAGTCAAAAATCACCATGTGTTTAAAATAGCACAGAACTAAAAGACAAAAGTAGATTTCCTCACAAAATTATTGTACGTCTAGTAACTTAAGGGTTTCAAGTCTTCTACAAAAAAAAAAAAAAAAAAAAAAACAAACAAACAAAAAAAACCCCTGACTTATCTGTATGTTTGAGACAGAGTCCTGGACCAGACCAGGCTAGACTCTATCTCACTACATAACTAAGGGTGACCTTGAGCTCCTGATGTTCCTGCCTCTAGTTTCCAAACTTTGTGATTATAAGCTTGCCAAAATTAAATTTTTTATAGAAGGTTATTAAAGTACTACTGGAAAGTAAATTTTAGCAGGAGGAGCTGATAACTAAAATCTAGGTCCCTAATTGTTTGGTTGGCTAAATAAATATGCAGAAACCAATCGCTAGGTGAAGATATGGAGACGGGTTTTCCGGGTCCCAGAGAGGACATGACATAGAGCTTTTTTTACCAGGCAGGGACAAGAGAGCACAGGTACAATGTAAGCAGGTGGGGGTGGGAATGGGGGGGGGGTTGAGAGGTGGGTTTGGGAGGGGTCTGTTGGACCAGGTAGCAGGGGGCCTCCACCACCGGAAGAGTTACAACAGAGAATAGCTGATGAGTTTAGGACAATAGATTCGGAGCCCAGCAACTGTGACATCTGGCTGATTTTAAATATTAAGATTGTCTGGTGTTTTCCATTTGCAACAATTCAGGTGGGCAAGAGAGAAGGCGCAGCTTCGTGGCAGTATTTGACAATGAGCCAACCAAGGGGGTGGATAGTCAACATAGAGGAAGCACAGCTTCTCTGTTTATGGGGGAAAGTGTAAGCTAGCCGTGGAAGCTGGGTGAGATAGCCATTGCACAGGGCAAGGAACAAACAGACAGAGACCAGAGCAGCTTGGCGAAGCTAGCCACGGGGATTGGTTGAGACCACTGTTGCTGGCACCTAGCCAGAGCAAGCATGGATTTATTAAAATTATATGCAGCAGTAAATGTAAACTATTAAGAAAGAAAAAGCAGGAGAAATAGTTTATGCCTTTAATCCCTGCACTCAACAGGTAGAAACAGGTATAGTCTGAGGATACACCAGGAGCTTCTGGCCAGCCATGGGTATGTTGTAAGACCCTGACACAAAAGAAAAGAAATAATGCACTGAAGAGTCTATGTTAGGAGTAGACCCATAGCATCCTTGATTTATTTTACATGAAAGGAGAGGAAAATATTCATATACTTGGCTATGTGAAAATTAAGTTTTCAACATGGCAAAAAAGATAATTCATAATTAGGAATTCTTAAATGTTTTAGGTATAGTTCTTAAATTACAAGCAGGTTATTGTTCCACGTGGCTACCCATACTAAATGCATTTGTTTTAAAATGTTGTCATCATCCTTAATAAGCAAAATATCTTGTAATGGGTATGCAACAAAGCATGTGGATATAGAAATGCACACGATAAAATGGTAACAAGTTTTGAATTCTTTTGGTGAGGATTTGTCTGCAATAATATGCAGACGCTTTTAATTGTCTCTGCTGCTCCACATCTCTTGTTGGGAAGTGGATGGAGCAGACGCTTCTTTTGTGTCTTGTTGAGGAAAAAGCCCATCCTTTAATAATATGTTTTATCAGTGTTCCTCAGCAGAAGATCTGTGTTTATCTGGATCTAAAGCTTCACAGGCTTAAAGAGCATCGTCTGGAACTTGTGTCCTTTTTCCCCTAGCACTGCTCAGTCATCACTCTTCCAATCCAGCAGCAGCAGCAGCAGCAGCAGCAGCAGCAGCAGCAGCAGCAGCAGGTTTTCTGTCTCTGCACTCAAATCACAGTGCTCTGCTTTTACACAGTCACCTCCCACCATCCCACCCCCTGCTCCCGACTCCCTCACAGCCACTCTGTTACCCGACTCGTGGCCAACACTCCAAATGCCTTTTTGATATTTTTATGAAATTCTTCTATTCTCTCCTCCTGGCTATCCACTAACTTTTTTCAGAGCTCATCGCCTGGACTCTGTTTACCTCCATCCTGAGATATTTACTCATTCCAAACTTTTTAAAATGAGAATATTAGTGGTGAATAATGGGTATATGGCAAGTAATATGCTGATACATTTAATATATAATATGACACATGACTTGGAAAAACAAGAACTACTCAGTAGAAAGAAAAGAAAACAATTAAGAAGTATGTCTGAGCATGTCCTAGAGGAATATATATGTGTGTGTGTGTTTGTATATATATATATATATATATATATATATATATATATATATATATATATACAAACAAAAGAAATAGGTCTCAACTATATATATATATATATATATATATATATATATATATATATATATATATATATATATATATATATATGTGTGTGTGTGTGTGTGTGTGTGTGTGTGTATGTGTGTGTATTCACATCTTAAAACAATGAAGTCTATATCTTCCTCTCATATTACAAAGACTAAAATGTCATAACACCACACATTGGTTAGGATGCAGAAGGAGCCTTTTTTTGTTACACACACAACTGCTATGCGCTTGGTACCAACACTGCTCACCCTGGAGGGCAATTTACCCACTTCAATAAAATATCTATGAAGAATTCCATGAAATTGTTGACCCAGAAATGGCACTGCCATAAGTGTATCTTCTGAAAACCCTTGCCAAAATGCCTAAAGATATTTTTACACGGTGTATACTTCACATTGTGCTGCAGTATCGAAAATTGAAAGCCCAACAGATTGTCCATGCAGCCAGTTGCTGCTTTAAAAATAAGAAGAGGAATGGTGCCCTCTCATCCAGCGTGATCTGCTCTTTCTAAAACAGAATCAGGTTGCTTCACAAGCACTGCCTGGAAACGTGTCAATGAAGTTCAATAAAGAGCAAGTCACACAGCAGTGTGCAGAGAATGATCCTAATTTGTAAAGGAGAAAGAGGATAGGGTATTTGGAATATACATAACTGAGTATCTTACTAAGAAGTCTCATTAAAAAGACTGGAAACTGGATCCAGCTAAAATAGATGGTTTGTCTCATGTGGCTGGAGCCCATAGGTGGTGCTGGCCCAACAGTGGCAGGATCCCGAGGCTTCCGATGTGCGTGCCTGCTGCATGGTCTCTCTGCTGACTCTGCTTCCCCCTGGGTTTTGTCCTCATTCTTTTTCAGCCTACAGAGTTGCCTCCTTCCTATAGCTAAAAAAAAAAAAAAAAAAATGGCCACTGGCAAGTTAACTTCAGCTGTTCCAAATAGAATGACCTCTACAGGCAAGAGAAAGTTTCCTATAGTTCTGGAAAGAGCTCCAGGGAGGACCTTGATGATTTGCATGCTCACACTGGCCTTCGAAGCATCTCTTTGCATTTTGGGGAATGAGGAACAGTCTAAGGACACATGGGACTTTCCCAAAAGAAACGATTCTGTTATCCACCAATATATGCTGCCTACTATACACCTTGAATAGCAACCATTTTGGAAAGTGAATTACCATTGCAATTTAAAACACAGCTGTAGGACTGGCAATTGGGGTTTCGAACAAAGAAGCTGTTTCTTGCAGGCACCTCTTTTTTTTTTTTTTTTTTTTTTTTTTGGTTTTTCGAGACAGGGTTTCTCGAGACAGGGTTTCTCTGTATAGCCTTGGCTGTCCTGGAACTCACTCTGTAGACCATGCTGGCCTCGAATTCAGAAATCCACCTGCCTCTGCCTACCAAGTGCTGGGATTAAAGGCGTGCGCCACTACGCCCAGCTGACAGGCACCTCTTAAGACTTGCAGGAATCTGCCCCACCTGCATCCTCTCTCTCCCTCTTCCTCCTTCATCTCCATCTCCCATTTCCATTTTTCTTTTTCTCTCCTTCTTCATCTCTCTCTTCCTCTCTTCCTTCTCCTCCTTCTCTCCGCTTCTCTGACCCATTATTGTTTGGGTCCTAATGTGTTTTACATATTGTGCATTTTTTTTTCTGGATTTTAAACTGACTGAAGCTTTTCTGTGAGCACTGGGTTTGTAGAAGCTATAAGCGACAATCGTACCCTGGGTGAGTCCTTGGGATGGGAAGCAGCCAGGAGGGATTCCAAGGTAGGGCCAGCCTGGTGGCTCTGCTGTAGACCTCAGTCCTTTGCATTTTACAGCGTCTGAACAGGCTAAAACTACCCAGAGAATGTTTTTCTCTCCCAGAGAGCACAAGTGGTGCTGTCTGCTGCGCTTGGCCTGATGGTGTTCATATCGGAAAAGCATGTTAGGGACAAACCAAGAATAAGAGCTGGAAGTTAATCTCATCATCCAGATTGCACAAATTGAGATTAATCAAATAGGAACTACAGAAAAAAAAGTTCATATTTATTATTGATGACTAAAGTCTTATTTTGCAAATTATAGAATAAATAAGATCCCCGTGGGATGGATTTCCCAAATATTTACTATTTTAGTTATCAGCTGATAGACCTATGACCAATGATAAAGCACTAATGTCTACTTAATCAATTAATTAAAAAAAAAAACAACAAAACCCACCTCTTCTATTAGACCTTCTGTGTTGCCATGGCCAAAGAAAGCCTGGCTACTACTTGAGTGAAGTGAAAGATCATGTGTCATTCACATGATGTTGGTTTTGTAGGCACTCAGACAGGATGCAGGGTCAGGGATTCCACAGACGTGTCTAAGGCAATGAACACCAAGGTTGGAGTTTGTTCAGACGGACTCTGGAAGGGTAATACCTGAAGCTGCAATGATGAATCCTGAGTTATAATGGAGATCCAAGGTGCTAGACATTTAAACAATGTATCGAGGAACACAACAGTCAGTAATGGAAACTGTCCAAGAGAGAGGTTATTTGGACTTTAAATTGCAAGGGCATCCATATGGGCAGGAATGCCCAAGACTCTTGGACCTTCTGTATTAACATAACTTTTCTGAATAGCAAGTTATCACAACAGGGTTTCAAGCCTTTCAGTCATCAAGATAGTAATCTCTCATCCTGAAATGTATTCTCAGAAATATACCTGAAGCACTCTAAATGTCCAAAAAAAAAAAAAGGCGAAGGCTGAATAGATCAATCTTTGTATGCAGGGGTCATTATTAACAGTCTTTTAAAACCACAACAATATTAATAAACAGGAAAATAAAAAATTTAAAATCTATTTGTTTTCTATTTTTGTATAGGCTTCATGCATGAGAGCTTAAAGACTGGGAGGAAGGGCTGGAAATGGTGGTGCACACCTGTAATCTAGTACTTGGTAGAGGAAGAATGATCAAGAACAATGTTGTGCTAAAAATGCTTCCTAATACTGTTCTCTGTAGATCAGAGCATCTCTATGCCCTTATCAGAGAAGCTTCTTCTTGTACTAGATGCCAGTCAACCGAGAGATTCCCAACGGTGTGCAGAAATTCCCAACGGTCTGTAGAGAGCTCAGCTTTATATGAGACGTACATATCATACCCTGGACCCTAAGTTTCAGAGATACTCTAGAAATGGGGAAGAACAGTTGCTAGAGCCAGAAGTAGTGAATAGCACCAAGGAAAGAATGATTTCTAGACACAAGAAGGAGGTTGCACACAGGAATGAATGGCCAGTGAGTGTGACAGCATGGGCAAGACCGGCTCAAGCTCAAGCCCAAAACACCAGCACAGAGAGGGATGGCGGACAGAAAACCCACCTCTAGCTGGGGCACTGTTGGCATGTGATAGCTGTGAGGAGGGGGAAGAGTCAGCTTTTAAATTATGTGATTCCTGATAGGTCAGCCACTTCACAGTGTGGACCCCACCAGGCTTGGGAATGGGGCCTCCAATAGCTGAGGAGTTATTGATGGCAACACCAACTGGATTCAGTGCTCTAGGGGACAAAGAATGCTCAAAGATGAGTGAGAAGGGAGGGGAGGTTGGAGAGCATGGTTATGGGAAGAGTCATGGGAAGGGTTGAAAATGTCAAAGAACATGATATGACATTCTTAAAGAATTGATAAGATTGTTATTGAATGTCTCAATCTTCTTTCCCTGTCTCTGACTATCTGTATGTGTGTGTATGTGTATCTGTATGTATAACTATATGTATATGTGTGTGTGTATCTGTATATATGTGTGTATGTATATGTATATGTGTATGTGTATCTGTATGCATATTGGGGAGAGGAAAAGAGCTCAGAGAGCATTCTGGGAAAGGCAAAATGTGTGGCTAGTGTCTCATGAAAACAATTGTTCTTTAAAGGTTATCACTAAGAAGTAAGACACCTCCATTACTCAGTATATTCACATTTACACACAGGTTCACATAATACGTAGCACAAGACTTAGTACTGCAACCATTGCCTTGCCATGGGCTCAAGTAGAAAACGTGATTGAAATACAGAAGTTTGCATGTGGTCTTCTTAAGTATTCCATTAAAAATAGCTTGATGTTGGTGTTAGGCAGATCTGAACTTGAATAGTGGCATTACCACTCTCAGTGTGACTTAGTGTTTAATCTCTTAATCATTTAATCTCTTTAAACCTCAGTTTCCTCGACAATGACAACAAAAATTGAAAAAAAAAAACGTGCCAACTTCAACAGTTCGAGTGAGATAAGGCACCAGTATGACTGGCTTTTACTCTTACACACCCTTACTGCTAACGAGAAAGCCACCGATTAACTATTTTGTGCATGCTTGTCAATGTGGCAGGCAGAAAGACAAATGGTAGAAGGAATGAGCATACCAAGCCCATTTGATTCAACTGTGTGCTTCAGATTAAGTCTAAGAAATGAGGAATAATAGTCTTCAGAATAATTAGGGAGATTAAAGCAAATCTCTAAAATATTTTGGGGTAACTGGAAGCAAAAGGGTTAAGGTAGGATCATAACTTAAGTCAAATTTTTCAAAATTCAAAAGAGAAGGAAATACCTGGGTTTTATATGTTTTGTTTGCAAAGCTCCATCCCACTTTTATTTTTTCCAAGTCCTCAAAGAAACACTGCTACCATTCATTAGCGTTTGACTTCACCACAGATACCTTCACTTTTTATAACAGATATAACTTATTTAGATATATAGTTAACACTTTGTAAAATGAATCGGCTTTAGAAGGAGGGCTGGTGATGTGGCTCAATGTTAAGCACCTGCCTAACATGCACAAAGTGGTAGGTCCACTGGTAGATGGACACACAAGTGGGCATGCGCAAAGCCGTAGATCCAACCCTTGTACCATGGACACACAAGTGGGCATGAGCAAAGCCGTAGGTCCAACCCTGGTACCATGGACACACAAGTGGGCATGCGCAAAGCCATAGATCCAACCCTTGTACCATGCCTTTGCTCGCCAGTCATCACATTTTATGTTGCTCCTTAAAATGTATTCCCATCTCTCCTCTGACAGCCTAGATCCTATGCAGACTTTCAGGATCATCATTTACATTACTTCTCTGTGTCTTTCCTAAGGTCATTCTGCTTCTTGGGTTTTTCCTATTTAGGTGAGTTGTTATAGGATCTATGTTTAGTTATAAAATAGTCGCCAATAAGAACAAGCAGCCTACTGCAATTTTTACTAGAGACATACAGAGGAAGAAGCATAGATTTAGGTAAAGAAATTTGACATATTAAGAATTATTATTCCAAGGAATTTTTTTATGAAGGGAAGAATATATGTAGAGAAATACTTCATCAGGAACAAAATCAATCATTCAGGTTTTTATTTTTGTTAAATCTAAGTTTTTGTGTAAAGCACTCAGCTGGTGCTTTCAATATCTTTCACAATGATGGAAATATGATCATTTGTATATAATTGTTGGGTTTCTGTCCATAGTCAGAAGGAATATTCACTTTTCTGTGAAGACTCCTCTTACTGCACAGCAGCATTCTACCATGCATTTTTTTATTGTGCAAAAATAGAGCCAAAATGCTAGTCTGAGCTAACGACATTAAGAGAGTAGGTAGTTGTGGTGGTTTGTATATGCTTGGCCCAGGTAGGGGCACTATAAGGAGGTGTGTCCTTGTTGGAGTAGGTGTGTCACTGTGGGCATGGACTTTAATACCCTCGTCCTAACTGACTGGAAGCTAGTCTTCTTCTAGCTGCCTTCAGATGAAGATAGAACATTCTCAGTTCCCCCTGTACCACATCTGCCTAAAGTGCTCCCACCTTGATGATAATGGACTGAACCTCTGACCCTGTAAGCCAGCCTCAATTAAATGTTGTCCTTAAAAGAGTTGCCACCAGGCAGTGGTGGCACACGCCTTTAATCCCAGCACTTGGGAAGCAGAGGCAGGCGGCTTTCTGAGTTCGAGGCCAGCCTGGTCTACAGAGTGAGTTCCAGGACAGCCAGGGCTACACAGAGAAACCCTGTCTTGAAAAACCAAAAAAGAAAAAAAAAATACTGTAAAAGAGTTGCCTTGGTCATGGTGTCTCTTCACAGCAGTAAGACCCTAAGACGGTAGCTATATAATAAATTGCTTTGCATAGATGCACAAGTTTTAGTGTTCTATGGGAAAAGTTCAGTCTTGTATCACTTAGTTTTGGCCAGTGATTATATAAGAAATCAGTTCAAAACTCCATGACAGAAGAAAATACTTTCCCCCCTTTCACATATCTGTGAGTCAGCTGGCCTGTTTTCACTTTACACTGCAATACTGCAGGTCAGGTCATCTGGAAGGCCTTTCATCCTTCATGGTCCCACTAGGATATTCAAGGCACATTCTTCTCAGGGTCGTTGCCAAGGCATAGCCGGGGGTGAACCCAACCTCCTACACATTTCAAGCTACCTTTCACATCACATGTGCTAATATCCCAGTGGGCAAAGCAAAACACATGGCCAAGGCCCAAGTGAAGCAATGGGGAAGGATTCTGTGAGATCAACAGGAGACAATATGAACCAATATAGGAAGTGATAAATAATTCAGTCCACCAAACTCCAGGAAGGTCTTCATTGAAATGTATTTGAAACTCTGGAGGGATTTGAGGTTTGCAGTTCCTTTAGTAGACCACACAGGGAAGATCTGAGAGATGGGAAGAAGATATGCCTATAGGGGAGAGAAAACAGTTGTCACAATATAGTAAGAGATAAAATGAATGAAGGAAACTGTGGTCATTCTGTTATTGCCAAGTTCCTCAGTGGAACGCACTATTACTTCTTGACAGCCGCTAAGTTTGTAGAACGTAAGAGAAGCCATAAGCAAAGGCAAATCAGGAACACTGCATACACCAGACAGTTTGAGGATGATGTTAGGACTCCTCGTAGTAACATAGTTCCAAGAAGGCAAGCCACAGTAAGGGTGGATGTGGAAACACATGAAGTGTTCTCCTGAAGTGTATAGGAGCATTTTAAGTTGATGCTAGTCCACACTCGTTTTCTACCAGGCAAGTAGGTTCTGTTCTCTAAACGCTGGTTTTGTACTACACAAGTAGATCTACTCTTCGAGGCATCACATTTGCATAACATTCATTCTTCACGCCGGCCTGGTGAGATTAGTGTTTGTTTAATTCAGGCAGCTTTCCCACCAGTAATAATAAGAATAATTATAATTCCTCTGTTAGAGATTAGATTGAATTTAGTTGTTGCCTGGGTCTCTGAGCCCAGAGGCATTTATTTGGGTACAGGATTAGCATCTCCTAGAAGTTTAACTCGCATAGCTCATGCTCACTTGTATAGCTTATCACTCATTCAGTCATAAAATATGGAACCTAAACTACATACCAGATAAATAGCTATGCAAAGATACAGTTTCTAATTTAAGTTATGAATCTAAACAAGTGCTCAGTACCAGTAAAGTCTATGACTGCTTTGAAGCCGCAGAGTCAATGAAAATCTTGACCTATTAAAATCTGAAACAAATCTAATCATAGAAATAATGTTTTCAAATGAACTATGACAATGAGCAGGGCACTAGCTCATCAACGACAGTGTAAAGAGCTGAGCATTCTGCACTACAGCATGACGCTCTCGACTGAGACCATGACACAGAGCACCAAAGCAAATCAGCTCAACTAGTCACTTGTATGTTCCCTTAAAGATGATAGGCGAGGAACTTGCTACATGGTCGCCATGCACAGAAGACAGAGCAGTGAATAAAGGTGAATTCAGGATGGACTGAAAAGTAGTAGATTGGGCAGATTCAGACACAAGTGTCTCTCATAAGCACATGTGCTCTTTTGATTTTTATGTGTATTAAAGAGGGAATGATTGGGAATAGGCTACAAAACTATACTGGGGGGGGAGATGTTAAGGAAGCATGGGAAAGGAATAGGACTCATGAGACACAAAATCAGAAAGAAGTTTGTTGCCAGTGTGAGGGAGAATAAGGCATGAACAGGATGAAGGAAAAAGGAGTAAGAGAACAAAAAAACAAGTTGCTTGAGAATATTATAATAAAACTTAAATATTGTCCATGCCAATTTAAGGCTAACTAAATGCATACGTAAATAAAATTTAGAAGAACCCTGTCGCCTTGTCAGTTGGTTAAGAGGAAAAACACAAAAAGTCAGCAAGCAAACCAAATAAATAAATAAATCTGAGGAAACCTGCCGTTACTACAGCTAACAGAAGGGCACTACACTGGAGCATGGTGCAGATGTTGCGGTCGGTGCGCTGATGTTTTTAAGGTAGGCGGTAGAGAACAAGCACTGCCCCTGAGGACTAGCAGCTCGGAAGACCATCCAATAGATGCGAGGTAGCAGCAAATGTCAGCTCCTCACATGGCATCCTTTACCCCTTAGTGCTGGGCCAGTCATGGCGTTGGTGGGGTCAGAGTGACATGGTTCCTGACTCTGAAATGTGGCTCCTGGGCATGGGCCTCCATGAGTGTTGAAGGCTGCTGTAGACCTACAACTTATTTGTGTAATAATGTCCTCCCTGTCAACGTTAATGACTCCATGATAATCAGAGACAGCAGGCAAAGGTACCGCTAATGTCTCAGCAAAAAGGTAAATGCTACCTTCAGGACAGCCCTGAAGGCTGTGGGAAAGATCTTTAAGAACATGGGTTCAAAAATATGTAATTTCTCAAAAGTAGAGATTCAATATGAATTACGAGGGGCTCCATTAATCTAAAGGAACAAAAGCAGCTGTGCTGTGAGCCAGCTTGTCAGAAAGATACTAAGGAAGTAGATAAAGAGATTAAGGGAGGTGATCACAGGAGATCCCACACATCTCTGTTTTTGTTGTTTTTTATGCTTAGAAAGGCTCAGAGTTCAAGGTTAGCCTGGGAAAGAGCAAATTTAGGCCCAGGTGGGCAGAAAAGATCATTTCAGGACTGGGTCCCACCCAGCTATCTTATTGTCTGTGTTTTACAGAGGTAGGCAGATCTCTGAATTCTTTTGCAAGGTTAAAAGAAAACCTGCCGTTGCTGTCTTCCAAGAATCAAAGGGCTGGGGTCATGGTCCTGATTCATAGGAGAGTCAAAAGGGAACCTGGAGTAAATGACTTGACTGATATGTAAAATAAAAGACTGGACATACAATCTGCAAGAGAAGAATTAATGCAGAGAATTTTTTAGAATAGGAAGAGAGAACTGCTTGGAGAACTGCCTCAAGCAGAGGATACTAGAGAGAGAGAGAGAGCTGTCTGGAGATCTCCAGAAAATGCAGATCAGAGAGAAAGGAAGCACAACAGAGAGGAAGCAGGCTGGAAAGCCGTCTGGAGCAGAGCATAGGCCCCCAGCTTCAAGGCACGATTTGACTTGGAGTCATTTGTTTCGCTGCTCCCAGACACCCCTTCCTCAGAACCCCCCTCAACAAGCCTAGGTTGGTCCGTGGCACCTTAGTGATACAGCCCAACTTTCAACCATTCAACCAGGAAAGAGGAAATGAGGTCGTTCAAGAGTCATAGTAGTTACTGGTTTTTTCATAATCTAGATTGTGTAAACATTAGGGAAAAATTATGTATCTCAAAATTTGGAAATAACTTTGAAAAAAATGGAAATATTTTTGAAAAAAGCAAAACAAATGAAATTGTTGTATCAAGGATAAGCTTGAAATCAATGGAGAATGTAATGAATCTGACACTTGTGGTACACAAAATCACCTTTTCCTTGAAGGAAAAGGAGCCCACAACATCCTCCCTCTTTCTTGTCCTTTATCTAGGCCAGCTACTTCTCAGAGCTCCAGTCCTAGGCAGGCGAGGGCAGGCAGAAGGTGAAGGGATTCTCTGAAAACACTGGGCCCAGCCTATGGTAAGTAGATTCTGGCACATTTCCTTCTCTCTTGTCCTTTATCTAGACCTGCTAAAAGAATGGCAGCCAGACAAACAGACTTCTACCTTCTCTAGAAAGTGGGAAATGGCCAGGAGTGGTGGCACACAGAATCCCTGGGGATGTCAGGAAACTGAGGCAGGACGATGGTGACTTAAAGGCCAGCTTGACCAGGTCTTAAAAACCAAACAGAAAACATATCTTTTAAAAGAAGAAAATGTGAATAATGACCTCTGCTGTGGCTTTTTTCCAGTTCTGGCACTAGTGCTGAGAGCAGAAAGACGCATAGACTGAAGATGCTGGGGGAGCTTCTGGATCCCAACTGGTTTTAGATCTGTGCTACCCCATCTTCTCTCCTTTGTACTGATGTTAGTAATAAAGTGTTTATTAATCAAATGGATAATTCTATGTACATGTCTGTAAATAAATATCAAAGTAAAACATACAGTGTTAGTAAATACGTTCATTGTCTTCTCCTTTTGAGATTGAGTTTTACAAGCTGAAGTTCTGGCCATAAGGACATTGGTCATCTACCAAACGTCCCGGATCCATCCCACTGTATTTAGGGACAGCTCCACTAAGCTGAGACAGGAGGTTTAAACCATGAGAGCGTGTTAAAAGAGAGACTATACCAATTTAAAGAAAAGAGAAAGAAAACAACTGTAGTTCTCCCTCTGGCAGTCAAACTGTAAGAATGTTAATCGGAACAAATTTTATATTGTAGTCTTTGTCACATTGTAAAGTAATCTCTACGCAACTGTGAGGTTTCTGTTCCTTAGAAAGCATTGTTGGCAAAATGTAGAACAAGGAGGATAATAGTTGTGTATGTTTAAGGGAATCCGTTATACCCTTATATATGCTAATGAAGCAAGAAAACATTCTGTGCAAGTCTCGACACCTGATTTCCAAACCGACATTGATAAAATTGTTGCCTAAGACACTCATCTAGTTATAATTTACTTTTGCATTGACTTCATTGAGGGAGCCCTGCGTGAACTAAGTGTGCTGTTGACCTGGGCATGCTCATATGAAAGATCATCCACAGACTCATGGGAAGACAGCAAACTCTTACCCTTAGGGTGTGGCTCAGAGGAACGGCAAATCCTTTCTCTGGACGATGTATGGATGTGGATAGTGTGATAGTGCAGAAAATGTCCACCATAGCTTCTCCCTCCCTAGCCCCTCACTAGTCCTACAGAGATTAGCTCAACCTGTTTCCTCAATCCAGCTCTGTACCACAAACCTTAATTCCTTGTTTATTTGTATGTAATAAAGCAATAACCCTGCCTCCCTGTTCAATTATATATGAACTGGTTTCTCTAGCCAACATCCCAGTCCACTTGCTGCTAATTTCAATCTCTCTCTCTCTCCCCCCCACCCTCCCTTCCTCTTTCCCTCTCCTTCTTACCCACCCTCCCTCTCTCTTACCCTCTCCCTCTCTTCCTCCCTCTCCCTCCCTCCCCCTCCCTCCTTCTCCTCTCTCTCTCTCTCTCTCTCTCTCTCTCTCTCATTTTTCCTTACTACCCCAGCCAAGCCAAATGCCTAGAACTATGCGTGGATATAGTATTTCATTTTTGAGTGAGGTCCAAGTGACAAGGACCAAGGCAGCTGGTGTAGGCATGTCAGGAAATGCTGATCACTACAAGGAGAAACAAGCAGGCTCACTTTGCTCTTATATAACATCCTTGATGATCTTCAAAACTGCCCTGATGGTGCCATCCCAGATTCTTTGCTACTCACCATTTAGGGCTTCACTCTATTTAGGTCTTCGCTCAAATAGTTCTTAGTCAAAAGCTCTAGGACTATTCTGTTGGAAATAATAAGGGTACCTCCCAAACACATCCTATCTTCAGACTCCTCATCCCCCTTCCTTCAGTTGCTAGTTTGCTCTTCTAAGGAGTATACACCTCTGTCTTTTTCATACCCATTCCCCCAAGTAACCTCATTGGGGCAGGGGCAGGGGTGTGTGAAACACTACTCTTATTTTTACTTCTCCCAAATTGATACAAAGTGGCTCTATTAAGAAAACAGGATAGTTACTTTGCTTAATTTTTTCCCTCACTCCCCATTAAGTGATCTTTTGGGAGTATTTTATTTTGTTTTGTTTTCAAGTACTGGTAGTGAGGGTGAGGGAAAATATTTGGAAATTCCGATTAAAGCAGATCAACGTAAAATGATCAAATTGACTACAAAATGGTGTGTCCATGGATGACTGGCTACGACGAGGCAGTCTTGTTCCCTTTGCCACCGGGATGGGATTTTTTTTTTAGCAAAATCTCCTACTACCACCATCCATCACACACACATTTGCACACAGGACACACACACACACACACACACACACACACACAAATTTAGTATGTACATGTGGGTTCAGGACAGGAACCCACATGTACATACTAAATTAATTTAGTTTAAAATATATAAGAAGTAAATCAACCTTGACTCCTTGGACAAGATGAATACAGGTGGAGTTAGAAACAAGATCTCAGCCTCTGGCTTATAAAGAGGTTTGAAGACATTTGTCACTGTTTAGTTTTCAGGGTGACTTTAAAAAATGACAACCCAGTGAAGGAACCAGATTTCAGACTCCAGTAAAGAAAAATCACCTTCCGGGTGCTTTGTGGTAAATGCTCACCACTGTTTTCTCTGTCAACAAGCTTGGGGGACTCTGCAACATTATGCGTAGGAGTTGGAGTTTGTTGGCTTTCTAACATTTTCCATTCACTTTACTATCTACGCCCTTCTCCCTGCCAATCCCTGACTGTGCCTGTTCCAATCCATCTCCTCCTTCCTTGACTTCCACAAACGTTAAGTGTTTCTGCTGGGCTGTCACTCCACCAGAAGACAGAAATTCACCCTGGAACTCTTGTGAAGTCACTATGATGTCTTTCATGGCCTATTTGTTCCCAGTATGCTTGGTTAGCCCTTCTCATTTATCCACCAACAAGTACCCCAGTTTTGAACATCATCTCCTCCAAAGGATGAAAGATAAAGTTTCAGTTGACAGAAGCCAAACTCAGAGATCAGACTTGAATTCAGAAAGTAGGGTTTTTCAAAACAAATACTCGCTGAAATAAGAAGATTGACATAATTTTTAAATTTTTTGTCTTTCCTTTGAGTAGGTTTATTTATTGAGTTGTTTAAACAAATGTTTATTTAGCACCCACCACATGTCAGACATCCTTTTCAACACTTGGGCATAAAAATGAAGGTTTCAACACTGATGCCTGTATCTCAGGAAGGAATGAGGTTAATAGCCATAAAGTAGTAACTTCTGTGCTTGGTAGGAACGCCCCTCATGGTACCAGAAGCTCTCCCATGTGATAAGGGCATTGTGTAGACCAATGTCACTGTACATTGAATTTACTGAGTAAGCCAGAGAGACCTGAGAAAAATTGTGAGAGAGAAGTAACCTGATAAAATTTAGGCTTGAATCTAATCTGATAAAAATTAGGTTTAATTAAAAATTTAGGAGAATATTTATGACTGTTTCACTTTCATTAACTGTTGTTTATATCCTCTTGATTTAATTTTATTAGGCCATAGGTGTCTAAAAATTTATTAATTTTTTTCTGGGTTTTCCAGGTGGGGTGTGTGTGTGTGTGTGTGTGTGTGTGTGTGTGTGTGTGTGTGTCTGTTTGAATGCAAGTTTTCAAGTATTCTCTATCGATTCTCCAAATCTCACTGAAATCTGTAGTAACCATCTCTGTGGTTTGTCTTCCTAAGACAACAAAATTCCCCAGTGGGATTTGTGGCTGAACTCTAAAACCTTTAAAGAGCTAACAGGAGTGCTCCTCAAACTTCCATGAAACAGAAAGGGAAGGAACACTTCCAAATGCAGTGTATGAAGCCAGCATTCTCCTGTTACTAGAGAACACATACAAATAGAAACTAGCGGAAAATATCGTTTAAAGTGTAAGCATCCATGATTCGCTGAAGAACGATACTCCAAACTCAAATAGTATGTAAACTTAAAGAGTGTTTTATTCTGCAGAAGCTCAGCATGCTGGGGTCTCCCATTACCAGAATAGAGAGACACCCAAGTGAGCTTGCAGGCCTGATTTAAATAAAGCACATTAGGGAATTCTGGGGTAGGTGACCTGTGTTAATCTGTTAGATCCATCTCTATGGACATTCCATTAGCAGGGTGTGGGGGCTGGAAACTTCTTGGGGAAGTCTGGAAACTGCTCACCAATCTCATTACCTTAAAAATATCATATGCACAAAGAAAAGACTGGAAGAAAATAAATCAAAATGGCCAATGGGGTTCACCTGTGAGTGAAATATAGTTTTAGCTTTGCATCTCATTGTCATTTTTCTAGATTTCCTTAAAAAAGGAAAAAGAATAATAACAAAATGCAGCAAAGACTGTAAACATTCAGTTATTTCTAGTGCATTAAATTTCCTGAGAGTATTTATAGTGTATATATATTGATAATCATTTGTAATATACATATAAACATATTTTGCTACATATCGATTTCACTGTCCATTTCCATTGTCTTCATTAAATATCCTGAGAGTATTTATAATGTTTATATATATATATATATATATATATATATATATATATATATATACACACACACAATATACAGACAAACATATTTTACTACATATTGTTTTCACAGTTTCCACTGTCTACTGCATGATCCATTATTTAAAGTGGTTAAAATGTGGTGCAATTTGTGGCCAGATGTTGAGCTGTCTTTTGTCTTCAAAGAATATTTTTGTATAACCTTTGGGGTCTTTTGTTTTTGCTTCACTTTTTAGTCAATAGGCGAGGAGCCCGGGAAATTGTTTTCTTTTCCTTTCCAGAGAGGTTGCCTGTCCCTTACAGAAGGACGATGCCTGAGTCTAAAGCTGGGACGTGGGGACCAGGGGTGGGGAGCCCACATCCTGATTAACTGCTGCAGTAAAGGAGGCTGCTACTCAAGGTTAGCTCAGAAGAGCAGGACTTCCACTCTGGGGTCCTTGCCTGTTAGTGAGCCACAATCTGACCAGGGAAAGTCAAAGAGAATGATTCTAGTTGATGCCTCTTTTAAAATGTTTCTCACTGAAATAGAATTACATCACTTCCCCCTCTTCTCCTCCCTCCACCTCCTCCCAGATGCCCTCCCCTGAACTCCTCCCATGCTCTCCCACTCTCAAGGTAGTAGTATCTTTTTCTTTGGACATATTTGCTATTTGTGTGTGTCTGTGCATAAATACATGGCAGTTAATTTTTATTTTTTCAAAATTTACACAGTATATTTTTCATTTTTATTATTTTTAAGACAATTTTTAATTTAAATATATTTTAATCATATTCTTCCCCTCCTACAATCTCCTCTAGATCCTCTCCCCTTCCTTACCTACCCAAACCCAAGTCCTTTCTCAACAAACGAAAATCCAATGCAAAAACAAACCCACCCAAACCCAAGAAAATAAAATAAAAATACACCCAAAAAGAAATAAAAACTAAAACAAAAAGCCCCTCTCCCTCCCACCCAAACACAACAAACCGTAATAAAATCACACAGAAAAGCTGTGGTCCATTATATGTTGGTCAACTACTCCTGAACATGAGGCCTGCCTTGGAGTGCTTTATATACCCAGTGTCACTCTGCTGGAGAAAACTGATTTGTCCCCTCCTGGGAGGTGTAAGTGTCAGTTCAGTTGTTACCCTTTACCCTAGTGTCTAAGTTTTCATTCATTCATTCACTCATGTGATATAAAATAAATTCAATTAGATAAAACAAAAACTATCACTTTGGAGTTGGATAAGACAAACCAACAGAAGGAAAAGAACCCAAGAGAAGGCACAAGAATCAGAAACCCACTCATTTGTACACCCAGGAGTCCTATAAAACAGTAAACTGGAAGTCATAATGTGTGGACAAAACATATATTACAGAACCATGCAGGCTTTGTGTATGTTGCCTCAGTCTCTGTGAGTTCATATGAGCTTTGTCCATGTTTATTTTGAGGTCCTATGTCTGGGTGTCCTCCATTCCCTCTGTTTCATACACTCTTTTTGCCTCCCTTTCTACAAGAATCCTTGCGCTCTGAGAGGAGTTTGATGTAGACATTCCCTTTAGGCCCCACAGTTCCGAGTTCTCTCACTTTGTGTAAAGTCTGGCCTTGGGTCTCTATTTTTGTTCCCATTCACTGAAGGACAGTTCAAGTAAAGACACACACACACACACACACACACACACACACACAGAGGCCTGCACATACTCTCTTTTTTCCCTCAAGAACAAAGTACACATTTGTGTTTGTGAACCTGGTATTTGTCTTGCTACTTTATTTTTCCTTCCATATTTTCCTAAAGAAAAATGTCGTGGACTTTTCAGGGATATTGTATGAGAGGCAAAGTCAAAAGACCCCCTCTTGACTCTCAGCCCAGTTGGTTTGTATAAGCTCTTGTCTCTAAAATCCCCTGTAGGATTAGTCCAATAGAAGATTAGGTTAGAGAAGATAGAAGAAAAGATTTCAGATTGAGTCACATGATATTCGATTCAATATTATCATTGTAGAAACATTTATAAAAGCATTAACCTTGTGTTGACCTACTCCAAAAACAAATTCCCCTGGTCACTTTTCATTCTTAACATGTAAGGTTAGAGAGGAAAACTTATTTTTGCTTGAAAGCCATTTATACACAATATATTTGAAAGCTAAAAAAGAAATTTTGATTGAACTTGAACGATGGAAAGCTTGTATGTCTAATCTATGCAGAAAAGTCTCTGGAGCGATTCTACAACAACAACAACAACAACAACAAACACCATGTTTTCTAAAAGCTAGAAAAAAGTCACCTGCAGTTATAAAATTCCATAAGTTTAGTTGTGAAATTCCAAAGTGACAGCTACTTCTGTTAGCATTCTTGGCTGACAATCCAGCACCTTCTATCTGGTCAGGGCACGGTGACAAATGCTCATCTATAAGAGGTTGTCCATGTCTCTTTCTCTCATAGTCGCTCTCTCAAACCACAAAGCCAAGAAGAATAAAAAGAAAAATGCCTACTTCTACTCAATTATGTACAGAAATTTTGATGTGTCTAGGCTACATATAGTCTTATGATAATAAGAAAATTCATTCCCCTTTTATGGTAGTAGAATCATCCCCAAAGGGGATGGAAAAGCCAAAGAGGAAGGTCGTGGAAAGCTCAGCACTGCAGACTAAGAAGGCACACCAACCTTCCAAAGGATTGAGGCCATGTAGGAACCACTCAAATGACCTCAAAATTAGAACTTATTGTACATATATGCATACAGGAGTGATTCTCTCATTTTTACACACATACACCTGCACATCTGTACAGGTGAGCACACTTTCAAAGCTTCAGATAGACACGTGCGTGAGCATACAAGCACACAACACACACAAACACCTGTATAAAGAAGGAAAATTTAACTTTTGGTTATAGTTACTGGTTCAATTGCTTGATTTCTAGACACTGGAATTATTTTCATTGTAACATTTTAATTGTGGAAATATAGATATATTTTATCCCAAACAATATTAAATGTACAGATATTTTAGAATTACATGTTAAAAATGGAAAAAACAGTTTTAATGAAAATTACTATGAAATTTCTATATCTTTCCCCAAGAATTCTTGATGTCTCTATTGATTCTAAATAAAGAAAACAGTGATGTAGTCCAAAAATGTTGAAGTCCTTTAACCTGAACAATCTATCCAATTAGCATGACTTAGACTAAAAAAAAAAAAAACATTAAAACTTGGTTGTAAAGTTATGAAGGGAAACTACTGATATTAAAACTAAAATCAACACCTTTAAAAGCAAAAACTAACGAAGTAATTAATGTGTAACAGAGACCACACCTGCTAATTTACAATGTTACATTCTATTTTTAAGTTTTATATTTATTTTATTTTATATACATGAGGGTTTTGCCTTGTAGGTCAGAAGAAGGCACCAAAATCATCTGGAATTATAGGGAAGGATGTTTGTGAGCCACCATATGGGTGCTGGAAACTAAACCCAGGTCCTCTGCAAGAGCAGCAAGTGCTCTTAACTGCTGGACCATCTCTCTGTTTCCCAATATCTTCTTTAATTCAACAATTCCCTAAGGATTGTTAAACTGATAGTAGGCTGATTTTATAAATGACAGTGCTGAGCACTGGAAAATGATAAACTTACCGAGATAACAGGTTTTTGAATAGCCATGTTTAGACTAGAACGCAAATAGTCTTCACCTGGTGGTGTATCACAGTTACTAGTCAATTAGAGAAGTATGCCTCCGTGTGAATTCAGTTCTCAGCTAAATGGGCTATGTATTCAGCTGAAGGCTAATGTGATTGTCACCTTATAAACCTTGGACATGTTGCTTGTCAAGCATGGAAAATGGAAATATCTGTGCTTGCTCTTCTGTTTCCAAGGGTAATCTTTTAAATTCCATGAACATGTTAAGATAGTGAAAATGGGGGGTGGGGTAGGAGTTAATTGCATGAACAATTCATTAGATTAAAAGTCTGCATAGGCATGACCTACCAATTTTGCATGCTGATGGTAGAAATTAGTGGATTGATGGACTTTAACCATCCCATAAATGCTAGCACCGTACCCCCATGTAAATCATTGCTGGACTCATTACTCATTATAGATTGTGCTTCTCACTGCTGTGTCACATGTAAAACCCTGACAAGATTTTCCTGGCATCCAAACCACATCTTCTAACTCAAGCAGCATGCCTTCGGGTGTGTCAACCCACCACAGGTGTTTCTCTATCCCGTTGAATAATTACATCAAACAAAGACAAGAAATATTCTAAAACTGACAAAACCACACATCTGAAATCTGTACTTTCTATCTCTTGGGAAATTAAAATCCACAAGTATATGGGCCTTGGTGCTCATATTTTAGGACCATTTCAGGATTTTAGAGATGTCCTTTCTTTTACACACCCAAAGATTGCAATAATACAGGAAATTGAAGTGCATTTGCAGACTGGACCGCAGCATGCCAGAGCTTTGTCCTATCTCTCTGAATCTCTCAACAAAAACAAGAACACTAGCAATCAAACGAATGAGCTAGCAACGACAAGTGTTTTGACAGTTCTAGAATACTTTGAGGTATTTTTAGCATATTTCTGAGTCGTATTAGCTTAACCTGTAATAGAATATAAATGAGCCCATATGGCACAGATGTAATTATGTTCCATGTGAGAAATCCCTGTGGTAGGTTGGAGCAGGGGCAAGGGAGAAGAATATACCAGCTTTTCGCCCCCTTCCCCCCTTTCCCAGGCACCACATGTGCCTTCTGGAGGGCATAATTTACACATCATTTGCATCAGGAAGAATAGAAAGAAACACAATGCTAACAACACAGCCCTGAAAAGGGCAAGGGAAAGACTGGAGATCTCCAGGGTTTCCCCCTCTGTGACTGACATCCAGGGAGGAATAGAGGTGGCTTCCCCTTGGGATTGCATTGATGAAGTGATCAATGATTATGTGGGCATAGTAATCATAAGGCATAATTATTATTACTGCTAGAGAATGGGCAACAAGTCTCTAGGGAAGGACGCTGTCACAGACACTTTGCTGGCGTATGCTGGAAGCAAATGTTCTCCCAAGGATCATTTTCATTCCAATCTGATATTTAGCTGAAGCGTCTTTGACTACCAGTCATGAAACATTAAATATAGATTAGAGCCAGAGAGATGTTGAAAGTTGAAATTCACCGGAGGTGCACTCCTGTGTCCTTGAGAAACAACCTCGAATGCTGGCCAGATGTTGTAGCAGCACGAAGGACTGGTCCCAAGCTACACGGAGGCCACAACAGAGGACAGAGAAGATGGTTAGCATTCCGCCCGCCTCCTGTTTGGTTTATTTGTACTACATTTAGTTAGCCAAGAAGCCTAACCGGCTGTTAGCAGTAGACGTTGCAAAGCATTCACTATCCCGCAAGAATGAAGAAGGGTTTTTGTGCCAGGAAGGGCAGTGATTCGAAGCACGTAATTGATTTTCTACAGTTTCTAACTGTGATAAGGCTAAGGTCTAGCAACAGAAACATATGTTAGCAGTTTTGTCTCTTTACAATGGATGCAGCAGAAGGGACAGCACACTCCAGCTAGTAGATGGGTAACTGGCTTTGAACTTCTCCCTAGATATTAACAAACAGTGCTGGTGGAACTTGGAATGCTGTGCCTGCTTTGGAGCAGTTTGGAGAGGGCAGCTGTATTGTGCAAAGCAAACTTCACACCCCAGGTGTGTGGCCATGCCAGGCCTTACCTTTCCATAATAAACAGTGAGCACGGAGTAGACGCTAACCACTCCTCTGCCTCACCCCTGCTTGCAGAGCAGGACCCAGAGAAAGACGCTCTCCTGGTATAGATTAGACACTCTTTATTCAGAAAAAGCCCTTCCTCTATAGAAGCCCTGCACACCAGAGGCATTTACCCAGCAGTCCTGGAGGCAGCTGACCAGAGCCTGTCTCCCTGGTCACTGGACTTGGATGTAGATTAGATAAGATGTGAGACTTAGGAACTCCATTGCCCATTGCTGACAATCGCTGCCTTTAGTGAAAGAAAGACCTTCATTGCCATAAAGCTTTCAAATGGGGAACCAGTTAGCTCCTCAGATCTTTCTGGAAGCAAAGAGCAGGATTAGATGATGGGTTCACCCCCACCCCCTTCTTCCCAGTTTCCTAAGATTTTGCTTTTCTATCAAACTACCTTACAGATTTGCTGAATCTCTTCCTCACAAAAATGTAGAAAGAATGAAAAGTAGAAACCAAAAGCTCTGTCTGAAGTTGAGACAGTCACTGGGGGCCTCGAATCATTGTGCTTCAGGGCCTTAGGTGATCATTAACAGTCAAGCAGGCAAGCGCCTGAGGCAGGAGAGAGTGTGTATGGGGGGGGGCGGGGGGAAGCCGACTTGACTCTTAGCTTTTAAGCATCCCTAGAGCTAGAGGCCCCTTCTGCAATGCCAAGTTTGTGTTTATTCTGAAGGTGGAAATAGATTCGTAGGAATAACCTTCAAGTCACATTAAGCAAATCCAGTTCTCCAAAACTGGGAGAAAGCCAGTCTGTGCCAATTCTGATGAATCTCTGTTCCACTTATAGTAGAACCTTAGCAACTGAACATAAAAATAACCTCCAGAACAGTGCCATACACCGGTAGGCAGGGGAGGCAGGGTAGGCAGGGTAGGCAGGGGAGGCAGGGGAGGCAGGGTAGGCAGGGGAGGCAGGGGAGGCAGGGGAGGCAGGGGAGGCAGGGGAGGCAGGGGAGGCAGGGGAGGCAGGGGAGGCAGGGGAGGCAGGGGAGGCAGGGGAGGCAGGGGAGGCAGGGTAGGCAGGGGAGGCAGCTCTCCTTTGATAGGTATGGGTGGGGATGAGGGCACACTAGGTTCCATTTCATCAAGAAGGTGGTACTTGAGTTGGTTCCTGAAGGGGGAAAAAGCTATTTTGCAGGGAATTGAGGAATCCTAGTTGCTAAGGAAGACCATCCCTGAAGTTGTGTGGTACACATTAAAAAACAAAACAAAACAAAACAAAAAACAGTATAGATGTGACAAAGCTGCAGGTTGCCAGGGCACAGAAACACGGGGAAAGGAAAGAAGCGGGGGGGGGGGGGGGGGGGGGGGGGGGGGGGGGGGGGGGGGGGATGGTGGTTTCCCAAGTCTCAGTTCCCTAGTCATTGAAGTGTTCTGGGTAGCAAGAGAGATGGGGTTGAGGCTGTAAATAAGTTAGTTGCCATTAGCATGGTGCAAGAGAGAGGGGAGAAAGAACAAGGTCCTGAACTGAGTTTCACAGGGGGGGGGGGGACACACTAAGCATCCATAGATGTTCAGGTGGCAGGAATGACTGGTCTCGGTGGCTTTTCGGATAGGAACAATAAGAGAAAGGAGTCCAGGCTGGTTCACAGGCAGTAAGCTAGGATAGAATCGTTGGCAAAGCACTTGCATTCCATCTCTGGACTGATTAGCAGGTGACTGATGAAGTATGCTTGTTTCTACGTTAGACCTGATTTTCAAAGAAGTGTTTGCGGCAGTATTAGTAAGATGGCGAGAAGCCTTAGATTATCTGCAATTGGGGAATAATTAATAACTGCTCTAAAAGTCTGGTTAATGGTTATGTAAAAGAATAACATAAGATGTATAAAAATGGGAAAGAACTGACTTTATCATCATCAACACATAAGATAGGAGTATCTGTGGAAGGCAATCAGCTAACAACTTGGCTATAAAAATTCAAATTTACTAAAATAATGATTATATTGTAAGCCAAAGTTGCCTTAGATACAGTGTGTAATGAGAAAACAGTAGAATGGCAAAAATATCTTGTTTGTTAGAGGAATAGAAGTAACTGGTTAAATAGAAAGATGTCCTAATTGGGAGGGTGGATAATTCAGCATTAAAAAAAAAAAATCAGTTCCTCCTAAATAGACTTATATTTTCATGAGTTTGTTTTTTTTTTTTTTTAACTGAATGTTAAAAATTGGAAATTAAACACTTGGCCAAATCAGTGGAATTAAGGAATGTAGAAATAGATTTGAATATTTACTAAAAGTTAGCATACAACAAATAGCCAAGTGCTGGTTTGGTTTTAAATTCTGAAATGGAAGTCCTTTATGGAGCAAAGTTGCAGCATTTCAAGATTTAGGGGTGGGGTGGACAGATGGTTCATCAGTTGTGTATTTTCTGTTTTTCCTGAACAGCACAGTTTGGTTCCCAGCACCCATATCCGGTAGCTGACCACTCCCTGTAACTCTTGCTCCAGGGGATTCAAGGCTGTCTTCTGCTCTTGGCAGGTCCCTCAATGCATGTGACAAGCATTTGCTTACAGATAAATCAGTAAACAAGTAAATTAAATTAAGCAATCTTTTGCCTATCAGAAAATATTATTTCTTCCATTTTCATATGCAGGTGTATTTGCTTGAATCTACCTGTTTGGGTCAATTAATGTGCTATGTGTAACACCCAAATTTATGTTATTATCAAGCACTCAGGCTGTCCCATATGTGACATTTTGCTCAGTGTAGAGATTCTTGGGTGCATAGAGAAACAGAACCATCCCACTGTCATCTTCAGCAATAGGTTTGATAGGTAAGGCATTTAAAACTTCTGGCTAAAATAAGGTTTGGGGATTATTAACAGATTGAATTTCTGCAAGCCAGTCCCATGACACATTACCATGGCTAGCTAAGCATTAACTGGATTTTCCCTCCATTTCCCGTATTGTTGAGCTCAACCTTAACTTGTCAGCTTGGGTAAATCCCTTAACCCCTATAAGCCTCAGTTTCTTCCCCTGTCAAATGAAGGGGTTAGGAGAACGGATCCCCGCAGGCTCTTGCTCAAAGCTCCTGTTATTCTGGGTACAGCAGCACGCTGCCATACTCTTGCAGTATAAGGTGAAACAAAGGACTGTGCTGAGCTTGAAATGACATCTGAGGGAAAGTAGCTGTTAGTTAGGAACAATGGTCTCTAGGCGTTTCTGAGCCTGTGGCCCTGTGTTTAAAAGAAACAACAACTAAAAATGGAGCTAGATATTTGTAAAAGAACATTGTACTGGCTAAGTTTGTGTCAACTTGACACAGCTGGAGTTATCACAGAGAAAGGAGCTTCAGTTGGGGAAATGCCTCCATGAGATCTAGCTGTGAGGCATTTTCTCAATTAGTGATCAAGAGCCCCTTGTGGGTGGGACCATCTCTGGGCTGGTAGTCTTGGGTTCTATAAGAGAGCAGGCTGAGCAAGCCAGGGGAAGCAAGCCAGTAAAGAACATCCCTCCATGGCCTCTGCATCAGCTCCTGCTTTCTGACCTGCTTGAGTTCCAGTCCTGACTTCCTTTGGTGATGAACAGCGATGTGGAAGTGTAAGCCAAATAAACCCTTTCCTCCCCAACTTGCTTCTTGGTCATGGTGTTTGTGCAGGAATAGAAACCCTGACTAAGAAAAACATAGTTACAAATTACAAACATTTGTTGCTGGACATGTATATGAGTATAAGGGCCCGCTTAGTGAGGTATTACCTTTATTTACTTACAAATGATCGAGAAATGGAAAGCGCTAATATTTTCTTCTCATGGGCCAACAGCTCCATCTTCTAGAAGTATTGGATTATAGATAAAGCTGGTTTTGCTCTAGTTACTGTATTTAATGGAGGAGAAAATGATAGAAACATTCAATTGATTTCTGGTGATGAATCAGCTGAGTTTGGCTGGAAAACAAAAGTCCTTCAAATGTAAAATGAGAAAGCCAGCATTTGCATTGATGTTTAAACAATCAACAAATATTCAAAAAAAAAATCCAAAAAACCTCCCAGGGATTGTCTAGAACTCACTGTGTGTACAGGTTGGCCTTGAACTCATGGCTATCTTCCTGCCTCCTTTTCCCAAGTGCTGGAATTGTAGGCTTTTTCCAACTTGCCACCACACCCAGCCTCACCAGGGACTTCTTTCATTACCCTCAAACATGGTCTGTGCCTTATTTTCTTCATGTGTTAAGTGTAGCGAATAGTATCTGCCCGGTATACCTTTCAGAATTATTGTGCCTAAATAGATTGCACAGATACAAATTGTATATACCAAGCACAAGATACATATGTACGTGTTGTGTATACTGGATGTTGTGATATTTAAATGTAGTTATATATTTACAGAGATCCGTTTGTGCCATATTGCATATGATGCACTTTTTAAATTTGAAGTATGAGTTGTTCCCAGTGCACAGAAGTATAAGTTATAGTTCAATCCAAGCCAAACTGTTAGATTCTGATAAACCTAACCAAAGACTTCCAGGAACTGGGTATCTTAAATTGGTAAAGGTACTCAAGAGGGGAAAGAACAGGGCAATTCCATTTAAAAAATATTTCTCCCAATAAAATTGAGCTTCTAATGTTTCTGACACAATTTGTTGCTAGGTGATAGAGCCTTTGCCACATTGTGCTTGCATCCTGAATCCTGTGGAGGCTTCCTCCACAGTGCTCCTTGGCAGCATTCAACCAGGCATTGTCCCAAGCTTGATGACCTCCTCACTTTACCACAACTTACCAGTCCCAGGACACAGAGGGAGCTTTTATACTTTCCTGGTTTCCTTGTCTACAAAGCACTATGCCTGCACAAATGGTTTCCCTGAGTAAACAGAACCCTGGAGGTGCTGTCTATCATTCGTTCAAAGGATAACAAGCTCCACTCAGGGAGGGCAATCGGCATTGACCTTGGGTGGACTCTAGCGACTTTCTTCAGCTCTCACCCTGCCCCTTATTCAAGTTCAAGGCCCACGAACCAAAGGTTGAGACATTCTTGGCAAGTTCTCCAGCTGGGGATTAAGCCCCAACCACTGTTCATCACCGCTCCGATTCAGAAGGGGCTTAAGACGTGATGTCAACAGACCACTGTTCACCAATTACTAGCTGTCAGGGTCCATCCTAAAAACTTTTCATGTTTTATGCCCTCCTCAATCATAGCAACTCTGTGACACTGAATATCATGTCATAAAGGCAGAGCAAGGTAGGTGTAAGCCACCCCACAGGGGTTCAGGGATCCAAACCTGGGTCCTCTTAACAGGGGATCCATCCCTCTAGCCCCTACTAGACATTTCTTTTTATTGTTCTAAAGGCTTTTGTTTCATTAAAAAAAATTTTTTTGAGCTGCAACTCTATGCTTTTTAAATTTTAATGTGAAATAGCTCCTGTATGCTTACATCTCTGAATATTTGGTTCCTAGTTGGTGCCCTTTGGGAAGGTTGTGGAACCTTTTAGCTATGAATCTTATTCTGGTGGAAATAAAGCTCTAGGAGTGATGCTAGACTGTTATAGACATGCCTGCTTTTGTGTTTTCTCTCTCTCCCTCTCCCTCTCTCCCTCCTTCCCTCATTCTCTCTCTCTCCCTCTCCCTCTCCTTCTTTGTCTCTCTTCTCAGTGTGCAAGTTACTACAAGTTTTGGCCACCAGGAATTCCCCATTATCAAATACTGAGATACAGTAAATCCTTTCTCTTGTTTCTCCCTCATCCTCCCCCCAAACAACAGGTAATGGGGAAGCCCAGTCCCAGAAGATACATCTACTTCACATAGTCTAGGGCTCAGGGAGCAACATGGTAGAGGGAGCAGAAACCTTTCAGAGCCAAGATATCAGGAGGTCTGTGGTGAAAGTCTTTTCTATAAATAACTGTATAAATAGACCAGAAGACTGGCAATATCAACAGGCATGGAGATGTGGAAGCTGGACAATTTCACTGAATCCCACCCATAAACAAAGGACTACACAGAGCCCATGACTGCTGAGGGACAATTAGCCTTACCCAGGATGGTTAGGCAATATAAAGCGATCAGCCCCAAGCAACAAAAGTGGACCCAGTAGGCTGGATTTATATATTTGTACATTCACATACATATTGTTGTGTGTGCATGTTCATAACAATAAAAATCAAAGAGAAAGAGGCTATCAGTTTGAGAGTAGGAGACATGGGAAAGGTTGAACAGGGAGTACCTGGGAGGGGACGGCAAGATGAAAAGGAGGAGGGAAAGTAATGTTAGCTTAAAATATATTTTATTTATATATATATTACCTTAAAATATATTTTAAATTTTCCTTTTGTCAGATATTCTGCCTGTACAACAAGGAAAGTAACACATTTCTAGCTTCTGAGAATAAAGCCATAAACAGAATCCCCAACCTCACAGAGCTTAGACAATGAGGATGCAGGAACACTGTAGGCAGAGTCCTTAAATACAGTAGTAGGTCATCAACTACTTCTGCTAGACCATCAAAGCTGCATTCATTGGAATGGAGGCTGTCTGCTCTCAGAAAGCATATATTCCACTATGCTTATTCTCTGGTGGACACTGAAAGCTGAGTCTGGTGTCTCACAAAGGCTCGAACACCAGAACCAGGACTCGGAGAGTGCACGAGGAATTCATATTCTCTCTGTACCTATATGATGGACAAGAGAGGCGAGCCAAAACTGGACCTCTAAAACCTTCGGAGCCACAGGCAATGCTCCTGACATAACAAGTGTACTCCACGATGTCTGGTTCCAGGTGGGTTTTATTCTAATTAAATTTAATTAATTTTAATTAAGATTCATCAAGGACAAAAGTTCACTTCCCTTTCTAGAAAAAGGGGCAACTTCTTTGTGAGAATTAGAAGAACTGTAAAGTGTATATCTCCTTCTCATTCGGTACTCTATTTAAAAAGAAGTATCCTAACATCAGCATTTGGCAGGGCTGATGTAGTCAGCTGTGATGAGGAAGACCGTGTTCTAATCTTCACCCCAGGCTCTTAGGAAAAGAACGCCTCTTTAGACGTTGGGAGACTACTATGCTGGAGAGAAGAGAAGGTAGGGAGTCACGTCAAACGACTACACTAGGGCACCAGAGAAGCCAGCATTGATTTAATCATGCTAATCAAGATGAAGATGAGTGCTTTGGGTTCCCAGGGGACCATGGATACTTTAAAGACCTACAGTTCTAGAGTGTGCTGTAGAGTTCGGGAGGGCCACCGAATCAATGTACATGTTACCCTTTTGATTTTGTCTTGCCATTCTTATAGCATCTTTATTGCTTTTACTCCAGGTTAGACCCATGGTTTCGTGTATTTTTCTATTAAGAACACCACAGGCTTAGACTAAAAACCCAAATGCTGCACAACAGAGTTGAGAGTAAGAGTTCTTTGTGGTGTCCCTATTTATTGTAGTTTGTCTAGGAAAGTTGTTTATGTGTGTTATCTCAGCATAATTATTAGTAGCAAAGTCTTCATTCTTAAAGGTATCTTTATTTAGACAACAAATTATATCTTGCCCTGCTCATAACTTATACCCTTTGTTACCTCTTCCAGTGTATATTAAACATTTAGTCTCTCTCTCTCTCTCTCTCTCTCTCTCTCTCTCTCTCTCTCTCTCNACACACACACACACACACACACACACACACACACACAAACACACTGGTTCCAAGGACTCTGCCAAAATCATGTGCCTAATATACACAAAACCCAGGTTCTTCCCGACCCTTATATAGCACCCACCAGTTTTCCCTTCCTGAGCTTTTCTTCTGAAGCCCAAAGCATCCATCCTCCTTCTAGGAAGTAACTCCTGTAAGCTGTCTGCTTACACTTACATCCAGCTACATCCATTTATTTCCCAAACCAGTCCACCGAACTTACAATGAGGCTGTAGGGTGACAGAGAGCTCTAGGGAACCAAGTGTGCCAGTATTGCCAAAGCTGCCAGCGACACATGACTTCCCATGTCACAGATTCACAATGACTTCTCTAGAGCAACACAGCATGCTTCTAGTATTGTCTCCTGAGAGGTTTGACAGAAACACACTTAGGGCTCTTCCTCAGGGTAGCTTCAGTGGGCCTCAGGGCATTTTGTACGGATGGATCCAAGGGCACTCTGCACGTGCACCCAACGTCTGAAACTGATTGCAGATCTTCTACCAAACTAGGGGGTGGGTGGGTGAGACCTGCTCCAGCCTAAAGGAGGCTATTTGATGGGAGACATCTTGGTCCTCACCAAAACAGAAGCATGGCAGTGCTCTAGAGTTCCAGACATTTGAGTGTCACATGCAATCATTTTTTTTTTATTACAGGTTTTCTAAACTTGAAGTGTGCTCACCCTTCTATCTTTTGCTTCCTTTTTTTCTCTACTCAAATCTTGACAACTTTTCAGTCTTTGTGGGGTTTTGTTTTTTGGATTTTTTTTTGGTGTTTTGTTTTGTTTTATATCACTCTATGGTGATTCATGTTAATTATTCTTAATTCATCTGGGTTTTTAAATTTATTCTTATGATGGTAAAAGAAAAGAAGAAAGAAACTTTCTTTTCAACTTTGTCTTGCCAACTGTCAGTTTCTAGAGAACATGACATGTGACAGCCCAAAATCAACGTCATGTCATAGGCATCTCTAACTGTTAAGTTTAGGGTTTATCAGACAGCCTTCCTATTATTAACTTCTTGGCAGAACAGAAATACAGACATGAGGATTTTTTTAAATGTGGAACTGAGTCAGGAAATAGAAATGCATTTTTATGGCTCTCACTACTTAACCAGCAAGGGAAGGAATCAACAGGAAGGGCATTTTTGACACTTTGGGTTCTGCTAATAAAAAATAAAAAAAAAAAAACAAAACAAAACAAAAAAAAACTAATTTTCCTTAGAGCTGTTGTGTGAGAATGTTCACTAGGCAGAAAACTTTCAGTTTTGATGCATTTCCAGCAATTTTATGTCTTTGTGGTTCAGAAGTTCCTCGTGCTAATAAGCCAGGCATTGGCTCTGGCATCCTGATAGTACAGTCAGTTATGAGATTTGGTATCAGGTCAACAAAAAAGCTCTCAGGGATCAGAGAGAGTTCCTAAACCTGCCTGCAGTCCTGCACACAAGAACCCCTCAGCTCCTAAGACCCTGGCTTAGCTTGCCAAATGGGATGAGTTAAGATAATTTTAAGCAGCCTTAAATTTCACGGCAGTGTTTTGTATAAGGGAACTGAAAGTCTGCTAATTAGGAACATTTATACCATGGGAATGCCTCACACCGTAGAGTTTTAAGAAACCAAATTATACTGGATTCTCACCGTAATGTTCCCCTAAAGCTTCCTGCTGTGGACCCCCTTCCGGTATGAGTGGCTTTTAATAAGGCCCTTTTAGTGTTTCAGGAAAGAAACAGCTGGAAGAGTGTCTGTGATACCCCCAACAGACTCAGCTTGGCAACCCAGGTAGTAGACAAGAACAACAGTAACAACCTAGAATGATCTGATTGATATTTTGTTCAGTGACAGATTATTATGCACTTTGAGAGATTTAAATTCTTGCTGTCAGTCATTATTTAATTACAATGGAAATAATCCTGTCTGAGACATAATTTGATTTGTTGGCTCTGTCGTGCCTTTTCTTGAAATAATGTCCTTTTCTCCTCTGGGATATCAGAGGTTTCTCATTTTGGTTATTGAGCCATACACAAGGCTAGAGTATCTGCAGTCATTGTGTGAGTGTTCTAACATGAACTCACCGCCAACTCGACAATGCACTGGACTGTTACGATATGCGAGACATAGAAATTGAAGGATGTGAAAAGACAGATTCCGTTGCAGACATGATCACAAGGTGTCTAAGTGGGTCGTAGTACCAAATGGAACAGTGATCTGTGACAGAGAAGGGACAAGATACCAGAGGAGTGAATATCATGGACAAACAGCAGCTTCATGGGGGTGGCGGGGGGGGGGGGCGGCAGGCAGGTGAAACACAAATTATGCCATATTTTTCTGGAAACTATCTGAGTGGAATCTTCAAGCATCTTTGGAAAATTTGGTGATGTTTGAGAGAAGGGATATGGCGTTTTGGGATCCGGAATTAGAAGAACAATAGAAATCCCCCCCCCTCCGTGATTCTTTGTACTGGTTTTTTCCTCAGTCATAGAGAATAAAGGGCACCTGTACACATTTCACCTCATCCTCCCCAAAACAGATGGGACAAAGCTGGAAGAGAGAGTGGCTGTGAGAGAGGGCAGAATTTCAAATGAGATTTACCACTTTAATTTTCAGAGGTGAAGTCATCTTTTCTGGGATACATAAGAAGGTTTGCATTTAAATGAGAAAGTGGGAGCCCAGGAAAGCTCAGCTCGGTCTGGCAGGCGCTTGTTAAAAAGAAATCACACAGTGTTTGGTAAAGTTTTTGTGGGTGCTAGAGTGAATGTGTCTGTGAGGAAACACTGCTCAGGATGAGATGGTATTCATAAAATATGATTCCAGAGCAGCAAGGTATTTAGGACATGGCAAATGGTTTTCCATTCTGGGGTTCACTTTTAAAGAGAGCGAGGGCAAACTCATGGTGCCTCCAGGAGTCCTGTGAAATCAGGACATGCATCTATGTTTTTAGACAGCAGTTTTGTGCTGGGCACTGATGGCATTTGCAAAAAAAGAGGACAGTACCCTTGTCAGTCACAGTCCACGGGGGAGGATAGACACAAGTAAGTCACGATGATAAATCCTACAAAGAGCAGTCACACAGAAAGGAAAATTTGCTTCTGTTGAGAGTATTAAGAGCCTCCCGAAATGGTGCCCTCTGAGTTTGACCTTGAACAACAGAGCTCACAAGTTCTTACTAGTAAAAGGAGAAGAGAGAGAAGAGTGTAGACAAGGCTTTGCAAGGTAAAATGAACACTGAAGCCAGCTTTGTCCAGGATCATATCAGGGACGGAGAGGATCTCAGGGCTAGAGAGCAGTCTGGGACCAGCAAGTTTAGCCTTAAGTCTCCTGGAAACGAGGAGTCCCCTGGTATGTGTCACAGAACGAGTGACTGCTCAGCTTTGAGATGCACAGAGCTTTATATATGTGTTAAACCATTGCACTGCCCCAAACAGAAAACCTGATGAGTGGGCATGCTAAAAATAGGATGAGGTGAGAGGTGTGCCTAGCTCTTCTGTGGTCTGGAGTCATTAGCTGTGGAAAGAGGTGCTTCAGGACTCCCCTTGGTCCCCTTAGCAGGATCAAGCAGAGAATAAAGACCTTATGATAGTCAGTAAAGGGCTCTGATTGTTGTTAAATGTGTATACATTGTGCATTTTTCATTGGGTTGTTTTGTATTCTTAGAAATTTGATAACAAAAATTTAACCCACTAACCTGACTGACCCATATTTCTTCCCCCACACTCCTATATTTCTCACATTCATGTGGCATTATCCATTTCAAAGAGCCACAAACAACCTTTCTATTAACAGAGTAGCATATAAATAAATAAGCTTTTAATCTTATTCTAAAACCACTTTCTTGGGGATGTATATATGTGAGTGTGCCTGAATGTGTGTGTGTGTGTGTGTGTGTGTGTGTGTGTATTCATGTGTATTAGTACAGCTGTACACATGCTATACCAATAGTGGGAAGGTCAGAGGACAACAACCTCATCTGGTACCTTGATTGAGGAGTGGTCTTCATTCCTTCACCCCTGCATATGCCAAACCCTCTGGCTCTCCTGTTTCTGTGGCTTCTCCCACTCCATCTTCACTCTCACCACAGGAGCATGGGGTCATTACAGATGTGCCCTATTATGTCCCCCATAGCTTTCTATGTATGCTGAGGGTTCAGACTTGGGCATTCCTGCTCACAAGGTAAGTGCTTTGCTCACTGACCCATCTGCTCCATTCCTACCTTCCTTTCTCAGTTTATCCACGGGTGTAAAGGCCACAGTGAGGTTCACTCCCATTTCACTAGAGAACGAACTCAAAATAGTGAAAATAAGCAAACGTATGTGAAAACCACATTTCATATGCTGTCAAAAGACAGGCAAGGACAAGTGTTTGCATGGCTATGGAAGAAACAGAGCCATCAGATGTTGTCAGAAATGCAAATGGCTAATCAATTAAACAGAGTCACTATGTGACCCAACACCACTCTAAGAATATATATATATATATATATATATATATATATATATATATATATATATATATATATGGATCAAGATTGCATGTCCACAAAAATTTAAACGTTGATGTTCATAGCAATGTGATTAACAATAGTTCCAAGTGACAGCTCAGTTATCCATGAATTGATGAGCAGAGAAGCAAAATGCATCCCATTTCCGCAATGGAATGTCATTTAGTCATAAAATGAAATGTCACACAGACATGTTCTAAAGCATAGACAAACCTAGCAAACATTATTCTAAATGAAGCGACACACGTTATATACACGTGTGTGGCTCTGGGCAGGTGCATCTACCCTGCTGCGGCCCATGGGCAGCACAATGTGACCTAACACAAAAACATAAAGTTACTTAAAACAATCTCCAGTCCCCAGTGAATGAAGGTTGGATGGGCCTGAAGGAGATACTGAGACCAGGTACACCCCTGTTGACAGGAACTAAATTCATCCTTTTTAGGGTCTGGAGACCAAGGAAGAAAAAATCTTTGTTAATCAGCCAGGGCTTCCGTTTTGTGTAATAAAATCATCTGGTATTGGGAAGTTGTGGAAGTCATATAACTTTAGGAAATACTAAAGTACACTTAATCTTAATATTTAAAGCCTGACTTTCGTAGAGTATGACGTATAACTCATTAAGATTGATATACATCAATAAATATCACTGAGAGAATTAATTGATCAGGTACTTTTCCTGCCAAGAATTTTACTAAGTTCTCGCTTCAGTCATCTCTACTTAATTCTACTTAAGTCATCTCTACTTGCTTTCTGTTGCAACTATTATTACAAGGTTTATTTTTTTGAAATGTACTTAACAACCAGGAAATTAGCAGTTTGTTATTCAGAAGTACATCAGAAATATATATTAGAAATAGCTGCTAAGTGACAACCTTATAGGTAGCTGAACTATCCTGTGTATTATGAAAACTATTTATAAGTTATTATAAACATTTACAACTATTAATAAATTCTTATCTTTGAAATTCACCATCCATCTTTACCTAGAATACCTGATTTACATATTATTGACACTTTTTTTTTTTTTTTTTGGTTTTTTGAGACAGGGTTTCTCTGTATAGCCCTGGCTGTCCTGGAACTCACTTTGTAGACCAGGCTGGCCTCAAACTCAGAAATCCACCTGCCTCTGCCTCCCAAGTGCTGGGATTAAAGGCACGCGCCACCATGCCCGGCATTATTGACACTCTTATGTAAACAATATGCAAATGTTTACACAGACATTTTCATATTTTCAACAGTCAAGATCACTCTCTAGATTCTCTAGCTGGGTTGGTATTATGCACCCTATATGACCAAAGGAGGTATTTCTTTCCAGAAAATCTCAAAGTACAAAAAAATCTACTTCTATAAAGTAAAACTGTATCCTGAAAAGGATCCAATGGTCTTTCCCTTTCTACTGTGATTCCTATAAAGAATTAGCATCTCAAGATGCTTAAGACAACAGAAGTTTAAATATCTTAGGCCTGGATTTGATTGTTTTTATCTGGTGCAGTCAGCTGGGATGTATCTTGGTCTGTCTCACACAGTTCTCACTTACCTGGATTAATTGATGTGAGCAACAGCAGAGGCGCTTTGAAGTTCCAGGCACAACAGTGGAAATGATCACATTTCTTAGTTAATGAATGAATTGCTCTTTCATAAGGGTTTGTTTATGTAAATAAATAGACTAGTGCCTTGATTAGTGAATTCCCTGGGAAGGAAAGTCTAAGAAGCCCTGCTGTATTGAAAAGCTAAACAAAACAGATGCTCTGAAAGACAAGGAACCTGAGCTTCCTGGGAACTCTTCCTGCATACTCTCTCTAACCAATGCTGTCCCACCTCAAGGGAAGCCCCCCGGGGAGCCCTCTGGGTCTCTCCTCAGCACCCTCATCCCTCCCTCACCTGCTGCCCAGAGCCGGAAGCCCTTCCACCTGTGAGAGCATCAGCGTCCTTTCTAGTTCTACCTGGTGATGCCTTCAACTGCTTCTATTGTGGAGGTCTTTAAATTCAAGAAAGAATACTAAGCTAACTTTGACCTGCAGAACTAAACAGGCCTCTTAAGAAAGGAAGGAAGAGAGAGAGAGAGAGAGAGAGAGAGAGAGAGAGAGAGAGAGAGAGAAAGTTAGGTGCAAGAAAACTACAGAGAATACTGGAGAGGAGTTAATCAGCCCAGAGCCTGTCCTTTTCTAAATTAATCCTGTAGAGACGAGGAAGCAAAGAAGGTGCACCGAGGACACCACACCTCATTCTGAGGGTTCTGAACAAGAGTCCATGTGGTTCCGTCTACAGTGTGTTATGTGACCTGGTTTGCAAGTGGGAGGCATTGCAAGAATTTCTCTTGAAGTTTGTTTTATTCCTGTTTTTTCAGAACAACTCAAAACCCCAATCCCCTTCCCTGGCCAACACAATCAGACAAGTCTAGAAATTCTCATAGTTAACAAATCTTTTGTGTATATTTTAGACACACCCAGCTTTATTTCTGATGACCATCAGTGTCTCCAGTGAACACTCCTTATTTTGATGGCCATCTGGCTTCATCTTCATTAGCATTCGATGGAGATCCATCACAGGCTGACTTATGCAAGATCTCCAAGTATTCCCTATACCTCAAGTTGGAGCTACGTAAGCTGAGCATTTTCAAACTCATCTTCAGGCACACTCATTTAGGCACCCTCTGGTCTGTACCTCTAGTCTGTTCCTGGATTATCCCTAACACAAGACGCTGGGCAGGAAAGGGGGGAAATCTACAAAGAAGATAAACGCTAGCAGTAACTTTGTCCTTGTTAACTTATGGCTCATTACTAGAGAGTTTGCTATGTCTCTGGAATCCTTTCAAATTCAGCTTCGAAAAGAATTTGTATCTGGGGATGAGTGAGAACATTGGCGGCCCTTCTTCTTAAATCGATGCTGACTGATTTTGTTTTTTCAGCCTGATTTAAATATGCGTAGGAAGGGAAACTATGCTGCTGGCCACAGCAGTCTTCATGGAAAAACGTTTTAAGTTGATAGGTCAGAAATTACATTTTAGAGACTATTTTAAGGATGGGTTTGTAGGTCTAGAAAAATTTTCCCTCTAAAAATGTCAACATAACACTTTTAACTAGGGCAGGCAATTTTATTATCTGAGTTTGTATAAAATGCAATCCAGGCTATTGGCGTTCTTTGTTGACAAAATGTTTAAATAGGAGAACAACTTTCCATTATAAACAGGGTGCAAATTTCATATAGATTTAAAATCTAGAGTTATTGCTAGAAGTCCATATTGGGTTAATGAGAGATGAGATGAAATATGTCAACTATCCCTCACACTCAACCCTGTATCAAAGGTCAAAACCTCAGACACCTGACAGATATATTTTTGAAGACATGCATTTTGAAGAATGCCATCTACAGCTACACCAAAACAGTGGGGTCACCAAGAGGGAAGACAGTTGACATTAGCTCATTGCCATCTTCTTTTGACCTATTTCTTGAACACATGGAGAGGTAAGTATTGCTGTGAGCCTTTGAAGTAGGCCCTAGAAACTGGAAAATGAAATGAATTCTTTTTTTTTTTTCAAAAATTTTTATGAGATATTTTCTTCATTTACATTTCAAATGCTATACCCAAAGTTCCCTATACCCTCCCCCCACCCTGCTCCCCTACTCACCCACTCCCATTCTTGGCCCTGGCGTTCCCCTGTACTGGGCCATATAAAGTTTGCAAGACCAAGGGGCCTCTCTTCCCAATGATGGTCAAATAGGCCATCTTCTGCTACATATGCAGCTAGAGACACAAGCTCTGAGGGTACTGGTTAGTTCATATTGTTGTTCAGCTCTTTGGGTACTTTCACCAGCTTCACCATTAGGGCCCTGTGTTCCATCCAATAGATGACTGTGAGCATCCACTTCTGTATTTGCCAGGCATTGGCATAGCTTCACACAAGACAGCTATATCAGGGTCCTTTCAGCAAAATCTTGCTGGCATATGCAATAGGAAATGAATTCTTTCTTAGATTACCCAGGAAGAAATGGGACAGCACACACCTTGATTTTAGCTCACAGACACCAGTGCCATTCTTCTAATGTATATGGGTGTGACATGATAAATTTAGGCATTTCAAATTTAGAGTGAATTGATACACAGCAGTAGAAAACCAATAACAGAGGACCTGGATGTGGCCAAGGTATCCTGATGCCTAGCTGTTCTTTCTCTATGGAAAAAAAAAAAACACATAAAAACCACCCCATCTTCTTAATCAAAACTTTCAGTCCTGCTCAACCTCACAGGCTCAGAATAGTTCAGTGGCATCAAAGGAACATTTTCTGTACTCATCATTGAATGGATTCCACTTGGCAATATAATCAACAAGGACAAGCAAAGAGGCCTTGAGATTTTTCAACTACTTATCAGTTGAATAGAGAGTCATATTTAAAGAGGAACTAGTTCTCATCCTGATTGTGACTTAGTGTGGCCCCAAAGAATTGTCATTATGTTATCCTAGTGTGCAACCTTCCAATTAGGTCAGAATTATCAGCAGCCATATAGAAATTGTGTTGAAATACTGTATCCTAAAACATGCATAAGTGTGCGGAAATGCCTGTTTATTTTCAGAGCAATTTCTCTGGTTGATATGGTGCCACTTAACTTTAAGATTGCCCATTAACTTAATCTTTGTGGGACCAAGTCTTAGGAAACATGCTTAACTTACAAAAGGAAAAGGCCGTGGAAGAAACAAATGGCACTAAGTTCCATCATGCCTTTTCAATTTCCATCTGTGAGATAACAGCAGGCCATAGGAGGAGGGGAAGAAAAGAGAGAGGAAGCTGGAAAGAAAGAAGATAAGAACAGCAAAGCTATGTGGAGGGAAGAATAGCAGGATGGGGAGAAGACAGAAAAGAAAAATGCCTGGTGGAGGAGAGTTCTAAGGTTGTAATGACTCCAGTACTCAAAGTATAGTTTTATACTTTACTTTGTGATCTCTTCAATAGCTATGTGACTTAGAAAAATTGCTATTATTAACATTTTAGATAAATGACTCTGAGGTTAAGAGTTCGTTGGCATACAATCCAGCTCTTACAAATACAACATTCTTTTCAAGATAACATCAGTTCCACTCTCTTATTCCTTGTTATCTTGAAATTAAATTGCATTAAGTGAGGAAAAGGAGGAAGAGGAAGAGGAGGAAAAAGAGGAGGAAGAGGAGGAGGAAGGGGGAGGGAGAGGGGGAGGGAGAGGAGAAAGAGGAAGAAGAAGAGGAAGAGGAGGAAGAGGAGGAAGAGGACAAAAAGGAGGAAGAGGAGAAGGAAGAGGAGGAAGAGAAGGAGGAAGAAGGGAGAGAGAGGAGGAAGAAGAGAGGAGAGAGAGGAGGAAGAAGAGAAAGAGGAGTAAAAAGAAGAAGAGGAGGAGGAAGAGGAGGAAAGTCATGTTTCCAATTGAGGATTATGCCCCTAATACACAGATGTTTCCATTTCACTCCCACCAGGAGGACCAGCTCAAGCAAAGTATTGTTGATAGTGATTTTCACACTCTCCCTTCTCTTCCCTCCCTCAATGCTAAATGTTACAGCTGCTTGTCTTCAGGATATAACCATCCACAAGCTGCTTATCATATCTACACAAACTCACCCATGAACAAATAAACACGTACTAATCTTGAGCACACTTACCACACTGTGAGGATGCTCAACCTGGAGTCTCTATCTGTGGATTTGCCAGATGTGGATCTAGAACATATTTCTCAGGTACCTACCCCACACTATCTCTACCTCCAAAGCTCTTCTGGAACCAGGATCTTGTCCCTCATCTGCCTTCTTGGAGACCTCTTCTTTCTACATAATGTTCAGCTCCATTAAATAATGCCGCAAGTGGATGCCAAACCCACTCACCTCCAACTGAAACATGCCTGGGTAGGTTCAGAACTCAAGAGTGTTGGTAAGTCAGAGGCTAGGGAGCTATGAAAACCACAGAAAGACTCACAGGCTTCCTGCATTCCTTCAGTTGCTACAGCATTCCTTCTCAAAGGAGAGGCAATGGCTGAAACTGAGCAGAAGTCTTCAGAATAATCAACTTCTTTAATCATATTAATGTGAACACAGATAGCACCACGTCATGCTCGTCCTTCGCCACATTTTAAGTTAAGACTCTGTGGGTCAGATCTAACATGATATCTTAACAGTGAATCCAGACTAGAAGCCATGGTTTCTAGCTTCCAGATGGGAGTTCTCTCCCACACACCCCTCTCACCATGCAGTGAAACACATGGAGGGAAAGGCAAATGGACAACAGACGCATGCTAGAGTCTTTTGTTACTCTGAATACTCAGAAGTTTCTTCTCCTAAAATTGTACCAGTGTATATTCCTACCTAGATTTAAATAATAAAGCACTTTTATTTTATTGACTGTGATGGACCAGATGGTTTTTGTTTTGCCCTTTTGTCCCCATTTCCCCCATATTTACATATTGAAGCACTTTGGATTTGATGGTGAGGTTTTCTAAGAAGCAACTAGATCTCTATGAGGTTATGAGAGGGGACCTCCATTGTGGGATTAGTATATTTCTACAAAAAGAAAAACTCCTCTCTTCATGACCGCATGGAAGCTACAGGAGTAAGCTTCCTCGGTGTCTTAGTCAGGGTTTCTATTCCTGCACAAACACCATGACCAAGAAGCAAGTTGGGGAGGAAAGGGTTTATTCTGCTTACACTTCCACACTGCTGTTCAACACCAAGGAAGTCAGGACTGGAACTCAAGCAGGTCAGAAAGCAGGAGCTGATGCAGAGGCCATGGAGGGATGTTCCTTACTGGCTTGCTTCCCCTGGCTTTCTCAGCCTGCTCTCTTATAGAACCAAGACTGCCAGCCCAGAGATGGTCCCACCCGCAAGGGGCCCTTGATCAGTAATTGAGAAAATGCCTTACAGTTGGATCTCATGGAGGCATTTCCCCAACTGAAGCTCCTTTCTCTGTGATAACCCAGCTGTGTCAAGATGACACAAAAACTAGCCAGTACACTCGGGAACCTGACTGCTGGGAGCTTGGTGGTGGGCTCCTCAACCTTCAGGAATGTGAAAAGGAAAAGTATGTGGTTTACAGCACCAAGGTGTGGTGCTTCATTATGGCAGCTTGAAATACAGTAACCAGCATGCTATATGATCTAGCTTTTCATCAACTTAAAACAAATTTTACATGTCCAAAATAAGGTCCATGCTGCGATGCACCAATATTGTCCATATTTTCCTTATTTAAAATATTTCATTATTTTAAAATGTACATTTCACAGTTATTTTTGTTGTTGTTGTTGGTTGTTTTTTGTTGTTGTTGGGTTGTTTGTTTGTTTGTTTTTCGAGACAGGGTTTCTCTGTATAGCTCTGGCTGTCCTGGAACTCACTTTGTAGACCAGGCTGGCCTCAAACTCAGAAATCTGCCTGCCTCTGCCTCCCGAGTGCTGGGATTAAAGGCGTGCGCCACCACGCTCAGCTCATTTCACAGTTTTAATGACTCTTGAGCAAAGAGTCTCCATTTCAGAACTTTAAATTAGGTACTAATGGTTGCAGAGAGCTGTTCTATGTGCAAGTGTCTCTGATGTCCACACACAGCTGTGCTACTCCCCTTCCCAGTTATAATAATTAAATGTGTGTCTCTAGATACTTTCCAATATCTCCTGGCATCAGAAGTATCTTCTGCTGAGCATTAGCTATAGAAGCCAATGTGTTCTGAAATAATGACATCAGCTTGTGTCTTTTTAACTTCATTTATGTTAAGTTATATTAAGAGATAGTGATAGTAGTACTGTGATTTCAGCAAAGCCAGAGATATTGCATGTGCATTTACATGAAGAATGACGTTGAAATAAAAGATGGTGGTGAGTGGGTAGGTGGGCCGATTCTGATTGAGGAGCTTCCTGTGGAAGTGTGAAGGTGCTAGATGCAAGGCCACATATAGTGTTCTACAACTGTCTATACTCACAGTAGAATCCTAAGTCTTAGCTGACATATTTTTCCTCCTTATAGATCAAGGTTCAGTGTCTGGTTAGATGCCTGGATACATGCCTCTTTCTTCACTGTCCAGTGTTTATCATGGTTTGTCCCCTCACAGCTCCATAGTCCACTCAGCTTTTGTTGATTGGCACTTACTGTGAAGACATGTCACAAGGCCTGCCTTCATCGGCTTCCCATCAGGTCATAGCAAAAACACTACAGCCATGGTGGTATGCCTTGGATGTTGTGATCAATATATGAGCTTTTCAGAAAGCATAAAACATTATTTTTATTGTATGTTGTCATTGTATTTTGCTTGCATTCACCTGGCATCTACACTGCTACTTTATTTTATGGGAATGCTGTTTAATCCACGACACGGAGTTCCAATTACCCATTTGTTCAGAACTCTTTTGATGTTACTGCTTCAACTTCTTTGTCCTGAAGAAACTTGGATGAAGAAACTATAGATTTTTGACAGGGTACTTATTAAAATTAACATTGAAGAATATTTGTCAGGAGTTGGAAATATAAGGTCAAGAATAGTCTCTAAATCTACCATTTAATTATTTATTTAGTTGGGGGGGGGGGGTCTCTCACTATGTAACCCAGAATGAAATGGAATTCTAAGTGCTTGGACTGTAGGTATGTACCATCATGCCTCTGCTTAAATCTACTTCTAAAGACAAAAAAAATTCCTAACACTTGAGTTGCACATGCATATGAAAGGGTATCAGACAGACTGTACGGCTCTGGGTACTGCAGTTATGGTTGTGAGGACAAGCATTTCCAAGGACAAACGCACAGTGTGTCTCAGAGCACTGCATGTGGGCAAGGACATGCTGTCACCTTGAAAGGTAGTAAAAGCCACACTTTGTATATGGAGGATGGTGCAGTTATTCGCCAGCATATTTAATTCAAACAGGTCCTGAGATCTGAAACATGGAGATGTCTACAAATTAGAGGGATACTTGGTGCTTTTTTTTTTTTCTTAAGGGAAGAAAAGAATCCAGCCACAAAGAACTATCTCAAAGCAATGCCAACAGTTCTTTTGATGTTAATCACTGCATTGCTACAAACATGTTTTGAAAGTCTCCACTGCGGATGAAATTTCTTGGGATAGTTATATGAAATGTGCATATTATAAATATTAAAACTTAAAAAATTGTTTTCAAGTGTCAATTTCACCTTTTAAAGACATGTGTGTAAAAAATGCAAATAAGTTCTATTTGAATACTCCATATTCCTTTGAATTAGTATTCCAATGTTAACTGGAGAAAACTCAATATTACGTGAGTTCTGTCCTTTGACTGTACCTCTTTAGAACGCGAACATCTTAAAGAAATTAATTTCTAATGGAAGTGGCGCCTTATTTCTTTTTTCAAGGAACTTTAGAATCTAAAACTAATTGTGATGCACAAAACATTGTATGTTCACATGGTTACAGATAATACTTGAGTTTACTGAATATATCACATAAGAAAGATTTCTCTGAGAAATCTACCACTTAACCCATTGTTTAGGTCCCATAAGAATCTATAAACAAAACTCCCCAAAGGAGTTATTACAGGGCAACTTGACTCTACAATGGCATAGAGATGCTTCTCCACGATAAGCTCAAGGGAAATTAATGTAGAGATTATGCCTTAATCGCCAGGTTCTAAACAAACTGCTTTGTCACACAAAAATTGCTATAGCTTGACATGTCTGTTAAAGAAAAGGGGGATCTGAGGGTGCAGAAATGATCAGTCCCCTCAATCATAAATCTTAAAGGAACTTTGAGCCACCATGAAGCTCAAATACTTTTTCCCCTTTTTAGGGGTCACTGACACTTGTTTGGCAGTCCTTTCTAAGACATTATTGCAAATGTAAGGGCTTTGAATGTAGGTAACACTGCATTTGTTTTTTTTAGTGACCCAAGTGTCAAAGTGTCACACAAACCATGCATTATTTGTGCTCCCACAGATCAGTCCTTTGAGATTGGTGTGTTAAGAAATATTCAGCGAAAATATCTCTAGTGTCCACATGTAGACATGTGTAGTGACAATGTTCTGTTTTAATTTCTTAGACTCCAGTTATATAGAAAATCATCATCGGAAATGTATAAGGGTATACAATGTTCTGCCACTCTGGTTTCTTAGTTAAATGCTGGATCTTTAATAACAATATATGTATGGCAGAAGGCTTCAGTGCTCACAGTAGAGACAAAAGGACCAGGGCTCTAACCTCAGGCTAACCTAACAAGAAACCATTGCAGAGCAGCTGAAATATCCCCTCTGGTTCTTTTACATATGCTTGGTACAGACTGCCTCTGGGATGAAAAACACAATTCTTTGTCTCCATAAAATCTAGGTGAAAAAAAAATATGAACATCAGAAGGTGTTCATGTTACCTTAATATTTACTGTGAAAGCTGAATTGAGTGCACTGTCAGGGGGGAAACTGACTTCAATAGAAAGCTGGCTTAAAAAAAAATCCAGGCAAATCAAGCCATCTGAAAGTAGGGTTTGTCATGGAAACAGCATCCTAATGGGATCATATCGTCAGCCGCTCCACGGTTTCCCAGGTAAGTTTTATTTTGCCATCAATACTGAAAGAAGCAAAACCAAACAAATCAAACAAAAACCTTCCTGGTTTTAAGTATCTCACATACTTTAATAAAGTGCTTTCTGAAAACAAAGCCTGACAGTGATTTAAAATACTGTTTGAGTGATATTTTAATATAGAGAGAATATAAAACCTGTTACTGTTTGAGTGATATTTTACTATCACTCAAACCTTTTTGTGTCAAATTCACATCTGCATCATTTTAAGGACACTCACAATAAGGCTGGTTTGTTTGTTGTTGTTTTGTTTACATTTATTCCTGGAACAGAAACTAATCAATTGTCTTAAATATTTCTCCCACAAGTTACATAATTACCTAGGGAAACATGTTCTAATTTGGCTAAAGAATCACTGTTTTTTTTTTCATGTGTATCTTTATATAAAAGCTTCTCAAGTGCCATCTTTTCTATTAATGTAACAAACAGGAATTGTTTCTTCCTACTTTAAATGTGTTTTTCCATTAAATTAAATGTTTAATATTTTAAAATGAATTAAAACTTATAACACAATTTCCTGATAACCATAAAAGTCACTCTGGTGCATTAATGGATTCTCTTTAGCCCTTTGTCTTTTGATTTTAGAAAGTAATGAAAAATATAATAAAAATATTTTAAATCTCCAGATCTTTGAAGTTTTCTTATAGGGTTCTATTTCTCATATTATTCCCATATTATAAAATGTAAATTGTTGTTTCTATTTTGAGATATATATATATATATATATATATATATATATATATATATATATATATATTCACATGCATGTGTACAGATATATGTACATGCATGCATATCAAATCTGAGGTCATGTAGGAAATTCCTCTGTGAAAGGTTCTCTTAACAATATGGATGGAATCTTCAGAAGTAAACAACAACAACAACAACAACAACACTTCCACAGTCTACTACCGTCTTAGATGCTTATAAACAGAGTCAGTGACCACATACTGCTTGCCTGTTTATGGGTTTTGGGATGTGCACGGTAATGGAAAAGACAAGACAATACCTCATAGAACATCACAAAGGCACCCAACTGAAAGATAAACCTCTGTCAAATAAAAGTCATGTAAATGTATTCCCTGAAAGAAAAAAAAAAGCCTCGGTGTTAAAATTAGAGTTAGGCTTTAATAATAATATTGTTTGAAAATATTCTATTTTCTGCTGCCGTGAAAAGAGCCTTGGCATGGGACTCTACAAATACCATACAGAAGGCAGACTGGTTGCTCTTTGCAATAGTGGATTTTTCCATTGAATCTTTTAGGTTTGTAAATTGTGGACTAGTTGTGAGACACTGTAAAATGTAAAGGCAGTTCAGATAGGATGGTTGTTTTCAGACACAAAAACGATGTAATTTCGTACAAAACTTTCATTTTTTTATTTGCGAAATTAAAAATATGGCATTTTATATATATAAACTTCTATTCCTCTATAAATATAGATGATCTCATGGTGGTGAGAATAACAATAACAATAATAATAATGCATACCAAATCCAAAAACCAATGTCATTTTAGGGTATGACAGATAAATTTAGGTCCTATGTATGTACCGGCATTTGTGATAAACTCTTAAGGTTTAAACCCTACAATCAGGAGGATTGCTTTTCTCCTCTTCTTCATCGAAAACTAAAGTGAGTATTTTTAAATGGCTTTGAGAGATTTACATTTGACACACTGCCATGAATCCAGGCAGGAGCACACAAGGTGGGATGCAGAAAGAATGGACACACTTCCCCTTCAGCATGCATGCCTAGGTCCTGTTTGTCTCTCTCACCCATCCATCAGTCCACCGCCTCTGTCTTCGGAAGTCCAACCAGGCTTTCCGCGGGGGTGTGACTGTTCCTCCCTCAGAATGTGCTGCTGAGGAGTAATCATAGTATGTTGCTGATTATGTACAATTTTTAGATTGTGAAGACTGATATATGTCTAATTGCAGTTTGGTTAATACCAGAAAACAGCGCTTCACTTGGAGGAACTCCACTCCACTGAAATCTCCTTCGGTTTCCATACTCTGTGTATGTTCTACTATCCTGTTAAGGAAGATAGACCAATTCCTTCACCAAGCTTCCCAGGCGACCTCGAGGTCTGCATTTCATAGAAGGGTAAAATCTAGAAGCAGGCAGCATCAGGGGGAAGAAAGCAGGTTGCCAGACATGAGACTGCAATTAGAAGTAACGTTTTATAACCTCTCTCTTTAGCCTCTCCCAACCCACAAAGCTTGCTGCATGTTCCATGATGATGACCAGACCCATAGCAAGTTCCAGATACTAAAGAGTAAAAATGAGCTCATCCATAAAAGGTCAGACTTTCCAAAGTTTGCTATTGGTTACTGCACTCTCTCTGACCAACTTAGGTGCAAGGAGGAAGAAACTGGGTGAGGGACACCAAGGTACAGGGAGGCTGGGTCAACTGGCAGAGCCCATGCTGGGGTCCTCTAATGAAGTTGGAAGGTGGATCTCAAATAAGCAGCATCAGGAAGTCACAGGGACAGCCCTCCACACTCTACCGCTGAAAAGGGGAGGAACTGGAATGGGCGGGGCCCACCTCGGGGATCTGGAAGCTTTACTGAATTCTGCACCTTAAAATTTCCCACTGCAAGCAAGGAAGGGAAGGGGCGGGAGACGTTGAAGGAAATGACCCTGGAGAGGCAGGCCCATGCTCCCTTGACAAGGATGAGGGCACAGGGCAAAGCACTTAGCCAAGTGTGCTCTGTTTTACCTCCTCTGCAGTCTGCAGAAAAGGGCAAGTGAGAAAAGCTCCAAATACTTAAATCGCCCTAAATAATTAAACATTTTTAAAAAGAAAAAAAAAAAAAAAACGCGTGTTCGATAGTCTTTAAATACAAATATACGTACAAAAATCTTACACGGGCTATTTACAATCATAAAAGCGTACAGTCCTGGTATCAGAGTGAGCGCTAAAGAGATGGTACTCTCTCTCTCTCTCTCTCTCTCTCTCTCTCTCTCTCTCTCTCTCTCTCTCTCACACACACACACACACACACACACACACACACCTCTATCAGTTGGGCCCTCTCGTTCCTTTACTCCAGGGACGGAAGCTTTTGCAGGACCTGTGCTGTTTGTTGGAAAAGGGGCCTAAGGGGCCTGCAAAAGTCAGTGTCTGATGAGGAAGCCTGGAGTGTCCAGGCTTGGCAGGAATTCCTTGGGGCCAGCTTCCAGGTGATGGCTAGGATCCGGCCAAAAAAGGGTAAGGTAAGAGTCTGGGTTTCAGACGGTAGTCTCCCCCTGTTTGCTGTTGGTAAGCCTCGTGTAGAACTTCCTCCAGGAATTGAGTGTCTTGCCGGACCAGATCCAGAAGCCCGATGTGATCCCCACAATCAGTGTCATGAGATACTTGATCATGAAGACTGTAAAGTCGGGACTCATGGGCGGGTGTGGTGGGACGCCTCCACCTCCCTGGAGGTGAGGGCAAGGGATGGCATAACTTTTGCAGCTCTGGGCCACCCAGCTACGCTCCCACTGGTCCCGAAAGGCCTGTTCGTAGAAGTAGCAGGCGATGACGATGGTGGCCGGCACGGTGTAGAGCACACTGAAGACTCCGATGCGCACCATCAGCTTCTCCAGCTTCTCTGTCTTGGTGCCGTCATGCTTCATGATGGTGCGGATGCGGAAGAGTGACACGAAACCAGCCAGAAGGAAAGAGGTGCCGATGAACAGATAAACGAAGAGCGGCGCCAGCACAAAGCCACGCAGCGCGTCCACGTTGTTGAGCCCCACAAAACACACTCCACTCAGTACGTCGCCATCTACCTGGCCCAACGCCAAGATGGTTATAGTTTTGATGGCTGGCACTGCCCAGGCGGCTAGGTGGAAATACTGTGAGTTGGCCTCGATAGCTTCGTGGCCCCACTTCATGCCGGCTGCCAGGAACCAGGTGAGGGACAGGATCACCCACCAGATGGAGCTGGCCATGCTGAAGAAGTAGAGCATCATAAAGAGTATAGTGCAGCCTTCTTTCTTAGTGCCCTGCGCCACCGTGCGCGCCCCGTCCTCTGCAAACTTGTCGTTACACACCACCCGGTCCTCCAACAGAAAGCCGGCGATGTAGGCCACCGCCACCGCTGTGTAACAGCCAGACAGGAAAATGATGGGCCGTTCCGGGTAGCTGAAGCGCCGCATGTCCACTAGGTACGTGAGCACCGTGAAGAGCGTGGAGGCGCAGCACAGCACGGACCAGATGCCTATCCAGGTGCGCGAGAAGCGCAGTTCCTCGGGTCCGAAGTACATGAGCCCGTATACCTTGGTGGGTTCACAGGGCGCGCCACAGTCCTTCTCCCCCAGAAAGTGGTAATTGAGGTAGGAGGGCACCCTGAGGGCGCGAGGGCAGGAGAACTTTCCCCGCTCCACCGTCCCGGCACCCCCCGGGTAGCCGCCGCGGTAACCACCGCCGCCGTGCTGCGGATTGCTGGTCCAGAACTCCGGCAGCAAGGAGGGAGTTGGGGTGCCTTTGTCGGATGTGTTCTGGCCCACGCACAGCTCTCCTGCGCCGTGCACCGGGAACTTCTCGCACTTGAGCGTGTCTGGCCACTGGAAGCCGAACTTGTTCATGAGCGCCTCGCAGCCCTGGCGTGCGCGCTCGCACAGGGAGCGGCAGGGCGGCAGCGCCTGCTCCAGTACGGTGCACACAGGCGCGTACATGGAGCACAGGAAGAACTTGAGCTCGGCGGAGCACTGCACCTTCACCAGCGGGTAGAACTGGTGCACCTCCAGACCGGCGTCCTCCTGATTCGTGTGGCCCAGCAGGTTGGGCATGATGGTCTGGTTGTATGCGATGTCCGTGCACAGCGGGATGGAGATGGGCTGGCAGTAGCCGTGGTCCGGGATGGAGATGCCCCGTTCGCCGTTGTACTGCTGCCCGCTCTGCTGGGGCTGGGGCGGCGGCGGGGCTTGCTGGCCCGGCCCGGATACCTGGCCCGCCGCTTGAGCTCGGACCCCCAAAAGTAGAGGAGCCTCCAGCAACCAAAGCAGCAGCAGCAGCCCGTTAGCCCAGCGCCGGGGATCAGCCCGGGGGCGGCGGTGGCTGGCCGTGTCCCCGTGCCCCACCTCCTCCCGCCGGCCCGGGAGTGCTCCGGCACAAAGTTCCAAGCTCGACCGGCCGGCGGCTCGGGACTCGCTAGGCGCCGCCTCCTCAGCCATACTTTTTCGGCTCCCTTCTCGGCGCCGATCGACTGGGGCGGGCAGCGACGCGTCGGGTGGTGGCTCCCACTGTGTTCGTGGAGAGCTGGTCGCCCGTGCCCTCCGTCGGGGTGCGGCCGCTCTCTGCCCGCTCCCCGGGATTCTGCTCCGCGTCCCACAGCCGCCGCCGCCGCCGCGGAAACTTGCGGTTCATGAAGCGCGGGCGGCGAGGAGAGCACGAGTGGTCCAGGCGCGCCGGGGTCGCGTCCCTCTTCCCTGGCCCTCGGCAGGCTGTGGCTCTTGTCCGGCGGCGCCGCGCTAGTGGCCGCAGCCGGGCAGAGGAGCGCCCAACTCTCGGCAGCCTAGCCGCCCTGGGTCCCCCCTGCGCCTCCGCCTCCTCCTTCTCCGCCGCCGCCTGACCATTTGTGTCAATCCCTCAACTCGCAGCCTCTCCTCTCCCTCGCGCGCCCTCCAACCGGTTTCTAGGCGCCCCGCAGTCTGTCTTTCACCGGGAGGGAGGAGCCTTGAAACCGACGTGGAGCTGGCGGCTCAGGGACCGTCGCCCAATCGCAGCACCCGCTTCACAGCGCAAAGGGAGCCCTTTCCCTCCTAGCCCAGACTGGAGCCCGCAGCAGACAGGAGGAGGTGAAGGAAGTAGTGGTGGCGGTGGCAGGGACTCCGCTCAGGCACAAAGAGTAGCTATGAAACGGGACAGGCTAGGTCGCTTTTGCTTTTGCAGAAGAAAGGGCGAGGACAAGTAAGAGAATGGTCCCATGTGNCTTCACAGCGCAAAGGGAGCCCTTTCCCTCCTAGCCCAGACTGGAGCCCGCAGCAGACAGGAGGAGGTGAAGGAAGTAGTGGTGGCGGTGGCAGGGACTCCGCTCAGGCACAAAGAGTAGCTATGAAACGGGACAGGCTAGGTCGCTTTTGCTTTTGCAGAAGAAAGGGCGAGGACAAGTAAGAGAATGGTCCCATGTGTTGCAGGAGATAATGAATAGGAGTCAGCGGGCTGCGGGGATTTAGCTCTGTCTTGTTTTTTTATCTGTCTCCATATTTTAAAATCCTACCCTCGACTGCTACTTTGAGCGCTGTGTTCTGGTTGCGTGCCCCTGACTTGACAGTCAGGTTTCCTTTAAGTCTATGGAGGTTTTGTTTAAACTATGACTCCAATAAACCTTGGAGCTCACAGGCTGGCCTTGGTGGACTTTGGACGCGCCATTACCCCTGATCGCTGTTAAATGGAAGCAAAACGCAAAGTTTGGTGGGATGTAAAATGTAAACCCGGGTGCTCCTATGAGTATGCTCTGCTCGTGTAGTCAAACTTTCCCCCTTCTCTTTAATGGTGTGAGAAACAGAAGTAAAGGAAAACAGAAGCTATCCATTAAATGATAGAGGAAACCGGTTTGAGAACCAAGCATTGGGTGCTCCAGCGTGAGACACAAGAGCTGTACATCCAGACAGGAGGAGCAATTTGGGACCAATTGGGGCCCCTTCTGAACACTGGGGACCCTGCAGGGTCTGGTGGGAACTTCTGAGACCTGGGCCATTTAAGTTCCTCCTCAGTGGAAGCAGTCAAAGCTGAAGATATTAGTTTGAAGGACAAAACACACTACCAAAGTGAGTCTGAAAGACCAAGCACAGCCATTCAACTCAAAACAGGATAATCAGCTTCAACAGACACACACGCTTGTTCTTGCAAGATAATTTTCAAGAACTTGTGTGACTCGGATTTATCAATAAAGTACTATTATGTTTTATTAATTCTATCAAGATTTCCTCCCTTTGATTATACTTATCTCATGAGACTGTTCTCGAATTATTTTCTATCCTCTTTTATACAGATTCATTTTTCATGAGATATTTACCAAGCATCCATGATACAGTGAGCACTGTCTCAGGAGGTAGGGCGCACAGAGGAAGCTCTGGCACATATTTAAAGGAGGGCATAGTACAGTGGGCACAGGAACTTAACCAGTGATGGCAGTGCCCACCCATTCTCAAAAGCACACAAGGGAAACAAATGGCCAGCTAACATGGGAGAGGAGGAGTGGGAGGAGTCATCGGGGAGACAGATGCAAAATGCAAAAGAAAGAAGCAAAAAACAAAACAAAACAAAAAACCCAAAACAAAGCCACAAACAAACCACTTAAGTTTCTGAGGGGCAGACAAGGAGAGCATGCCCTGGGCATGACCGGAAAGAAAGGGCTCTTTAGCTGGTACAAAATATCATGAGCCAAACTGTTCAAACAATAGAGAGCTAGTGCAGGTGGCTTTTTCCCTTCAGAAGCAGGAAGTGGTTCCAGGGCAATTGAAAGAGGGAGCAAGACTCAGGCTCCCGTGGAGAAACATCGACATTCCTGTACACTGTACAGATCACCACTCAAGATGGGGCTTGTCTACATCCCGACAGGCCCTGTGAAGCTTGTTGGTGTCCAAGGGAACCTGCAGTCATACCAATACCTATTAAACGCGAATGGCAGCTACTTGTCTTCTAGATACATTATCATTATATTTTTTAATGTTCATAGAAGCTGTAATGTTCACTGTAAGGTTTGTTTTTTGAGTCTTGGCGTAAATGTTACGGTCCTCCTTCCTGCCTCAGCCTTTGAGTAGCTGGGACCTCAGGTACACATCATTATGTCTGGCTTGTTTTAAACTATTTTTGAAGGAAAAAATTAATTACTAGCATTTTTTTTAAGACCAACAGGTAGTAACTATACAATAGAGATATTTGTGGCTGTGCTGAATGTAACTCATGGCACATTTTGATAGTGGACAGGAGGTGAGGTCATCTCTGGGGTTTTTTGAACACTCACACTAATTGTTCATCTTAACTTCCCAATAGCATCCTGCAGTCCATAGGCTCCCAGGGACAACGTGTCACACCGTCCACTCTGATACTTATTCATCCCTGTTAATGGCTCTTTACTAGCCATCTCTCTCTTCTTAGACATCTCTTATAGAGACTTAAGTGTCTCATGCCTCATTCTCTGAAGGTCCTTTAGCCGACCACGCTAGGTGAGAAGTGAATTTATTTAAATGTATTAACACCCAGGAAGCATCACTGAGCATTTACCACCAAAGCCAGCCTTACTTTCTCCTCAAAGGGATAGAGCAAAGCACAGAATGGTACAGAAGGCTCCGTTCTACTTCAGAGTGAGGAACTGCGTTCTAATGAACTTTCTGAACTTTCATCTCCCACCTAATGATGAGATTTGCTAGAAAGGAGGCTGAGAATGGCAAGCAAGGTTTTTTTTCTCTGCAGGGAAAACAGGCAGTTCTTATCATATCTGGAGCCCGAGGCTGCCATCAAGCCAAACATCCCATCTGGGAACTAGGTTTTTCTCCAGCTTACAATGGAGAGCACTAGGTTTAGATACGTTAAGGGACATGCATGCTTCGGGTTCATGGCTTGTTTGGCTTGGGTTTCATCAGTTGCTGTAGTGTTTCATGTAACTATAATTCTTGGCAATATTTTTAAAGCCAGTTTCCTATAGATTCTTTCCCGAAATAGATCACATTGAAAAGACCATGTAAAATTAGAAAATAAATCATTTTCAGACAGTTGTCTTTCAATATTAAGTCCATTAAAGTAGGTTTCCTCTTTACTTGTTGTTCCAATACAGCATTTCATTTATTAAGCAGATGTGACACAGAAAACGTTACTAAAGCAAAATATATAAATAAAACACTTAAGGGAAACAAGCAACTGGTATGCGGTGCACCATGGCCACCAGCACCCACTCACATTATCAAAGAAGCCCACTGGGTGGTGGGACAGGCAGCAGGAGGAAGGATAATCAGAGAAGAAACCTGAGCACTGTATTTACGACATCATTTTCTGAGGATGTGGAAAACCTTGAGATTCACAGATTAAAAGTTACTAAATCAAGCCAGGTAGTGGTGATACACACCTTTAATCCTAGCAACCAGGAGGCAGAAACAGGTGAGTCTCTGTGAGTTTGAAGCCAGCCTGGTCTTCAGAGAGAGAGTTGCAAGACAGTCAGGGTTACAAGGAGAAACTCCATCTTGAAAAACAAACAAACAAATAAAAAAAGTATTTACTAAATTATTATGAACTGTTATCGACTTGGTAATAAAACATCTCAATTAATCCAACATAAAATAAATAAACAGAATTTGATTTCTCCTTACTATTGCTTATGCTTTGTCAAGCATCAGGATCAGCTATATGTTTTATTCCAAAGCAAAATGTTTTATCAGAACTTTCTTAAATAGTATGAAAATTGCCAAACTGATTATGCCACTTGAATGAGGACGGTAATTTCCTAGCGGTTGTGATCTGGGTTCGGTTGCATAGAGTTTCCTACATGGGGACTCGAGCAGTTAGCTTGGAGAGCACTGAGAAGACTCATGTTTAAGAGATTGGTTTTGTTGTTGCTTTTGGGTGACAGGCTTGGATGACCTCTCTTGGATAACAGAAAACTCCATCATGGATTAAGACTACACTTCTGAGGTTTTATTTTGGATGCTTTTTTTGACATTGATTTACCTGCATTGTGTTGCTTAAACTCTTTTCTGTTGAGGATATTAATCATTAGCCCTCTTTAACAGATGAGTCTAAGTCTCATAGTATTTAACTATTTTAAATTCTGAAAGATACTAAGTTCCCAGGAAGCTTGGAATCTGACCAGGCTCCTAGTTCTCTCTGAGTACAGTCTCTGAACACACCCACTCCTAAAAATCACCAAGGAAAACCCAGTTTCTATGGGCAGATCATGGTGATTTTTTTCGTCTTTAACATAGTTTCCATATCAGGATACATGTGTCAGTGAAAGACCCGAGATTCACTGTTGAGTTAGACCAGAATTTTCCAAGCTGTCTTCGGTGTAATACATGATCTTCCCAAAGGGTATTCTGTAAAATAAGTTTGTTCAAAGAAATTTGAAAACACACCATACTCTATATCCTCAGTGGGGATTTATGGTCATCTAAAGTCTACAAGAAATGCTAAATTAAAGGGAAAAAATTCTCACTTTAAACTTTGTCCTAGCTGTCATTTCACACACACACACACACACACACACACACACACACACACACACGCACACACTTGCATGCACTTGTAGCAAACACACCCAGGCACTCAAGCATGCATGCACACATACATTCATAGAGAAAGATCAATCAGCAAGCATGCTGAGGTTAAGGAGCTGCCAGCAGTAAAGACTTCTCCTCCCACTTTGGGGCAGCAACACCAAGAGTCCTCTTTATTCTCTTTCAAGAGATGCACTAGACTAAAATGTACTTTTCAC
>LR749515.1:2846604-3040060 GCA_902729485.2 Mus minutoides | reverse complement strand
CCCTCCCCCTCCCCCTCCCCCCTTTCTCTGGCAAATGCATCTATCCATTCCTAAATCTTTGTTGAGACTCTCAATGCAAAATTAGGTTTTCCAATATGAATCTTATATTTGGATTCTATATTTGATTTGTGTTGATAGTCTTCTCCTTTCGTTTTTTGTCTTTTTTTTCAAATTCTCTTTAAAAATGGTGTGGCTGTTGGTAGGTGTTCTTGTGCCACAAACAGAAGCATACCAGCACTGGTCTAAGAAAACAAGTCATAACTAGAGATAGATTTACTTATTCCTATTAGGAAGAATTCCAACCTCCTTCCTATGTAAAATTAACATAATGCATGGCTTATGGGAAGCTATAGCATGGACCTATTACTTAATGGAAGGCATATCACAAGATCCAAGGAAAACGCACAGGGCAGGGAGGGCCAGGGATGGATAGATTTTCTGAATATATCTTGTTTCATAGGCCTGAATTCAAGAATTAATGTATTTCACCACACAGGAATCCTATTCTCTCCAAGAGGGATGGTTTGCAAGGCTTCCAGTGGATACCTAAAATTGTGCATCCAGGGAAATTCTAAACATATTAGAATTTTTCCTGTTTTCTATAGCCTTGCATTAATGGTAGAATTAATGTCTTTTCATGTGTTTTCTTGAATGCCTGCAATTCCTCACTACTTCTGTGTTCTGTGCCTATTTTATGCAAAGTTAAGAATTACTTAAACACAAAAGCAGAGATACTGAGACATCTGTGATGGTTTGTATATTCTTGGACCAGGGAGTGGCATCATTTTGAGGTGTGGCCTTGTTGGAATAGGTGTGACCTGGTTGGAGTAGGTGTGTCACTGTGGGTGTGGGAATAAGATCCTCACCCTAGTTGCCTGGAAGTCAGTCTTCCACTAGCAGCCTTTGGATGAAGACGTAGAACTCTCAGCTCTTCCTGTGCCATGCCTGCCTGGATACTGCCATGCTCCCACCTTGATGATAATGGACTGAACCTCTGAACCGGTAAGCCTGCCCCAATTAAATGTGTTGTGTTTTTTTTTTTTTATAAGACTTGCCTTGGTCATGGTGTCTGTTCACAGCAGTAAAACCCTAACTAAGACAACATCTGGCAGATAATTGGGCAACTGTTAAAGTGACAGCAAACGTTACACACTCAAGTTCTTGTGATTCCTAAGATCTCCATAGCCTCCATGGGCACCTACGTTCACAAGCACATACCTATACACATAACTAAAAATAAAAAGCCAACTGTGAATAAAAATACACAGTAAAATGGCTCAAAATGAACACAGTTGGCATGCGTTTGTTGTAGATCAACTGAGTAGCATCAGGAGAATGGGTGACGGCCAGAGGGGAGAAACTTTGACATAGATTGTAACCTTTTGTACATGTGCAGTTTTCTATTATAATAATAATAATAATAATAATAATAATAATAATAATAATAATAAAGCTGTGGAGACTGGAAAGATGGCTCAGTGATGGGGCTGGCCATGCAAGCATGAATGCTGGAGTTTGGATTTCCAGCACCCATTAAAAAAAAAAAAAAAAAAAATCCAGGCAAGCACAATGGCTTCCTTACCGCAGGGAAATCTAACTAGCTAGACCAACCAAATCAGAGAGCTCAGAGTCAGCAAAACGTGGTGTCTTAGTGTTTCTTTTAACACACACACACACACACACACACACACACACACGTACACACACACCAGGTAAAGAGGAATCTTTGTTGTATTAACCCTGCAGTTGTCCCCAGGTAATTCTGGATCCATTGAAAGAAATCTTATTTATCACCATGCACACAAGCTTTTAGTATTTGAGTACATGGAAGAGAATTCAGGAGGCGAAATCTGCATGTCTGTGGATGTTGTGGGCTGTTGCTGCTTTATCAACTATATTCAAATAAGAACACGAAGAACACTGGCCTCTTGCCCTAGCTTCTTTCACGCTCAGAGCAGCGGCAAGGACAGCACACAGCAAAGCAAGGAACAGAAGGATTTATACTTTTGTGAGAAGTCTCAAAAATGGGCTTCCACTTGAGATTTAGTAGGTCCTTCAGTTTACAGGCAGTTACATAGTTACAGAAGTCCTGGATCTTGGGTGGTCACTGGTCAGCCTTTGGATATGCATGTTTGATACTTAAGAGAAAACAACAACAACAACAATTTTGCCTTCTTATCTAGCTACAGCAATAAAAATCAAATGAAAAAAAGATACAGGAGAAGATTAACATTTCTCACATCTGTTCAGCATTTCCAGGGTTAGAATCTGATCATTTAATTGTTCTCTCTCTCTCTCTCTCTCTCTCTCTCTCTCTCTCTCTCTCTCTCTGCTTATTTTATATATGAATTTGTTAATCTGTTAGACTTCTATTTAAGTATCTTTACATATTTTGTCAAAGTAGAATTAATGTTAGGGTTTTTAAAAATCACACTGGTAAATAATAAAGACTTTAAAGTTTTGGTTTCTTGAAAATGTTCGCACTTTAAAACAAAGATTTTATATACTTTTAAAAATGGGTCTAATTCTCTTCTATTTTAAAAGTATACAAATTGCTTGATCAGTTTGATGCTAACCTGGTCTACATATCGCATTTCAAACCAGCCAAGGCTACATAGTGAGAACCTGTCTCACGAGAGAGAGGGAGAGAGAGAGAGAGAGAGAGAGAGAGACAGAGACAGAGACAGAGACAGAAAGAGAGAGAGAAGCACATGAATAGTCTGGTACAGTGGAGCAAGCCTATAATGCCACATTTGCATATTTAAGGCAGAGGATAGCTGGTTTGCCATAGCTTGGGCAATGCAGTAAGATCAGGTCCAAAAATATGCCACATTAACAATATGCAAAGGAAACATATCATTATTGTAAGAAAGAAAGAAAGAAAAATAATTTAACACCGGGTTGGAGGGATACTCAGTGGTTAGGGACACTTACCACACTTCCTGAGGACCTGGGTTCAAGTCCCAACATCCACATAGTTGCTAATAACTGTAACTCCAGTTCTTAAAGGACACACTGCCTCTTCTGCTCTGCATGGATATGGCAAGCACATGGTGCACAGGCCAACATGCAGGCAAAACACCCATATACATAAAAATATGAATAAATAAATCACACCCAAAATCATTTAAGAATTTAACAGTGTTCAACACCCATTCATGATAACAACTCTTCAACAATTTCAGAATAGAAGGAATGTGTCTTAACATAATAAAGGCCATACATATATAACATAATAAAGGCCATACATATATAACACAATAAAGGCCATACATATATAACCTAATAAAGGCCATACATATATACCAAGTCTCTAGCTCTTGTCACCTTCAACAGTGGAACATTCAGGCCCATGTTTTATAAGACCAAGACGTTTCTGCTCACATTCTATCCAAACCAACTATGAAAAGATATAGGCAGGCTAGGGATAAAGCCCACCAGTGAAGCTCAGTGAGAAAGCGCTTGCTTGGTATGTGTGAAGCCCAGGTTTGATGTTCAGCACCAATTTTTTAAAAGGTAAATTAATGAGTAAATATTCTCTACCAGTTGAAAATTTGCATCATATATTCTTTCAACTAGTACTATCAATATACAGAATTGTGCTCTAACATAATAACCCTCCTTATCTGTAGGTATTCATTGTAAAACACCCAGGGAATGCCTAGGGTTTTGTATAGTACCAGATCTCTTCATTCATATATATCTTCATATATATGATATATCAATATACAACATGTGTTAACGTATGGTATGTATGTTAATATGTGGTATATATTTTAATAAGTTATATATGTTAATATGTAAAATATATCTTTTCTTCTACACATAGCTATAATGGTCAATGTGAAATGAGACACAGAAGTTAACTTCCATAATATGCCTTAATAAAAATGGTAGCATTACTGTTCTCGTGCTTAGGTTACAGTGTTAAGTGACAGTGGTGTTGAGGTGTTATATGAAGACTGTAACACCATAGAGCTGAGTTGATAATGGAATTGGATGGTGAGAGACCAACAGGAGAGTAATCTGTACACTGGATACACTGCACAAGGATTACTCACATCCTGGGCCGGATGCAGCCAGAGGCCATGCAATTTCATCCTACTTCTTTGAATGGCACATGCAATTTAAAAAAGACGATGACTTTGGAATTTTATATTTTATATATATTTTGGCTGCAGTTGACTTCAGTTAAATAAAACCATGGATGGGGAAATACTGTTCAATACAATTTATCAGTATCTTATACTCCATATCATAAATATGTACATAAATTTAAAATTTATTAAAATTCTATAACTGAAAATTCCCAAGAAAGGGCAGGCAAAATGGCTTAGTCATCAAAGGTGGTTGCTGCCAAGCCCGATGACCTGTGTTCCACCCTGGACATAAGCGGAGGATGGAGAGAACTCTGCAGGTTGTCCTCTAACCTCCATATATACATTCTGGAACACGTACACACACAAGTAAATAGTTGTTTAAAAAAAAAACAAGATAATATCATTAAAATGTCAGGTTGCCTTTTGAGTTGAATTACCACTACAAAGATAATTGGTATATTACTTATCAAACATGTATCAAAATAGAAAATAATTATTGAACCTGAAGCTTAACTTTTCCTGGAACTACATCCTTTTAGTAAGGTAGGCGGAGGGGAGCTTCCCTGATCCCCAAGTGGGCTGATGTTTCCAGAGAACAACAGCATCCACCAGTAGAATGAACCCAGATGCATGCTGGGAGAGACTTGCTGGGCACCAATACATTTATTGGTCCAATTTTTAGTTTATTATCTCTATGCTTATATGGCTCATACCTTCATAGGTAGACATAAAATTAATTACAGTAAAATGGGAGATGAGTAAAATAGTTACATAGTAAGAGAGGAAGAAAAGTTCTCTCTTCATGGAACCTTTAAAAAGACTCCTTGAAGGCCTAAGGCCAAGGAAGTGAGGGTATTTCCAGGAAAGGGAGGGATGGGAGAGCAGGCATGGTCAGTGCTGAGGGCTCTTCCCTCGTCACAGCACAGAACGAGATTCGGGAATTAGTAGAAAAGATGACTCATAGCCAGTTTTCTTAGGACTCTGATTTCTTTATCCTTCTAGCTGACGGAGGCCACTACTGTACATCTAAGCAGGAATCCACCCCCTAATCGATGCTAGGCAAAGAACCTTCTCATACAGCGAAAGAGAGGGAAGGTTATAAGGAACAGGAGTCATCAGAAATGTGAACAGCCAAGGAAGCAGAAAATGCTCTGAAAGGATCTCAAGTAAAGAACAGAGTGGGGTTCCCCTCTCCCCTACTAACCCCCATCCCGTTCATTTTCCCTCCCAGGTCCCTCCCTCTTTCCCTACTTTCTTCTCTCTCCCAGGTGGGACTGAGGGGTCCACACTTGGGCACTTCAGCTTGTTGACCTTTTGAGTTCTGTGGACTCTATCTTGGGTATTCTGTATTTTTTTTTGTGTGGCTAATATCCATTTATTAGTGAGTCCATACCCATACCATGCATGTCCTTTTGGGTCTGAGTTACCTCACTCAGGATGATATTTTCTAGTTCCATCCATTTGCCTGTAAAACTCAGGATGTCCTTGTTCTTAGTAGCTGAGTAGGGGAAAGGACTGAAGCCCTGAGGGCCAGCAGAAAGAATGTAAACAGGAAACCTCAGGAAATAGGAGGTTGCCCCCTGCCCCCCAGAATGCACCAGAGACCTGGGAGGTCAGAGACTCCCAGGACTCAAAGGGAGGGACCTTAGATGAAAAGCCCAACAGCAGAGAGAGGGAAGTTATAGAGCCCACTTTCAGCAGGAAGACAGGGCATCAAATGAGGGAGGGGGCCATCCCACAGTCACAACTCTGACCCATAATTATTCCTGTGTGAAAGAACCACAGGGATAGAAATGGAGAGGAGCCTGAAGAAAAGAAGGTCCAGAGACAGGCCCAAAGTGTGATCCAGCTCTGGTGGTGGTGGTGGTGGTGGGGTGGTTCCCAAGGCCTGACACTATTACTGAGGGTATGGAGTGCTCATAAAAAGGGATCTAACATGACTGTCCTCCGAAAAGACTCAACAAGCAGCTGAAAGAGTCAGATGCAGATAGTTGCACCCAACCAATCTACAGAAGCAGCTGACCCCTTTTGTTGAATTAGGGAAAGCTGAAAGAAGCTGAGGAGAAGGCGAGCCTATAGGAGGCCCAGCAGTCTCAATTAATCTGGACCCCCAAGATCTCTCAAACACGGAACCACCAAACAGACAGCATACACCAGCTAATATGAGGCCCCCAACACAAATACAGTAGAAAACTTCCTGGTCTGTGTTCATTCAGAGATGATGCACCTGACCCAGGGAGTTTAGAGGTCAGGTGGGATATGGGTGGGGGCATCCATGTGGAGATGAGGTGTGGTGGGGAGGAGGTATGGGATGTGGAGCAGTTGGAGGGTGGATGGGGGGGGCAGGGAATGGAATATGGAGTGTAAAAATGAATTAAAAATAAAATTAAAAAAAAAAGGACAGAGTAGAGGATAGAAAAGAGAAGTTGAGGGTAATATCTGGGAGGCAGCCTGGCAGGCCTTGGTACCTAATTAATGTCAGGTCAAGAGGACAGGGAGTCAGAGGTCATGGGTGACGCTGAGCTTTCTAGGTTGTGCAATGTGTTGATGATTACGTAATCCGGAGCTATGATGGGGCACAGAAAGTTCACCAGGTAAGGAAGGGCCAGTGTCTCATTCATGTGTGTTCTTCAGAAACCACAGAGAGAATGTGAATGGATGAGGCTTTCATTACATTTGATCTCCAAAGCACAGCACCCAATATGATGCACTCTCTAAGCAGCACTGATATTTTGTTATTGTGGAATTTGGAGGATTATACACAGGTGACCTTCATTCATAACTAACAATTGGAAATTTAGTCAACTGTTGGAAATAAACCTGTACATTTAAAAAAGATTATGCTAAATAGAAGCATGGAACTCAAAGGTTAAAATTAGGCCACTCATGAGATTTAATTCTTTGTGTGGTTTGGTGTCTGTTTAAATCTTAAAAGAGATAATAGTTTATTCACTCATTAGCACAGAGATGGTGTCTGCTTCAATTAGAATAGAAGAATACCTAAAAATTGGGCTAAAAATTGAGAATTCAAAATAATTTTGAATTATTTTCATAAATACTTACTTGGCTAAATTAGAGTACTTAAAATTATTTCCTCTTTATTTGGTACTTCAGAAGTAATCCAGCATAAGTGACCAAAATTATTTTTAAAAATTGTCAATCAACTGTCACAGAGGGGAAAGGACTAAGTTGAATCTCTTTATTTAAAAAAAAACTTTCTCTGTGGAGAGCAGTGTTAAAGTGACTAACACTGTGGCCTTTAAATTGCTCCTCAAGATACAAATATTACAGTCTTCGGATCCACCATATCACATTAAGGACTACTGAAGAGACAAACAGTGCTTTCTGAAAGGTAGATTCTGACAAACTTGGTGAGACACTTCATAATACTGAAATTAACACAAACAAAACCACGGAAAGCAAAGGCTTTCTTTCTAAACAAGGTATGATGTGATCCCGGTCCTGGGATGGAGGGTGCAGGATTTCAACGCACACCTGAACTAAGCAGTATGAGGCCAGCCTGGGGTACATATGACCCTGCCACCCCCAGCACCAAAGAAGGAAAAGAAACTTTTTTAAGAGAGAGAGAGAGAGAGAGAGAGAGAGAGAGAGAGAGAGAGAGAGAGAAACCCAAATCTAGAAAAATTTGCTAAAGTGAGCGCATTTGCCCTTATTTTTAGGCCTATTATGAAGTTTGGGCTCCAGCCCTTTCTGGCTCTGTGAACACACAGGGAGCAAGTTATCACAGCATCTCTATCCGACCTCCGAGGATGGTTCATGTCATCACACAGCAAAAGTGCTGGCGAAACATTTATCTAGATGAAAGACCTCAAGCAGTTAACCTGCTCAGCAGAGGCGATACAGCCCAGCGACAGGATAATGACCTCTATCCAAATGTGGAAGGTGCATCAATTTAATACCCTGACAGCTCCACAAAAGATGACGGCAGCTCGGCGGGAGAACATTAGCCATGATAACACGCCGTACTGTATGTGAAAAGAATGAATTATAAAGCACAATGCTATTTGGGCCGAGGAGGGATTTTTTTTTCCCCTTAACCAACTTTATATTTAGGACGATAGTCATGCCTAAAGCTTCCATTCTTCTCTACCTGAAGAATATCCTGATAAGAGTAAAAAGGCAGTGTGGATTAAATTGACAGCTTAAACACAAATGGAGTTTCCTATCCAATGCAGGAAATACTGCACATCTCTGTACCGTTATTTGAGAGTACAATCCCCAAGTGTTGGTAAATAGGTTTAATCCTGAAGGAAAAGACTGGTAACTTGAATGGACAAGCCCAGCATCCCTGTGTGTGTTATTGTGTTTAATTTGATTATTTATATTTTTGTTTTATTTTATTTTGGAGAGACAGAGTCTTACCCTGTAGCCCAGGCTCACACACCCTCAAGTGTTGGGGTGACTGGAATGTTCCTCCAAGCCTGGCTTGTCTTATTTTTCACTAGGGAAGGTTTCTGGCACACTTTGGGGGCTTACAGATCCTTAGCTATTAAATGTCCCTACCTCAGGTTCAGTTTATAAAAACAATTTCATTCTAAAGTAGCAGCATGCTCCTCCTTGTCTGTTTATCCAGGGGCCTTTCCTCTGTGGTGGGCTTTCAGCCTGTGAGGCTTTCTCTACACATGGCAGGCAGCTGTCAGAACCAGTGTGAGAGGTGAAAGGGCAGCCTGGCTGCTCTGTTAAATCACGGGGTTCCATCAACATCTCAGAATGCCTGCCGAGTGGGAGCTGGGAGACCACAGATTAGAGTACACTGGAGTGTGTATATTAGGTCACTCTGTGTCTATCAAAGCATAGCACGCCGGTGAGCTGCACAATAGATTTTACTGTGCTCTGTTCAAAGGAAGTGTAAGGCGAGTGGACATGTGTGCAGCAGACCATAGCTGAATGCTGAATTCTCCTTGTCTTTAAATGGATGGATTTACTATCCACAAGATGAATGAAGGATGGGGGCACAATGAGTAGCTGTGGAAAACATGTAGGGCTGGTGGTTTTATTCAGCTCTTAGAAACGGCCTGTGATGAAGCACACGGAACCCTCCACCCAGGCCCAAGTAGGGAAAAGGCGCCTGGCCATGCATGGCTTGTGGTCCTGGGCCAATTCAGAATTCCGGATGTTCCCTTTGCCCCAGTTTTCAGAATTTCAGTGTGCACATTTATAAGCTGGAAATATCAGTCTTTTCTCCTGCCCACAAGGGGAAAATGAATTCTTAAGTGAGAAAGAAATTTTAAAAGCACGAAAGGAACTCAGTGCAAGGTGATAATGGAAACAGGAAATAAAGTTTAATATTTGACAAACTAAAAATTGAAATGAAACTAGTGCTATCCCCTATTTGATATACATGTGAATAAAAGCATTTTCATTAAAAACTTACTGTGCAATTTTTTAAATGTGGTAAAAATAATATCCCCCAAGGAATAATATAATCTTTAACATGGTATATATGTTTATATATACATATATTTGTATATATGATACATGTATGTAATATTTATGTGCCATATGTTTGTGTGTGTATATATATATATATATACACACATATACACACACACACACACACACACACACACATATATATATATATATATGTGTGTGTGTGTGTGTGTGTGTGTGTGTGTGTGTGTGTGTGTGTGTAGTATAAAGCAACCAAGTCTGACAAGGAAAACAAAATATTAAAAATTTAAACAGTTTTACATTTTAGTTCCTTACTATTATTTATGCAAGGACTCGTTGATTGTGATAAATGCCTATATTTATATTAAAAATATTATCTAATATGAACAAAATGAATACTACCTGTTGGGCACAGTTCTGATCACTTCATAAAAATTTTCTTCTTTGACATAACCATACATACAGGAGCTACAATAAATAACTTTCAGCCTAATCACACTTGTCTGTTTTGTTTGAGACAAGATCTCACCGTGTAGCCCATGCTATCTTAGATTCATAGTTCCCCTGCCTCGGCCTCCTAAGTGTGGGGATTACAGGTCCAGTAGAGATCATTATTTTATAAAAATAAGCCTGCACTAGAGTCCCAAGTTGGGTCAGGCACTTTCTCTAATCCTGTAAAGTGAGAATAAGCCAACCACTCTCTACAAAACAACTTATCTTTGTTTTTCTAAATTAGAAATATATGTCATCATTTGGAAATAAGACCTTGAAGGAAACCTTTAAAAGACAGAAAAGAAATTCATAGACTACATTTCATTTTGTCGGTAATTGGGTGACAAGAGAGGGTCTGAGATAGCAGCAACGGGCACGAAGAGAGCCGCACAGAGAGCTTTTGGGGACTTTCCCTTCAATCGGTGCAGATTGCCTTTGTGTCCAGTGACATTTATGGGAGGATTTAAGGTTTTTTTAAAAAAAAAACCAACAAAACAACCCCCCCCAAAACCAGAAGATCTCATTATAATTCTCAGTCTCATCCCTTATAGTGAATTTTCAAAATTCAACTTAAGTGAGCAAGAACTGAACAAGATTCCACTTTCTAGGTAATATTATCAAGTGAAGTGAGGTCCAGGTGTCCCTTCCCCACTCTGTGCATGGCCTCTTCACCAGTGACTGATTCCTTAGTGAGCTTGGCAGCAGGCACAGGAGTGAAACCCCCTCCCCCCAGCTCTCTCCTATATCAACAATTTAGACACAGACTCAGGAGCATCCTTAGGCCTGGCCAGAGGACCTCAGCATATACTCTATGAAAAACAAGATGGACACAGAGATGCACTTGTAGCAACAGTCACCTATATTCAGACCTTCTGAATAAAAAGCAAAGATAAGGTACTTGGAGGGCAACAAGCTTCAGCATTCTCTTGCTGGGCTAGATTAGCACGGTAAGAAGAAAAGCTGAGGATCTGTGCAAGATCTGATTATATATATGAGGTGTGAGTAAACCCATCATTCACCTACTTTTATGGTGAGACATTAGAAATTTACTCTTTTAGTGACAGTGAAATATTCAAATCATTGTCAACAGTCAGTGTTGTCCATCAGATCTCAAAACTAACTTCTCCCCTCCTGTCCATTTGAAATTCCCCATTTCCACCTTCTCCACTTCCCATCATCCCTATGGTGCCCACAGGTCTATTCTAATTCCACAAGGTCAGTTTTATCAGATTCCTCATGTAAGTACAATCATGCAGCATTTTTCTCTGTTTGATGCATTTTTCTTAGTCTAACATCTTCCATAGTCATCCATGTCATCACAATGACAGGACTTACCCTCTTTACAGCTAAACAGTATTCCACTCTGTAAATATACTATATATTCCTTACCCAGACGTCAGCTGATGAACACTTAGGTGGATCCCACACATTGGGTGTCACAGTGAACATGCAGTGCATGTGTCCATTCTGATATCAATTGAAGTTCTTGTAGATATGAATACTCAGAAGCAGGCTTATATCAGAGTTCTGTTTTACAAGGATCCTCCATTAACAGGTTACAAAGGTTCTCCTTCCTCGAAATCTCCAACACTCCTGTTTCATTTTCTGGTTCACTGACTGGCATTGGTTGCCACCTCATTAGTGATGCCAAATGCATTTTTCATGTCTACTGGGCATTTGCATATTTTATTTAGAGAATTGTCTGTTCTGACTCTTCATATTTTCGTTGTTCTCTCTCCTATTACTGGATTGCTTGGGCTCCTTATATATTTTGGATGCCGGCACATATCAGCTGTGTGGCTTACAAATATTTTTTTTCCATATTCTGTTGTCTGTCTCTTCTCTTTGTATATTATTCCCTGTACCATGCAGAATCTTTTTAGCTAAGTATAGTCTCCTTTGTCTCTCATTGGTTTTGCTACCTGTTCTTTCAGAGTTGTACCCTCCACAAAACACTGCTCACATTTTGGGTAGCCTTGCTGCCATGTTTTCTTCTAACAGTTGAACAGTTTTGGGTCTTATAGTTAAATCTCATACTATAATTCATTTCCCATGGATTTTTGGATGTGATGTGTAATAAGGGTCTAGTTTTATTCTTTGCATGTGGACATTCAGTTTCCCCAACATCATTTATTTAAGAAACCATTCTTTCCCATTTTGTTGTTGGCACTTTTATCAAAAGTCAGCTGAGCAAAGGGCCAGTGATATGACTCAGCATGTAAAGGAGCCTGCTGTGCAAACCTGAGGACATGGATTTGAATCCTAGGACCCACATACAAGTGGAAGGGGAGGAATGACTACACAAAGCTGTTCTCTGACCTCCATACACAAACTGGCACATGTACCCATACACACACATTACACACACACACACACATTATTTTTAAAAAATCTATTGAATATGAATGCGATTACTCATTGCTGGGTTTTCTATACTGTCTCATTGGCCAAGGCATGTGATTTTATGTCAGTGCCTTGCCGTTCTGACTATAATTTTTATATTTAAATTCTTTACTCTTTGGAGAATCTCATACATAAATATGTATCATTTCTACCCATTCCTCTGCCCCTTCCAGGTCTCCTCTCCCTCTCAACCTTAGAACCTCTTCTTCTGTAATTCTTATTGTTACATATGTACAATCGCCTAAAATATATTTTGGTTATGCTTGTGAGATCCACAGCTTTCTTCATTTTGCTCAAGGTTGTTCTCACTATGTGGAGACTTGGGGGGGGGTAACTTATGTGTATTTCAGAAATGATTTATTGACTTTTCTTCCCTCTACCTTTTCTACTTAAGGACACTGGACTATTTATTGGGACTGCATGGAATCTGCTGACCACTATAGGTAGTTTAGCCATTTTCACAGTATTAATTCTAATCCATGAACATTTGTACTTAAAAAAAAATCTTTTATTGGTGTTTTATAGTTTTTAGGGTGTACATATGACTTTTCTCTTAATTTTCCATTCAGATGGCCTGTTACTTATATAGAGAAAACTAGATGTTTGCATGCTGTTTTTGAAATATGGAATTTCGTTGACTTTGGTTTTCAGTATTAACATATTTTGTACTTCTTTAATTATTTTTTATTCACTTTACATCCTTATTCCTGCCCTTCCCCTCCTCTTCTCCCAGTCCCACTCTTACAAATCTCTCCCTCTCCTCAGAGAAGGGGAAGTCCACCCTGGGATATCTAGTTCCAACAGGACTAGGCACATTTCCCCCCACTGAGGCCCAACCAGACAGTCCAGGTAGGAGAAAGGAATCCAGTGGCAGACAATGGAGCCAGAGACAACCTCCACTCAGATTGTTAGGGGACTCGCAGGAAGACCAAACTGCACATCTGCTACAAAAGTGTAGGGGCCCTAGGTCCACCCACTCCACGCTCTTTGGTTGGTGATTCAGTCTTTGTGAGCCCCCACAGGCCCAGTGAGTTGTCTTTGAAGGTCCTTCTGTGGTGTCCTTGACCAGCCCAGTCTGCTCTCCTCTATCGCCTACTCTTTCTCACCACTCCCTGAGCTGCAGCTGATGCTTGGCTGTGGATCTCTGCATCTGTGTCTACCCACTGCTGGATAAGATTCCACCTTCTGATGGCAGAAGGGCTAAGATAAAAACAAACAAACAAACAAACAAACAAACAAACAAAAAACCTCCAGGTACAGCACATGCTAGTAAGTATGTAGAACAAGAGGAACACTCCTCCACTGTTGTTAGGAACGCAAACTTGTACAAGCACAATCGATTTGGTGTTTTCTCAGAAACTTGGGAATAGTTCTACTTCAAGTCCCAGCTATACCACTTCTGGGCATGTAGTTAAAAGATATTCCACCATGCCACCAGGACACTTGCTCAACTGTGTTCATAACAGCCTTATTCATAATCGCCAGGAATTGGAAACAACCCAGATGTCCCTCAACTGATGAATGGATTTTTTAAAATGTGGTTCATTTACACAATAGAATACTAATGAGCTGTTAAAAACAAATATATCATAAATTTTTGAGGCAAATGTATGGAACTAGAAAATATCATCCTGAGTGAGGTAACCCAGACCCAAAAGAACAAGCATAAATATGTAATCAGTTATCAGTGGATATTAGTCATAAAGTACCTTAATGCTACAGTACACAGACTTGAAGCCAAATAACAAGGAGGGCCCAAGGGAGAATGGTTGAATCTTTCTCAGAAGAGGAAACAAAATAGGTATCAGAGGTGGATGGAGGGAGAGAACTTGATAGGACTGGGGATGGGGAGGAGAGCGGAACAGGGTGGGGGATCAGGTAGGGAAAAAGGGGGACTGAGTAGAAATCTGCAGTGAGTAGGGGATAAGCTCTAGGACTTGCCAGAGACCTGGGATGGAGAGGGAGGTCCCTGGGGGTCTATGGAGGTGACTCTAGCTGAGACTTCTAGCGGTTGGGGATATGGATCCTGAAGGATGGACCACTTCCTGTAACCAGGAATGACTCCCAGTGGAGGGGTAAGGACAGTTCTACCATTTTTGATGAGGGCTTTAGGTTTCCATAAATGAGATCATGCCACCCACAAGCAGACATTGTAGTTTTTTTTCTAATAGGATGCTTTTCATTTCTCTCTTCTTTCATTCTATTTTATATGTTGAATAGATTGTTTTTTTCTAATCTTGAAAAATGTGGATAATCCAACTGCCTTCTACAAACTAGCTTCATTTCATAGATCTCTGCACACATGGCTAGATACAGGCTGCTGCACCGCTTTCCGAATAATTAATTAAAAGGCACTTCAAGTTCAGCCTCTTCACAAGGCCGTCCAATTTATTTATAACTTTTATTAATTCAGAAGTCAGTTGCCCCTCAATGGCGCATTTATGTTCAACTAGGTCAGGTCCACTGGGATGATATGTGGTCTTTCACAGGAGACACATAGAGCTTGTAAGGACAGCTGGCTCAAACTACCAAATATATTTCCTGTCTCTAGATATGACTGTGTAGGATCTGTTAGACTTTAGTAGAAAAATATATAGAAATTTAGGTATGCATTTCATAAGGCTGTCTACATGAGGCCTTCTACACACAAGGCTGCCAGTACTGGAGAAACAGCATTTGGCAAACAGTCCATTCGTGATAGTTGGTTTTCTACAGCTTGCTGTAGGTAACAACGAAGGGCAGCCAATTGGGTAAAAACACGAAGAGTAGTTTTCTCATATCCTGTTAGCTTACTCAAAAAGTATGTTTGCTGACCAAGCCACAAATAACTGTTTTTAAGCAAGCTTGCTGCAAATCCAATAAAAAATTTAGCAAAGGGACATCTTACGTGAGATTTAAAAATTGTGTTTATATTTCTGATAGCATCATGTAAGACAAACCTTCATAGTATTAAGGATATAAAGAGCACTTCATATGTATGACAAAGCCAACGCATTTCACATCTAGAATGTTGAAACCATTTAAACATCCTCACTTCCCTTTCATAAAAGTGATAGAAGGCAGAAAGGCGGATCTGAGCCAGACTCCTGCCTCTGGGAGCACTAGACTCTTGGAATTGTCAGTCAGCAGGACTCACTGGTGGATGACACTGGAGGTAACCAGGAGTCCTAGCATCATAAAACACCATTTTTATTTCAGAGAAAAGGAGTTGAGAGGCAGGCATGGTGGTGCATGCCAGATGCCAGGCTTCCGGACCTGAGAAAGGACTGTGAGGTGTCTGAGAGAAGACTGCGCTACCTGGTGAGTTTGAGGCCAGCCTGGGTTGTATATAGCGACTCTTTCATCAAAACAAGGGAAAAATAAAAAAGAAGTGGGTACTCACAGAGTTAAGGAACATTTTCAAGGTCACAGCAAATTGGTGGCAAGGTTAAATTTAGTCTAAATCCTTTGTCTTTGGATTCCTAATAAGGCGCTTATTTACTCCATGACTGTAAATGTGATTAAAGATAGGTAAACACCACCAAGTGCTTGCAGTCTCTATGTGAGTGCTTGATTATTAGATGTGTGCTGCTGACTCTCGCAGTCCTCTGAGGTTGGAAGAAATGTGTAGTAATGTAAATGTCACAGGCCTGGAAGTCATCAAAAGGACGCCAAATGTTAGTTAGAACTGTGCATAATGTCTGTAACGTAGCTGTGGTCGGTTGCAGTGTATTATTAGAGCTCAGGTTTTTGTTGTGATGGTATGAACTGAGCTGCACAGGGAACGCTGAAGAGCGATTACAAAAATACCTTTCTTTTCCTACTGTCCCTCAAGCAGCAGGGATCAAATAACTGTTTCTCAGCTGTCTGTCTTTTAAACAAAAATATCTGCTTCACTCAACACATATCTGTGGCAAGTTGGCGTCTGCTTCTTTTCTGTGCTTCTTTTACATTTTTGAGACTCCAACCAAGGATCACCAGGGGATACTGGGACTAGAAAGGGCCTGACATGATGTTTTACAAATTTATCTTGGATTCCTCCAGTGCGTCACAGTTTGTGTTCAATAAAGGCAGGCAGTATAGAACAGGGAGGCAGAAGGGGTCTGTGATTGGATGCAGGATGAGAAGGATTATATGTAGCTAGTTCTGGTATCTGAGAGGCTATCTGCTGAATATGATGGCTCCATTTGCATTTAGGGACAGATGCCATTATGCCAATTATATAATGCATGCCTTTTTAATCAGCAGCAACACAGCCATATCTACCCACTACTACACTTCCCAGGAATTCAGAGTTTGATGGGAGCTTTTTCACTTACCTGACTTTGTATCTGGTCACTAATCCCCCAGTTTCCTTATCTAATTATGGGCCTAAAAACCTGCTACCTGGACACATTCTTTAATGTTATTTTGTCCTAACAGACTTACATGTAAATAGAACTAATAATGATAGGTCTCTCTGAGGGATGCTGTAAAGTTTTAATATGTAATATACTCAGGATTTACAGAGAGCCTTGGGAGTATGTTATGTCTACTTCTTATAATTATTATTTCCACTACACAGCATTAAGACTTCCTTGTAGTTTTGGATATCAGGTGGCTGTGATCTCTTTTATATCAATGAAGGAATGGTTTGTTAAGGTATTGGATGTTGTATGGCTATAATTTATTCTTCAATTCTATTATTAAACTCAGTTTATTCACAACATTTTGCTGTGTAAACAACGTGTATAATATCCATCACTTTAAGGAATCTATCCTTGGAGTCTGCCCCTGGAGGTTGATGTGACTTCATTTCATAATTTCTAAATGATTAAACTAAGATTGAAATAATACCTGATGCAACCACACAGCTAATAAGCATTATATGTAACACATGATCCTGTGTGTTTGGCTGCTCATCTGTTCCCTGGCCATTTTCTTATCTACAATGGCTATGATGATTATCAATCCATGTAGACAAAGTTATAAAGTCACATACATTTTCTCTCTCCCCAGTAATTCAGAATAATACCAAAGAGGGCAAGTGAGGAGGTGTTCCTGATAATTATAGTAGACAAGGGGAACATTTAGATATGTAACATATAGGGCAACTACAGTCAATACCAACCTCTTATGTCTTTCAAAAGAACTAAGAGTAGATCTTCTCATTATGAAGAAATGACAGGTGAGTGAACTAGCCTCTCATTGTATACTTACATCAAATCCTTAAATGGACATAATAATAATTTTCAATTCAACTAATTTAGAAAAGAATTTAAACTAGTTGCAGTGGTATTTTCACTTGGGCACCAACTTCTCAGTTCAACCCCTCTGACTTCTTGCTGAAGACACTGACACCATGCATCAGCGCTTCTACATCTACAGTCTTGTGAAGGACTCAGACACTTCCATGTACCGGTTCACTCCAGATTAGCTGGAGCAAGCAAGAAGAGAGAGCAAACATGAAGGGCCCAAGGGCATAGGATGATAACATTTCAGCAAGAAGGTCTATCTTGCTGTTTTAACATCTGCTACATGCTTGCATAGCCTATTTACTAAAATCTGGCTAAACACCTTGTTGGTCATGGGGAGATTCCTGTTATCATTTTTGGAAATAGTATGAACAAACTACACAGGTGTTAATTTTAGGGACATGGAGACTTATAAAAAATATATAGATAGGAATGTTAACTAAGACAACACCATGTAAGTATCCTAAATTCATGCTTCATAGCATTGTGAATTTAGAGATCACAGGTGTTCCAAGAGAGAGGGATGATGGTAGCAATGTCACACATTCAAGTTGAGACTATCTATTCTGACTGCATGTCCCTTCTCCAAGGAGATCCACAACAATAGCACCATTAATAATAATGATAGCTGAAGTCTACTGATCACTTAGTATGTGTTTAACAGCACTCTAAGTATTTTAGATATATTAATTTCATTTGTTTAATAAGTATGCAATAAAATAACTTTTGCTGTTATTGTCTCAATTTGATAAATAAGGAGCAAAGCTGCAGATAGGGAAACTTAGGGTTTGGATATAAAATGCCCTGTGATGGGGTGCGTGTAAAAGGATTGACAGCTAGCTGATAAACGCTGGGGAAACAAAAATATCTTGAGGGCTTTGCCATCACCAGCAGCCCGTCTGCTGAGAGGTTCTTAACTAGGTGGTTACTGGAAGGTGGTAGCACTATGCAGTTGGTCCTGGTTGAAAGAAGCAGATAACTGAGGCAGTGCCTGGGGAGGGGCTAGCTTGTCCCCATCCCCTTTCTCTCTGCTTCGTGGATGTTGTGCAGTGAGCAGCTTTACTCTACCACGAGTCTCACCATGACCTTCTGCTTTACCCAAAGTAACGGACCCAATCAGTCATAGGCTTAAACCTCCGAATCCAGGAATCAAGGTAAACCTCTCCTGAAAGCCCACTTTAACTTTTCTTTCTTTCTTTCTTTCTTTCTTTCTTTCTTTCTTTCTTTCTTTCTTTCTTTCTTTCTTTCTTTCTTTCTTTCTTCCTTCCTTCCTTCCTTCCTTCCTTCCTTCCTTCCTTCCTCCCTCCCTCCCTCCCTCCCTCCCTTCCTTCCTTCCTTCCTTCCTTTCTTTTGGCCCCAGCACCAACAAGCTGACTGGCACAGTATCTTCCCAGTTTACTTGGCCAGTACTGGTGCTTGACTCCAGCAGCCTGGCTTGCAGACTTTTGCTTTCCCCAGGCCCTAGGCCTGAAGGTATCCTTGGTTCCTCCATTCCCAACACATACTGCACAGAGATTTGTTTCTACTCATTCTTTCTATTTGCCACTCAAACTGGCTTCTCTCTGTCTGAACTGGCCAGTCAGGTCTCTCGTTCAGATGGCTTTCCTACTCAGCCATAACACTCCTGTGAGAATGAAAGGGATTCACACTAATCACTAAATAAACAAACCACTTCCAGAAGAAGAAATGCTTAATATAAATTAATGAAAAAGTATACATGAATATAAATAAAATACTTTTAGAAGCATTTGAAGAGACAACAGCATTCCTATACTATCTTAAACAAAAGAGCCAAATAAATAAAAACATACTACTTGATTGAATGAGAGAAGTTAACTTGGGATTGTAGCAAGCACTCCATAGAACAAAGCTTTGTGAAAACTAGAGATAACATGCTACTTTTGAAATGATGCTCTTCTGAAAGGAGACCAGCACTTCTATATTTGTATAATTTGACACTCCATGTAATATTGTCCTCTCTTGAGGATTTTCCATCGTCTGTCCGTGCCAAGGTAACTGGTCTACCACGGAAGGCAGTAATTATTTTTCTACATGCACCTCTCTTTCACAGGCTTAAAAAGAAACATATCAAGGAATAGTAAATGTTTTCTAAGCATCAAGCTCAAGGAAAGCTGAATTAATCTGCTATCTTAACTTCTTTGGAGATGTTAAACAAAACATGTACATAAATTTCATGTTGTCATGCCATTTTATAAAATGTTAATAGAAATTATTGACTCATAAGTTGTGGGGGAAACTAGTATTTAATTTATTATGTTTATTCCATGTGCTGAATGCTAAAAAGAATTCGTTAGTATCCATTTCCTTCTGTTTCAGTATTTTACAGTAGTTTATTTTGCAACTGTACTTTAGGTTTAAAAGCCATTTCTGGGTTGATGGTGGCTCAGCAGATAAAGGTATTTGACTCCAAGCCCGAAGAGCTGAGTTTGATTCCCAGAACCCACATGGCAGAAGGAAAGAACTGTCTGACCTCTGCCAAGCTGTACCCTCACCCATACACACACACACATACACATACACAACCAAAAAAATTTTTGATTCATTGAGTTTTATTTAGTACAAAGAAGTTGTCTGACTCAAGGTCTTTAAAATGTCAAAGTAAAGATTTATATTTTAAGTTTACATTATTTGTTTATTTATTTATGTACCTATTTACCATAGTGTTATGGGTACGGCGGTCAAAGGACAACTTTCTGGAATTGGTACTTTCCTTCTACTATGTAATCCCCAGAGTCCGAACTCAGGTCATCAAATTTGGCAGTAAGCTTCTTTACCTACTGAGCCACCTAGCCTGCAAGCGAAGGGTTCCCCGGAGGTGGGTGGGTCATCTTAAAACCCTGTCATTTTATTGCTTGGAGTTCTCCTCAAGTTGAGTTGAACTCATTTTCTTTCATTTTTTATTAAAGTCTAAGGTATGCATTTACAAGTATTACATATACTATGTATTAAAGATTTGAATAATTTTAAACCTGAGCAGTTAAAATCAATATATAATTACAAAGTAGATTTTGACACGTGTGCTTTACTTAACACCTCCATACATGGACTTGCTTTCTGAGAGTTGATTATATATTAAGAACTTACTTCTGCTTCCTTTTATAGTACAATATTTATATAATACTACACACAGGCTGTGGCTAGGGATTTTTTTTTCTTTTTTTTTTTAAGCATGGTTAAGACTGGTGGAGACTCAGCCAGTTCTTCAGCCCCTGGGAATTCACTTTCCCCAGTTTCCCTGCTCTGGAAGTCCTGGGCTTTGGCGCTTTCCCCACCTGCTAGGAGGGCCATGAAGGCCAAGCTTCTGCTCCCACTTTGCCACACTAGTGTAATTTGAGGAAGTTTTGATAATGACACAAGCAAAGACACATGGTCTTTAGCCACCCACATTGTTTCTTTCTAATATCTCTCATACCCTCTTGTTTTTATTCTCTTTTCTTGAAAAAGGACTTCAGACTTCCTACAGAGAATCCCATTTCCCTACTCTTAGGAAGGAAGAGCTCATTTCTATATCTATACAAAATATTTCTTCAGACCCACATATTACCTTACATAAGGGGAATTCTGATCATGTCTATTAAACAGTGTAAATGTGTCTCCCTAGTGCTTGAACTTATATTAAAAAATCTGGAGTATATGGTCAACAACCTGGAAACCCAGAGCTCACCCAAACTTATCAGACCTGCTGAAGTGCCTCTAAGCTCACTCATTATCTGAGAGTGAGGATGTCAGTGCTGAAAGCACCATCATGAACATATCCCAGAATCCATCACAAGCCACACTCCCATCCCAGGCCCTTTATGTTTGTCACTGCAGAAGGCCACTCACAGTCTTCTCTTTCTCTGGCACTTTTCCATGCAAATTGTTTTATCTTGGAAAGGACATTAACTTTCAGAGAAAACGTCATGGAAATTAAAGGATGTTTCAAATTCTAAGAACAAGTGGATTGTAACCAATTTACTTCTCCATGAATGAATCTGGAAGTGTGATAACATAACCAAAGTAAAACATTCTCTGCTTGGCAAATGGACATCATGAGAGAGTCTCTTGGGAGCTCTGAACTTATCATGGCTCTGGAAAAGTACAAGGGCAGCAGACATTAAGTCGGGTGGAGTGCTCTGAGACCCTGATGAACCAGGGGTTCCTAATGAAGAATGTTTCTGATATTGATGTAAAGAAGTTGGACATGGTGGTATACATTTGGAATTCATAAAGTACATACCATCAGCAAATCTTAGCACTTCGTTTGCCTGAGAAGCATGGAGGCACTGTAGCCTGGCCATTAGGAGTTCTGTTTTAAGAATGGACTTTCTGGGTTTAAATGCCAGCCCTTAAACATTAATTTTGTTTCACTGGGGCTTCTTGGCCAGTCAGCCTGTTCTACCTGGTGAGCTCTGGGCTAAAGAGAGAACTTGTCTCAACTAAGGTTGGCAACACCTGAGGAATTCATGTGAGATTGACCTCTGGCATCCCATACACGTGCACATGCACACACATACATATCTTCACATATAGGTATATATACACACATACTGACTACTCCTTACAGAGTAGTAGTCCACTTACTGTTTACACATAACATGCCAGAAATCACAGATATCAATACTACCTGCCCACAACCCTATAGGATCAACAAATAAGAGTGGTGAGTACTATTTTCATGCCTAGCAAGTCTGAAGCTAAGTGTTTGAGAGCGTTTTATCAGTCATTTCTCAGGCTATGTCTGTGAGTTATAAATTTGATAACACTTGATATTTGGATAAGGCAAGGGACCTACTTTCCCAAGGCCACAAAATTAATGTTTCAGAGATGGCACTCAAACCCAGAAAGATCATTCTGAAAGAAGAACTCCTAATGGCCAGGCTATAAGGCCTTAATGCTTCTCGAGTAAACGAAGTACTAAGATATGCCAATGGCATATACTATATAACATAAATCTCTGATGTGTCAAATATAAAAATGCTGTCATTAACTGACAACAACAGTTTTGTAAGATCAGTACTACTAGTACTTGGAAATGAAGAGTCTGAGCCTTGGAGATGCTTAACCACTTACTTAACCATGGTCAATGGATGTGCAGTGAGAAATGATGTAGCTGGGATTTTACTCTAGATCTATGTGACTACGCAGCAAAGCCAGCAGCAGTATGGGATTTGTAAAGGAAAACCCACAGTAGGACTCTTGAGCATCATGGACAAAAGCTGACTATGGTCAGAGTCCACGTACTCACTAACCATAGTCTCAGTCAACAGCAGAGAACGTAACATTGAATAGAGCAACCAATCTTGTGAGCTTTATTCCTTACCCTGATCTGATTCTAAACTCTGGTTTCTATATGCTTCAATGCTTTAAATGTTTTGAACACTTAAGATATCCAGGTCTCCAGGATACAAATCAATCACCAGACACATGTAATACACAAAATATGGAAGCAATTGCAACTTAAAACAGGCGATAACATCCGAATGAAGGCCGATCCAAAAATGCCATTTCAAACCACCAATGTTTCCTGTAACACTACTTGTGTGCTCTCAGGTGTCTCTATGGCATTTTACGGCATTTTCATAGTGCTCAGTGTGGATCCTGCCAACAGGCGCCACGTAAAGGGCTTCCACTGCACAGGATGTAATGGGAACCTCACAGAAAACCAGATGGCTTTTCAAAATAGCTTCAAATGTCCAAAGGTACAATACCGAAAAACAAATCTTTCCAATATTAGTATACAAATAAATCAACGATGGCAATGCTTCATTCTCCTTCTTAAATCTGTTAGATAGGTTGAGGAGTGTGAACAGCTCCTGCTCTCTGGCTGATTTTCAGTTCAGATAACTCATCTTTATTCATTTCCTTTCAGTCACAATGAGCCATGTTGAGAGCAGCTGTAGGCAAAGAGGGGGAAAGGCTCTCCCCCCTCCCTCCTCCAAATCCTTGTCAAACAGTGCTTACAAAGAATCCATCTGGACTCAGTGCGGTGCAGGGCACCCATGAAATAGCAAAGGATGGGAGGGGGAAACCCAGTTGAATCTAGTGTAGAGAATTAAGTCACCTGGCTCTACATTTTGGGAGAAAATCAGTCTGTCTAATCTCTGAATTATTTGATGCAGTCAGGTAGAACTGGGCAACAGAGAAATTATACTTCATTAAATATAAACACAAACAAACCAGACCAAACACTAAAGGCAACGGCAAGGCCACGCATCAGGCAGCTACGTCTGTGAGGCCTGGCTGCCAGTTCTCGTTAAGAGTTACATACAAAGCTAGAAGATGAAAAAATGGGTGTTCATAAGCTAAGTCCAAGACACAAGCACAGGAAAAGGATAGCTCAAAGCAAGATCAAAGAAATGACCAATGACAGAGACTGAGGTCTCAGATCTTCAAAATTGTCTCCAGGATTAGGTAGCAAATGAATTGGGGGTTAACAGTTTCCTTCCTTCCTTCCTTCCTTCCTTCCTTCCTTCCTTCCTTCCTTCCTTCCTTCCTTCCTTCCTCCCTCCCTCCCTCCCTCCCTCCTTTCCCTTTCTTCTTTCTTTTCTCTTTTTTTTTAAAAAAATGGATGAATAATTTTTTTGTTTATTTTATGTTTTTGGATCAAACTTTGAGCTAGGAAGTAAATGCTTTTAACATTTTATTTAAAATGATTTCATCTGTTTTAATATGTAAACCCAACAGAAATCTTGTTTATAGATCGTTCTAGTACACTCCAATGACATAAAAATGGCTCCAGTTTCAAAGGGGAGACTTGGCAAGAAGTTACTGCATAAAATATTGCAGCCCTGTTTATTCCACAGCATTTTTGTTCATGCGTTTTTAATGGTTACATGAACCAAATGCTTAGGCAACTGTGTTCAAGACGATGATGAACGAGAGACAAAGATCTGTGGTGAGCAAGAACCTCTGTGGAGAGCTTCCCAAGCTTCCTTCCAATATTGCAGAATGAAAGGGTTTCCAAGCTGTGTTTGAAAACAGCCAAGGGAACACGGTGACTACAATGAACAAAGTTTTAAGCTAAAAGGAAAATTAACAGAAGAGTAGTCACAGAAAACTCAAAGCGCATTCCAATGTTGTCGTTTTTCTTAACTAGAAGTAGAGACTGTCTTCCTCCTGTCTCCTCTGAAGCCTCTGCCAGTTGGCACTGCTGACTGTCTGCTCTCCTGTGATAGGATCGGCATGGCTATCCTGGTGGCTGTCCTCTGTGACAGTGTCTCCTCTTTCTTTACTTCAGGGCTCTGTCTTCCTTGTTGCCCCTCTCACCTTCCCCGTTCCTCTTGTGCTCTGCCCTGACATGATTTCGTTTATTTTGGAGAGCTCAATTCTCATTCCCATATCCACACTGCCCTTCCTTATTCTATGCCCTGAAATCCTCAGTACCAGCTTGTGTCCATTTCCTGCCATCTACTTCAGCATAGTTAAATCCAGAGGGTATCTCCACCAAACAGCCTTTCCTCTAGGCCTGAAGATTTGGCCACATTTTTTTTTAAATCTCTCTCCATCCTTATCCCAAGATAGCCAAGGATTTAGAGAGTCATACTGGCTCAACCAAGTTCTCTATGTACACTCTCCCGACTGTTTTAATTTAACAGTATTGGGTTTGATGTGCCTGCAAAGTCCTCACTGGTTCATGTGAACTACACAGTAGCCTAGGAAGAAAGCATGGCGCAGAGTCTTGTTTGGATAGGATATACAGGAAACTGAGGAGAGACTTGAACTCACACCATTTAGATAGTTAAGGCTATACTGAATTCTCACAGAAGTTTTTATCCAAACTACACTCCACACTCTATCACTCCACTTTCCTAAATGAGAGTTTTAAGTCTGGAAATAGTCGGCCCCATTATCTAGCAATATATATGGCTTGAAACCTATTCAGTCAATGTTTTGCAGAACTTATCTTAAGGAAATACAAGAATCATAAAAGGTCAAAATTGGAAACAACTGTAGTTTGCAAAAGCTGGTTAAGAACATTGTGACCCACTTATGAGAGACATAAGTGCATCCAGCATGACTCTGCAGAATAGTCTGTCATAAGGAAGCTGGAGACTAAGGATGAAAAGAATGAATATGAACCAAACGGGAAAATATAGACATAAATATTAACTAAACTGCAAGATATATACCAAATGCTGAATGCTAAAGAAAAAGGGAATCTGAATGTAGAATATCATAGGGAAAAACTTTCTGAAGGAAGGAAAGTATTAAGGATTAAAAAGAAAAATATTTTGTGTTAATAACGTAGAGAAATACAAGGCAGCATACTGAGTAGAAAAATATCTACGAAAATATTAACTAAACCAGAAAATGTATACATAAATATTAACTAAACAACAAGTTATATACCAAGAGATTAGCTAAACAGGAAGATATGTACCTAAATATTAACCAAACCAGAAGATATATATCTAAATATTAACCAAACTAGAAGATATATACCAAAATATCAACCAAAGATATACAGCAAAATATTAACAAAAGTGAAAGATTTAGACATAAATATTAAACAAACTATAAAATTTATACCTATATATTAATCAAAATGGAAGATATATACCTCTGTATGGACCAAACGAGAAGATATATACCTAAATATTAACCAAACCAGAATATATATATATATATATATATATATATATATATATATATATATATATATATACACTGTGTCTGGCTCATTGGCACTTGAAGGAATTTAATTTTCATGTTTCCAAATTGTTACAATGACTGTATGATACATGAAGTCAGAACTTGTTGCCATGATGAGTAAAACCTGAAGCAGCAATGAAGTCTCACACCTTCCATGGTGCCATGCTCTTGTTTGAGGATACAGCACTACTTACTGCTTGCTGCATGGAGTTGAGAGTTGCTTTAACTGGAATTCAAGTCCCCCTGTCTAGGGATTCCTACTGTCCCCTTGTTCCCACCCTCAGCATCTTCCCAGGAGGATCAATAGCTACAGTCACACTGGGTTCCTTGCTGCACTTCTTTACCCAGCAGTGAGTGCCCTGCCTGTCCTTTTCACATCATGGCCTGAGATGCACTGTTCTCTCGCTGGGATTTACAGCACACCTTGTATTTCTTTATAAACTGGTTGGTGCTTCTGTTTACTTTTGGCACATGTGGAATGCACTCAGCACATGGGCTGTACATTACTATAAAGGCTATTGTCACAGACAAGTGGGGATACTGATGCTTCTCACACTTCTGTGCTGTGCTTTTCATATACACACACTGACTTTGGTTGTTACTCTCTGTCTTCTACAACACATTGTTCACACTTGTTCTGTAACACTCCTTACTTATACTATATTGGTGTATTTAGATGTCTCTGTATTGCCTAGTTGTCAGCACAACAGTAATATATAATTAAATTTACTAGCTCCAGGACATAGCACGCAGTATTCACTTAAAAAATATTTGACTACTAAATTATGTATTAAAGGGAGTTTATAAACTTGTATGTAAAATAGGTTGCTTAGGGAAAATACAGAAGCACATTTCATATGACTTAAGAACAGGATATACAACTAGCAACAGAAAGAATTAAATCAATCGAATAAAGGAGTATCATGGTTAAAGGAAATGTCAAGATTCACTTAAGTTTGGTGATAAGTATACACATAAACTTAAAAGCTCAAGGCAGTGGGGCTTTTCATTTGCCATATTAATTTTTTACAAGACTATGGTTCAGTGATAAGAGGGGGCAAAGGAAAAGGGAAGAAACCACTTTAATAACTATTTCTTAAAGAGAAATTCTAGTCTGCATTTCCTGCACTATTCCTAAGTTACTCTTAGGATGTTATGCATCTATGGTGACCAGAAACTTCTATGACTCATGAGATTCAATGTTGTATGAATAAGTGGTCTTTTGGGGGACTATAATTTTTCTGTGAGACTATGGAGAAGTTATAACCACTCAAGGAAGGCATGATGTGTATCCATAGCCAGCAAAATCCCCTGGTTGCAATTAAGGATACCATAATGCCAACACACAGGTTTGGTTTTTACATAATGCATGGGTCTAACTCATACCGCAATGACTACTCTATCATATGACAGCCCTAGTTTTCATTCCTACAAATGACTTCACTTCTTTCTTTTGAGCATGTGGACCATATCCTTATGTCACAAACGGGCAAATTTGATATGTCTTGCCATCTTAATGGCTGTGATGCCAGTAACGTTTTCATGTACCCGAGGGTAAAACTGGACCAGAGGGAGAATACACAGAGACGCTTTTATTTGTTCCTACTGGATACTGAACCAAAGTGACTTTGTGGTATCAAGTTCAGTACTCCATGAGGGAGTTGGTTCAAAACCAGTTTTTGCTTTGTTTTGTTTTTTAAGAGAATAAGAATTTGGGCCAGGCTTGGTGACGCACACCTTTAATCCCAGCACTCGGAAGGCAGAGGCAGGTGGATTTCTGAGTTCGAGGCCAGCCTGGTCTACAAAGTGAGTTTCAGGACAACCAGGGCTATACAGAGAAACCCTGTCTCAACAAACAAACAAACACAAAAGAGAATAAGAATTTATCTGGAGCCATTTGAGGGGCAATGGCCCATGAACACAGATAGAAGTTACCCTGAATTGTGTTTCAATGGGCAAGCAGTTTCATAAAGTTCTACAGAACAACAAATTCATAAATCAAAGCAAGTTTGAAATATATTGGTGGATACATCCGAGAGGCAGGCATAGCAAAGAAGGCAGGTATATAGGCCTAAGATGCTCTCTGATGACATTTTTAGCTTTTGGGCTGGTGGAGACTAGTGGCTAGCTAAGTTAATGCTCTGTTATGGAAAAGGATTTTATCTATTAGTCATGAGATGTTAGTTCAGAAGCAGAGATGGTAAGGGAAAGCTGCTTTGCAGGGCTAGGACTAGCCCATAAGGCAACTGGCCTTTGGATGTGCAATATTCCAGTTTCTCCTAGTACTGAAATTTTTACCAATTAATCAGTCTCAACTGACATAGCTTATTCAAAACCAGTTTTTATTTTGATTGTTTGAAATCATAACAAAAATTACTCAAAACAGTATTCTAAAGAATTCAGAGAAATCTCATCAAAGCATCATAATATGCACAGTTGTAAGTACATTATTACCTAACTCTGGAGTCAGGGAAATTGGAACCAACTCCCCACCCCCTGACCCCATTCTACAGGCTAACTGTATCCCCTCAGCTTTCCAATAGGTAGAGTAATGTTTTGCAAAGACTGAGAGCCTGATTGTGGTCATAGTTGCCTGGAGTTGAACACCAAGAAATTTATATTAGACTATTCTGCATCAAGCTCATGATTCTGTAAGAAAGATGGTCATGGCTGACTTACAAATGTTAGCAAACACACACTCTTTGAAAATACGACTTTCGAGTCATACATTCCAAATTATAGACAGCCTGCCTGCTGGGACAGGGACACAGAGCAGGGAGACACAACGGTGGGGCAGAGTGTGAAGGGCCTCTGGTTTTAAAGACTAAGTGTGGTCTATTTGTAGGATATACAATCCTCAGAAAACTGTTGATTTTAATGGGAAATATTAGCAATGACACCTGTGTACAAAATTCGCTACGCTAACACATTGAAAATACTTTGTGCATGAGTGGGATAAAAATTAAAACAATAAATCTGTGTTTATTGTAGTAAAAACTAATCAATTTAGATTAATGATGCAAATGTTATATCTTAATTAAAATCTGAATTGTATTGTCTTTAAGTACACACAGAATCTAGAAAAGGCTACCCTTCAAGCTGAGACCCTTCAAGAGCCACTTTGAGTTAGCATAGTAACAATAGTTCTGCCATGCTTGAAAACAGTAGGCTTAAAATGTCTAGCTTAAGAACTGGTGGTGGTGCACGCCTTTAATCCCAGCACTTGGAAGGCAGAGGCAGGTGGATTTCTGAGTTTGAGGCCAGCCTGGTCTACAGAGTAAGTTCCAGGACAGCCAGGGCTATACAAAGTAACCCTGTCTCGAAAAACCAAAAAAAAAAAAAAAGAACTGTATAAATCTATAAGTGATTACATGCACACACACACACACACACACACACACACACACACACACACACACTTAAACAGTATATAAGCTTTAGGTCTTTCTCATTGTTTTAGAATGACATGGAAAAAAATCCCCAAGTATGTGTAAAACAAGGTAAATGCACAAGAACACCAAAGTAAACAGACTGACTAAATAGATTTTATTAAACAGATATTAATTAGTTGATATAATATACTACTTAATTGAAAGGAAACATATGTAGAGAATTACACAAAAATGTTTTAAACATAAAAATATCCTTTGTTTTTTTTTTGTTTTGTTTAAAAAAAAAACTTGTTTATTCCACAAACATTGATGGAGGGTATTCCTTGGGCATGGTGCTTTGATCCAATCTCTTCTGGTCTAGGAGCTCCATGTTCCTAGCCACATTGCAAATCTTTCCAGCACAGGAAGATGCTGAGAAAACATTTGACAAAATCCAACACCCATTCATGATAAAGGTCTTGGAAAGATCAGGAATTCAAGGCCCTTACCTAAACATGATAAAAGCAATCTACAGCAAATCAGTGGCCAACATCAAACTAAATGGAGAGAAACTGGAAGCAACCCCACTAAAATCAGGGACCAGACAAGGCTGCCCACTTTCTCCCTACCTATTCAATATAGTACTTGAAGTCCTAGCCAGAGTGATTCAATAACAAAAGGAGGTCAAGGGGATACAAATTGGAAAGGAAGAACTCAAATTATCGCTATTTGCAGATGATATGATAGTATATGTAAGTGACCCCAAAAACTCCACCAGAGAACTCCTAAACCTGATAAACAGCTTTAGTGCAGTAGCTGGATATAGAATTAACTCAAACAAATCGAAGGCCTTTCTCTATACAAAGGATGAACTGGCTGAGAAAGAGATCAGGGAAACATCACCCTTCACAATAGTCACTAACAATATAAAATATCTTGGAGTGACTCTTACGAAGGAAGTGAAAGATTTGTATGACAAGAACTTCAAGTCTCTGAAGAAAGGAATTGAGGAAGATTTCAGAAGATGGAAGGATCTCCCATGCTCATGGATTGGCAGAATCAATATAGTAAAAATGGCTATCNGAAGCACTTGAAAAAATGTTCAACATCCTTAATCATCAGGGAAATGCAGATCAAAACAACCCTGAGATTCCACCTCACACCAGTAAGAATGGCTAAGATCAAAAATTCAGGTGACAACAGATGCTGGTGTGGATGTGGAGAAAGGGGAACACTCCTCCATTGTTGGTGGGAATGCAAGCTGGTTCAACCACTCTGGAAAAATATCCTTTCATAAACATCTAGTCAGCAAGAGGTAATACATTTGGCATTACATAAACTACTACCCATCCCTCCGACTTCCTTCAGAACAGAGAATGTTTTTTGTTTGTTTGTTTGTTTGTTTTTTGGATTTATGAACTGGCAGGCCAGCTAGCATCCTAGACAACGGACTCTGTCTAGATCTAACCTATACCTGCTGGGAAGAGACAATTCCCTCACACTTGGAGTCCTGCAGCCCTTTAAGCTGCTTGTCTGTAACAGTGCCAGCTGGGCCCCACATAATTCTTCATCTCTGACCACCAGGCCTCACTAAATAAGGACTACGGTGCCTTGTTAGCCAACAACCAAGCGTGAAATCACTACACTGCAATCCTGTACTTCCTGAGTCAATCAATTTCCCCCATTATAGTTCTGGATACACAAGGTCCATAAAGAGAGGGGCGAAGCGATGGGATACAATGAATGTATCAGGGCAGCCGTAACATATCCATATGGCATATTTAATTCCATATGGCAAGATTAGAGTGTTCACATAAAATAGTTCTGAGCTGGCTAATAAAAGCAAGACATGTGCTTTCAATGTCATCGTCAGACTTTGAACTTGCACAGGATATAGAATGGAGAGAACCATAAAGACAGACATATGGCCAAGAACAAGCTTCTGTCAGCCTAAAATTGCTAGCAGATTAGAGTGTGTCTGACAAGGCACTGGGGTTGTAACGTATGTTCTTCTTAAGGAGTATTAGCATTTTAGGCATTAGCTACATGCTAAGGAAGAGAGCTTAAAGTGCTAGACACTATTAGATTGTCACTTGTGGACTGTTGCCGACTCCCCATCACCCGAAATCCTGCAATTTTGTCTCTCTGTGTCGGGGCTTAGAGAAGGTGAAAGGTCAAGAGAGGAACAGGAAGGAGGCTGTAACAAAAGTGATGCTTTTTTAACTTGAAAGCCAGGTTGTTCTGCAAACGATTTTGGAAGGGAAAGAAATGTGTTGAAATAATGTTCTCAGTGTTTCTTCCCATCTGGTCAGGTAGGAGGATGTTTTCGGGCGTCCCATATCTGCTGAAATTTCCCTCCTTTGACAACTGTGGACTCCATGTCTGAAATAACCCCCTTGCTCATATTCATAGGATGGTTCTTAGCAAAAAATCAGAGTGCTAAATGAAGATTATTAATAAAGAATAAGCTGACTACTGGCACATGCAGAGGGCTCTAAAGCATAAGGTCTTCAGTACAGGGTGTATATATGTATGTTCCATCATGTTTTTATATAAAATCTCGACATTTGTTGTTGTTAGCCTGCAGCATCTGCTCATAGGCAGAAGCTGTATCTGTCTTTCACAGTGCCTGGTAAACAGAAAGACATGGATCAGCATTTATTGATGTATCTTGATATAACGGAAATAAAATCATGTAGTAATACTTCTAAGGATGAGCCATTCTCTAATTATACCTTCTCCATGATGCTCCCAAGAGTCTCACTCCAAATAGACCAGACTTATTGCTGTCTGTCTCCCCAAAATAATGTTGTATCTTTAAGAGCAAGCACTCTGATTCTCTTGTTCTTGTAGCCTACACACCCAGGATAGTGTTGTGTTTATAGAATCCCAGCATCCTACACTAAAGCACTGGTACTAACCATTAATTCACAAATGTCACAATCCCCAAAGAAGCTACCAGTACATCTTATAGAGGGGCAGGAGATGGCAATTTTTTTTATGTGAGTGAAATGTAGTTTTATATATACACTATACTTTTAAAATGAGCTTTTATTCCTCTATTTCTGTTACTTAGAATTTTAAGGTGATTATTGAGAATATGTCTGTGTAGATTTGCACATATGTGTGTGTGTGTGTGTGTGTGTGTGTGGACAGACAGGTGCACATATATAAACTTTAACCCTCCATCTCTATTTACTTCTTGACTAATTCCTTGATGATGATGACTTGAATGTTAAAATATGCTAATTTGAAGATCAAGCATAATTAGAATCATAGGTTAGAAGAATGAGCATTATCATACCAAAAGAGGAGTGATTTCAGTTTGTTGCTATGCTGCGCTTATAGCTCTAACCAGTATTTTTATGCAGAAAGAATGTTTTTTGATCCTTAGGCTCAGAGATTCACTTCATATGTGCATGCTAGTAGCATCTACAGTGCTGTGCCAGATATCTGTCATATATGCAAACAGAATCTGGTATGGCAGAGATGATATGACTTATGAATGGAGAGGGGGAGGTGCACTGAAAATTTTGGGTTGAGAGGGCAAATAAATAGTCTACTTAATTTATTTAAACTTTTAAGATGCCCTTGACAAATTTCTACATCAGAAATATTTTGTAAAGACAGTTAAAATGGAGTTAGGAGAGGGCATTTTCTCATATGTAGGCATTAGCTGGAATTACTATTCAATATACAAATTATCTTCAAAGTGAGCACACTGGCGGAAAAAAAGAGAGAGAGAGAGAAAATCTCCAGGACCCATCTGCCATCTGCCTTTTTTTGACAATAAGATGCACCCAAAACATGAATCTCTCTCTCTCTCTCTCTCTCTCTCTCTCTCACACACACACACACACACACACACACACACCCCACACACTCTTGTGAAGATCCGAGAGAGCTTTTGTCTTTTCTCCTCTGGCTCAGTCTCCTCAAGTTTGATTGCCATGCTTTGAATAACACAAGATTGAAATAGACCAATAAAACAGAGAAATAAAGCATCATAAATTGTATTTTTTAAATAGAAGGAAAGGGGCTTTATTGGTTGTATCTATTTGTGTGCTTATGTGATCAAAGAGAAATATGGGCACATGGAAGACAGAAAGTGAAGGTGTTTTAAAACAACAAAACAGAAATTAGGGAGTAAAGGTAGAAAGTTTATAGTCACAGAGGACACAAACAGGGGTCATTATGCACACTGCACAGTAAAGCCAGGAAAACCCCTTTGACATTTGAAACACTCTTGGACACCTGATGGAAGAACCCAGAGTTACACAGTTGGTGGCCATTCAAGACAGCCTCTGCTGGGACACGGGAACAGGCCTGAGAACCTCAGGAAATTAAAAGAGGCCCCATCAGTGACAGACCAATAAAACCAGCAGGACCTTCCAGTCATCTTCTACCTTTCAAAATTATCGCCGAGACAAGATTGAACCTTCTCCTGAGCAGGAGCTGAGGTGTGGCTGGGCTGGTAAGCCACTTCTTCATTCCCCTTCTCTAGCTCAGAAAATGGCATGAGACCAGGAGTGCTGTATTAGCCATCGTGGTTCTCAACACCAGCCACTAATGACCCAATTTGGCAGATGAGGGGTAGACGGAAGGAGGTTGCAGACCAACAACACTACTGTCTAAAGATGCAAAAGATCTTTCTGGGGGTAATTAAAAGAAATTGTTGGCAACTTTAAAGGCTGGCTTTCACGTGTGCATCACGGCATAGAACAGTTTGTAGGCTGCAGACCAATAAATCCCAGTTAACTTTCAAGTCATGTCAGCATGCAGGCCTGGCTGGTTTATTAATTTAAATTTCAACCCTCTATAAAGTTATGTTTAGAGAAATAAGGCACTCTACAGAATGTAGCAAGGCTGCTCAATCAGAACAGGTCTTCAGGAATTCAGGGCTGACCACATCAATTGGAAATGCCAAATTATGGAAAAGAGTAACAGTTGCCCCTCGCTCCCATGCAGTTCCTTGGGAGCCCTGACGACTCTGCTTCTGAGAAGACTTTGTTTTGGGGGCAGCAGATGCCAGTGGCTTGCCTTGCAGGAGCTTCAGTAATTAGTTATTCGAGATGACAAGGTGAACTGAGTGTGCAGAGCTGGTGCTAGGTGAACATGAGTGAGTGTGCAGAGCTGAGACTAGGTGAACTTGAGTGAGCGTGCAGAGCTGGTACTAGGTGAACTTGAGTGAGTGTGCAGAGCTGAGACTAGGTGAACATGAGTGAGCGTGCAGAGCTGGTACTAGGTGAACTTGAGTGAGTGTGCAGAGCTGAGACTAGGTGAACTTGAGTGAGTGTGCAGAGCTGGTACTAGGTGAACTTGAGTGAGTGTGCAGAGCTGAGACTAGGTGAACTTGAGTGAGTGTGCAGAGCTGGTACTAGGTGAACTTGAGTGAGTGTGCAGAGCTGAGACTAGGTGAACTTGAGTGAGCGAGCAGAGCTGAGACTAGGTGAACTTGAGTGAGCGTGCAGAGCTGAGACTACCAGCACTCACCCTGGCCCTTTTTCCCTCTGCGTTGTCTCTAACAGCTATCTCTCTAGTATACAACCTAAAGTCTTGGTGTGGAAATGAAGAGCCTGGGAGAGCTTATGATTTTCCTTTTGATCACTGCTGCCTTTGCATATTTTATTTTGATTCTTTACCTTGCTTTAGAAAAAAAAAATAATAATTTTTTAAAGAGCCCTTCGTCAGTTGTCAGAGGCTCCAAGGCATTAGACGTTCTGGAGTTACTGATTAGTATTTTAAGAAATGCAAATTAATTTTCCTATCAGGTTATTATGCTGAAATAACTATTATAGTATAGCTGGAGCAAAGTACCCTCAATCCAAGGGACTTCTGTTATTTTGATCATTCCCCCTACACAACAGAGAGAGCTGCCTGGATCTATCAAAGCTGGTCAGTGACTACGGCTTCAGCTGAACTCAGCTGCTCCAACTGTATTTTAATCCTGAAGGAAATATTTATGAGATGCCAATGTGATCCAAACATGGCCCATAGTGACAGGGCCTAGTACATGTGTTTTTTAAAACACCAAATGCTTATGCAGAAATGGCAGGCGCTTTCAGACCAATGTGCTTTCATGAAATTTACATGGAACATTATCATTTTATTAATAACCAACTGTGATATATATTTGAAGAGTCAACTAAAACAATGACATTTCTGTCACATTTTCATGTTGAGAATTTTTGATTAAAGACAGATTCACACTCTTTTTTTTTTATTTTCTGACTGCATTCAGTTTTAATCAAGGTCCCCAGGCTTCTCACTCACAGTGAAATTGTATTTAAATAGGGCCTTTAGGGTGTTCGAGTTACAGATTAATTAACTCAATTTGGACAGAGTTTGAGGAGCACGGTAGTCCTTGAATCTCTAATTTCATCTCCGGAGGTAGCCAACGATCCTTTAGATATTAGCAATGAAGTAATTGCATGGGGCTAGATGGATTATGATTGAAACATCGAAATAAAGCAGGCCTGTCAGAAGTGGAGGAAGGCAGAGATAAAGGCTGTGCTGCCACCATAGTAGTTTACCAATGCAAGCTTCACCTCTGTGTAGCAGGTTTGAAGACCCTGTCCCCAGAGCACTCTGCGGGGAGGCTCACGAGGCTCCATGTGGCTTCAGCACACAGTAAGCACTCTGTGGAGGAGATAAGGGACCAGCATATGATTCAGAGGCAGAGTACTTGCCTAGCAAGTGCTGGGTTCTGGGCTCCACCCCCAGCACTGAGAAAACAAAGAAGATGTTCTCACCATTGTTACTACTAATCTTATTGGACTTTATGGCATGGCAGAGTCTCTGGAGTTAAGGAACAGAGTTTATGTTTGTGCTTCTTCTAACATGTTTTCTGATTTTTTTTTTCAGGGACCTATAACCCTTGTAAGGCCTCTTGTCAACGCTATTGCATTTCTTCTCTGGTGCCAGATATACGCTGGACTCTCAGTCTTTCTGAGCCTAACACCCCTTCTTGGAACAGGCTATTGATTGTGAGCACCAGGTCTGATGTTCCAAGCCTATCTCAGACGGTACTTCCTCTCTGGCCACTGGTCCTGAAAGTGTGTTTCTGCTGTTAGGCTGCATTTTCGTTCTATGTGTTAAACAGTCCATTTCACATTTAACACAGAATGGACAGAGCTATCATCTGCACTGAAGGTCATCTACTGAGAAACTGATGGACCACAGAGGCTGTCTCCTATGTCCCCATATCTCTTAGAGACTCTCTGTGATCTGTTGACATTTAATGTTTGCTGTCTTGTCCTCTGGCTCTTGTCCAATTGTGTCATGTCTGTGAAGATCATTCTTCCTTGAAATCTCCCTTCACTCCTGGATTTCCAGGAGCTGTATGTAAATCTTTCCCTTTTTGGGTAGCTTTCTGCCATGTGCTATGGAACAGGCAAGTCTACCTCAAAGAAACATTATGTAATTATAAGCATGGTTAACTGTTTGAAGATTAGAACTACATTTAAGGCGAGCATCAGTAAAAGCCTGGGAAGTGACTGAAGTGAGATACATGAGCTAGGTTGTTACCAGAAAGAAACAGGCAAGAAAAATGTTGCTTTTCTGGTCTCTAACCACACAATAAGCAATGGCTGAAGGAGAGAGGGTTCAGTGATGGGGAGACAGAGGAGCTGAGAGTTCAGTCTTCCAGTACCCTTTCAATGAAACACACACTGCCCTGTTTTTTCTTTCATTTTTTTTTCAATGAAATGTATAAAATCTATATCTTTACATGAAATCAAATTGACTGTTATCTTAAATCCTTCAGACACTCATTTAGGCAGATATTCTGTGGAGTAGTGTAGGGTCTGCTACATGTTCTCCACAATAGAGAGGAGACGTTAGTTAGCAGCTGGGGTGTGCTAGCTGGTTATCAGGGACACGGGCAGCAGACATGCACCACAGTCCAACAGCTTTCAGATACTGATGTTTCTCTCATCAGAGCTGTCTCGGGTCTGGAGGGAGTAAATCTTGGGTCTTGCTTTGACATTCCATCCCCAGGCTGCTGCACCAAACCACTAAAGGGTTCTGTTTGACATTCTTAGACTTGGCTGAGTTGTCCTCCTCTGCAGCTCACCTCTCTTGAGTTCTTTGAGGACACCTGTGAAGGGGCTATGTGGCCAGTGAGCTCTCATCACTTGGGGACAATTTTAATTAGCATCCTGTCCTTCCTATTGCTCCTCATTGCAGCCATATGACTATGCCTTGCTGGTGATTTCCCTGGAATGGCCACTGTTGAGGAACATGACATTTTCATTATTACCTTCAGTAACTATGTAGTCTCTATTGCTGCTTTACACAAGCACATCCTAGCTGTCTCTCGAATCCAGCACATTCAGTCCTCCATTTGCGCTTCTTCATTGTTGACTAAGGAAAAAGATCTCTTGAATGCCTTTTCTCAATTGCTATAGAACTCTTTTCCTCATCCCTTTGACAATGTATACCCACCCATGCTCCAATCTTTCTTCCACCTTCTGTTGTCTTTATCATTTGTATCAACTAACATGGCACACTGTTAGTGTTGTCTACTTTTTATGATCATTTTAGATAAAGAAAGCAGAGAGAGAGAGAGAGAGAGAGTGAGAGAGAGAGAGAGAGAAAAAAGCCAACCAACCAACCAACCAACCAACCAACCAAAGCCAAAGCTAGCCTGGAAGCTCACAAATCAATCTCTTGTTTACCACAGATGCCACTAAATCTGACAAACCATTTCAGTTACTGAGCACCTTCTGTGGGCTGCACAAGCACTGGGCTAAATGCTCTATAGTCTACTTTTTTGTTGTTGTTGTTCTGTTCTGTTTTGTTTTGTTTTGCTTTGTTTTTGAGATAGGGTTTCTCTGTATAGCCCTGGCTGTCCTGGAACTCACTTTGTAGACCAGGCTGGCCATCGAACTCAGAAATCCGCCTGCCTCTGCCTCCTGAATGGGATTAAAGGGGATTAAAGGGGTGTGCCACCACGCCTGGCTTTACATTCTACATTGTTTGATCTTCATAAGCTGATGAGATAGGTCCCTTTCTTTTTCCTGCCTCATTGCTGGGTGAGCTAAGGCTCAGAAAAGTTGAGTTACCTCAGGATACCAAGTTTGTATGTCATAGGGCAAGGTTCCCAGAGCTCTGGTTGCTAGTGTAAACCAGGTAAAGGCCTCACAGTATTTTCAAGTGCCAGAAAGTTGATGCACCTCACTTTAGTCCAGGAACACCATGGATGTTAACCTAATAAGTGACTAACGAATGGTCCACTAACAGCATGTAAATATGGAGGGAGCCCATAAAGGCTTCCATCTCTTGCCAAGTGAGCACTGAAAAAAAAATCCTCATCATTAAACAAAAGAGTGTCACAGAAGTCTGGCTTTGAGGCATTCTGCGTCACATAGATCGCCTCATACAGTGTTACGAGCAGGGAGGAATAAAAAACTTTAAATCTATTTCAACTTTTCAGAGGAACTCATATAAAATACACTTTGAGGGGAGTCAGCTTGTTTTGTTTTTTGGGCTTTGTTCTCTGAGTATCTAGCTCTGCTAAGGAATCTCTTCTCTCCATGGACCTCTGCTCTCCAAGAACCTCGTCTGAGCATGGGAAGAAGCCCGCAAGCCCACTATGCTCTTGTCACTACTCTCTGAGTCTATCCAGGGATCAGAACAGGAGAGAATATGGTGAGGACCAACACCCTTTCTCTTTATCCTGTTGTCAATCTGTTTAAAGTCTACTTCTATTTAGTATTGTTCAGTGCTTTTGAAAAAAATGGGATTATTTAGAAAAAGAACATTTAACTTGGAGGGAAGAAGGGAAGGAGGGAGGGAGTGAGAGAGAGAAAGAGAGAGAGAGAGAGAGAGAGAGACAGACAGACAGACAGACACTAAGGCACCAACTACTGAGTTCTAGTTGGTTTCCTGAAATCTTTCCTAAAACAACCAAAATAATGGCTACTGCACTTATTTCTGAAAAACCCTAAGAGAAACCTGAGAAACCATCCTTTCAATCTTCTGGCTATTGCATCCTTTGTTTAAAAAACATCTTAGTGGAAGCATAAAGTGTAAGGCAGATTAAAGTGAAGCTGCTTTGATGGGTGAGTTCAGGGGCTGGAGGTCTGCCCAGAGCTCCCCTCCCCCTGCCTCCCAGGAGAAGCAGTGAGGGGATCTGAGGGGCAGTCACAGCTTTGAAACTTGTTTTGGCCACAGCTCACTGTGAAAGAAAGTGCATTTTATTAAGTGACTCAGTGTAGTATAGCAAACACATGTGTGTATGAGTGTGTTCACACACATTCGCGTGCGCGCGCGCACACACACACACACACACACACACACACACACACACACACACACGGCTGAAAGAATCACTTCACTAAACATAACTGAGTCCTACCATGAGTCAACAGCTCAGGTTGCTTTCCTTCCCTATTTACTTCCTTGCCTCTAACAAACACCATTTTCAGTCTACTGGAATGATATCATGCCCCATCAAGGGAATTAGACCCACTGCATTCAATACTCAGAGTAATTCTGTGGAGGAGGAACACTGGCTCAGTCTGAATCTCCACCAGTGGGAAGAGACTGGTCAGACAGGGCAGCAGGAAGTGTTAGGTGAGGGTCCTTCCATCCTGCTGTAGAGACTGCTTCACTTGGTCTAGGTCAGGCTATAGAGCACTGCAACGCTGACCCAGAGAAATGTCCAGTTTCTTCTGTTTACAGGTCACAGGGCAAACTCCCCTGGCTTCTATCGTAGGGATGACAAAGCCGGGAAGCCAGGACAAGACCTGGATGATGGCCCAGGACCGACCTCATTTTTTGCTGTAGTTTCATTGTTGCATTTCATATTTGCTTTCGGCTCTACAAAATGCCCAGCATCCTTGTGGTCTCTTGTTTTACTTAATAAAGAGAAGGAATTATTGCAGTCATGATGAAGTTGGTGAATTTGTCATCAGTGCACATAAGACTACTTGCACTGCAAATTCATCACTGACACAAGGATGGGGGGTGCATCCTCTTTAAAAGAGCAACATGGAAAATGGGTTCAATGGATTTAAAGAATATTAAGGAGAATTAAAATGTACCTCTTGCCAAAAAGAGTTCCTGGTGCCTTTTGATATTCTCCTTGGGATCCGAAGATAGTCCCTGTGTAAAAAGGGTTTACTGCATTTCCCTCACTAAAGTAAAAATAAAATAAATAAAATGCCATCTATTTAAATGTGTGTCCCCTGTCACCTCCAATGTCAACAAGAGGTTCTAAGAAACACACTTTAAAAAAAAAAACGCAGCCACAGTAAACCTATATCCAGACTTCAAACATATGTGCCTCCATACCACATTACAAAATGGGCTTTTATATACTTCTTTCTACAAAAATAAATAAGAGTAAGTAATAAAAAAAAAAAGATAAAGCTTTCATACAGACTTGCAGCAATTATACCCCACTGCCGCGCTATAACCCAAAACTCTGCAAGGGCTTTGATTACTGAACCATGGCTGAAGTGAATAATTTGCTTTTCACTAAGAAAACAAGCACATTCATTCTCGCCACAATGGAGAGAGGCAGCTTTAATTAAACCTTATCAAAAGATGAAGAAGGAATAAGCTCAATACCCATTCCACAGAACTCTATTTCCCTCTGTTTGGTTTAAGCTCGCCATGTTCATGCAATAATTATCCACTGTCCAAGGAATGCCGGAGTTGTGTTAATGTTGGTAAAGATTTAATTAGCTCAATTATCTGGAGAGGATTGAAGCTCAGCACAGTACAAATTTCTTCAGGCTTTATACATATCTCTGATCCAAAAACACGAAACTGGAGAGTGTGAGTGAACAAAAGCCTCTCAACTCTGCAAACACAATTCTATACTTTGTGATTTTCTTATTTATTCCAGTTAAACACTCAGTCTTTAGAAGCAGAGCTGGAGTGAAGGCTTATCTAGGGGTGTGTGTGTGTGTGTGTGTGTGTGCGCGCGCACGCGCAGTACCTACAGTTAATTTACTGCATCTAAATATGTTCTTAGAAAGTTAATTAAATTTGCCATTTAGATAAATATTAACATCCAAAGTCCAATCCTTTAAGAAGGTTCCTTTTCTTTAACACAGGCTCCGTGTAGTACCTTTTTCCCAGAAAGCAACACATTTAGGCGCCATTGAAAGCGCAGCCACACAGACAACTGTTTCAATCTGTCAGACACCAGGGACAGGAGGGTTCATTTTAGAAAACAGATTGACCCCCCAGCGGCCTGACCTTCCTGGTGGGAAAGAGAGCACAGCACCTTGCTCGCTCTGCAAGCTCAGCAACAAAGAGTCCCCCCCAATTCAAGTCCCCCCAATTCAGACAAGCTTCTCACAGGGAAATGCAAAGCAGGAGACAGAATGCACCACTTCCAGCAAAGAGAGCTCACTAAAATCAGAGACAGCATTCCACCATAGCACAAACTGACATAGTTAGCAAAGTCGCAAGCACTGATTCACCCTCCCACTTACAACTTCCGAAAGCTCCCACTGGCCACTGCCAATGTCTTACCTCCTGGCCTCACCTAGGGCGCTTAGCACAGGCTTCAGAACAGCAGCAGAAGCTGCAAGCCAGGTTCTTCCTGATAAAAGGCCCCTTGTTTCTCTGCCACCGAGTCCATAGCTTTGCTCCTAGAAGCTGAATTCTGTGAATCTCTCTTTACATGTCACCAGTTCTGCCTTGAGTGTGGAAGTCAGACAGACATTTCCTTCTCTCACAGATACAGAAACAGTTTCATGATTTTCAGTTTATGTTCCTATATGATCTTCCAAGGAAGTTTAAAGTAAGCTCAAATCTAGCCCAAAGAGAAATGACCATAAAAAGAGACTGATAAGACAATAAATAGACTTTGTAAAGACTCAAGTTACATTTGGTGCTATAAAACAAAGCATCTATTTTTTCCAACTTCCAGTGTCAAGTTTTATTGTCTAAACTACTTGATCAGTTACAAGTTCAGTTTATATATTGTAACTTTTACAAGCACACGCAAATGTATGCATGCACAGGAAGATACTGGAATCTTTTTTTTTTTACTTATTCTTTAAGCTCTGTGTGGAAAATCATTAATTTAAAAGGCAATCACAACTGCTCATATTACCCTGCAAACAAATACACTGGCTGAAAAAAAAATGAAGCTCAGAATATTATGTTTTTAGTACATATTTTCCTGACTTACAGGGTTTGTAAAAAAAAAGACCCAGGGAACTTGAAACAACTGTGGACATTTGGTCTGGGAAGGTACTGCAGATACAGACACCTCATTCCACATGTGTAGATGGTGACACATACCTACAGTGAAGAACAGACCACTGAATCCCACACAGCACAGCCTAGCTTCAAAAGGAAGGCAGCATTCCGAAAACTGGATGTGGGCTCAAGTCACAGGCCCATTGCACCAGATGAAAAGACAAGGCTGGCTGAGTGTTAGGAAAACTGCATTGCAGAGTGACTCAAACTGCTTGCCCAGGCTGGATGTGAACCCCACAAGTTCAGCAGATCCCATAAGAAAGCAAATGACCCATGCAAATCAAACACTGCTTTTTTATTTGTCACATAGTTTAAGGAGGGGAACATATTTTTGGCAAATGAACTGAGACTTCCTTTGTGCTGGCAAGGAAAGACTTAAGTGTGGGTTGGTTTTACCTTGTTTGTGGACAGTGGAGAGGTGACCGGTGACTGTGGGGCCCATTCAGTCTGGCCCTAAAAGGGACTCTCAGTGCTTCAGGGTACTCTGCATGAGCACAAAGGGGGCTTGGGTTCAGGCGGCAACACGAGCCATTTTCAACACACAAATTTCCTTCTTTTGTGCTGGTAGAAGGGGATACTTTGAGCCCTTTGGGTTTAGAGGGTCTTCAAACAGACAATAGTGTGCAAACAGCCCTCAAGAGCATAAACTTCACTGGAACAACCTCAAGGCTGAGCCCAAGGCTTTGAGAATGGCCTCTTCTGCTGATTTACCCCTGCTCTTCAATCTGAACAAAGCCCAAGCCACAATACTAAAATCTCCTTTCTTTGGATTAAACTTCCTTTGCAGGGGAAGTATGCAAATGCTACACAGGCCCCTTGTTTGAGGCTGCTCTTACTGAGATAGCTTTTCTCTGGTTGACTCTGCCAGCCTACCCTCCACTGCCCAAGAGGAGATCAGCCCTCCAATTCAGCATCTTTCAAACTTCTGACAGGCAGATCCCTGGCATCCCATAGCTTCTAAAAGAGTCCCACTTGGTCCTAGTTAACTATTCCATGCATATTTCTTGAGGTATGGCCGTTGTGCTAGAAGCTAAGGAGTGTAGCATTCATCATACCTCTCATTTCAGAGGGAAGAGGCCTCTGAGTAGCCTCTTCCCTCCGACCCCACACACCCTCTCATTCCTTGGGCCCAGTCCCTTTTCTTTCTCTGCTTCTTCTTGGGAACATTTCAAATGAAATGGCGGAGTGAAGTGGGAAACCAGAAACTGTAGGAAAACAGGCAGTTCAAAGGTAGACATACTGAACACTGGGACAATCTGTGGAAAATGACAAAGAAGGTAAAAGGGAGTTTAAAGTGACATAAAGTAGTGTTGGCAGAAATACAGAAGCATATAACACATCCAACATACACACAAACTCACACACACTCAACATACTCATGTGTATACACATGCACACACACACACACACACACACACACACAGATATGCACGTCATGAGTGTATTTATGTAAAAGAGCCATGTAAGAAGCCTGTGTTAGATTGCTGGGTAAAAATTCTTACAAATTCATTTTCTTAATGATTGATTCTTCTCAAAATTAACTCTTAATCTGTATTACAAATAACTGGTAAAATCAAAAGACAATGACTTTCTGTCTCCTTAACATGCAGACAAGACAGAAATAAGTTCATAACTCTAAATTTCTGACCACTTGGTAAGTTTCAGGTCCTGGCAAGTAGGTGGTTGTTCTTGTAGACAGACCAACTCCACCACCATCAGGAGACATTTAAGATGAAGTTGGGTGATACAAACATTATTTACTTGAAATATTTTCCATCAGCCAAAATCTAATTTTTGTCCCCTTGAATAATCTAGAAAACAGGCCTTTCTGAACACTGCCACCTGCTCAGTCTAGTTGGTCTTGTCACAAATGAATATATTGTCACAAATGAATATATTAAAATCTGAACTCTTTAGTATGTCACAGAGATCCTTCACAAACTGGGTCCAGCTAGCTGCTGCAGGCCCTTTCCTGCTCACTTTTAATTAATTGCCTTCTTCCAGAACATTCCAGAAAGAAGTTGAACTTTGTGACAGGGCTTGCTTTGGGGCTTCGCTTCCTTTGTTTTAAAGACCATTCTTCTTCATAGAAGTTGGGCAGAAAGAACGTAAGAGCTGTAAGATGAATATGGAGCTCTGACATGTCATCTTCTAGGCATGATATAGCCTCTGCAACCACGAACTGACAGCAGATACAGCAACCTGCTCTAGGCCACACTAGAGTGTCCCTGTTGATGGTCAGTCATGAATGGGACCCTGCTCCTCCCTGTTGATAGAGTCTGGTTGTTGGGAAATTGTTGTCTTTAGTTGTGTACCCACTGGTGAGCCCACCCGACTCCAGTGATTCAAAACTCATGGTTACTAAGTGGTCCTGACTAAACTCACTGGGTCACAAAACAAAACAAGAAGACATGAATATGGGAAATATATTTATAGGAACGAAGTGGGGCTGACAGGAATGGGGCAAAGGTAAAGAGGGCGGGTGAGGATAATCAGAATGCATTCTATACATGTACAAAATGGTCAAAGAACAAGTTTAATTCACAACAACAAAGAAAAAAACACCATTTCTTTGCTTCATGACTATGCAAATGTCAACTCCTCCTTTCACTCAAAATGTTTCCCTTTTCATTATTTGTGCAAAATCTTCCGGCAAAATTAAGTTCTCGCTCATTTGTCCTCCTGTATTGGTTTAGGCAAACGTCTACTGTATCTACCATTAGTCTTTCATTTAAATGATCACAATTTGTGCCCCAGAATTATGAAAAGAATGTCTTTCTAATTACTGCCCACTACAACATCAATACAGTGATGGCTGGAAAATTGCTTGACTAAAGACTCAATATGGTGTCTTTTGGCTGATATAGTATTTGTGTGTGTATGAGTGAGTGAAGACATGGAGAAATAGTGAAATGCTATAACTACTGTGATGTTTAGATTATAATAATAATTAAAACACCAGTCAAATGGACAGATGACCTAAGATAGTCTATCTTAATAGCACTCTTCCCCCAAATTCAGAATCCTTGTCTAACCATAAACAAACATCCTAAGAGACATTCTATAAAATAACCAAGTATTATTCTCAAATCCACTAAAATCAGAAAAGGGGGAAGCTGGAAAAAATGTGACAGCCAGAAGGGACTAAGGATGCATTCAGACAACTGCAGCATGCCTGGGAAGGGATGCTAACGCAAGAGACCACGAGGGTAAAAATAGAAAAAATACAAACCAAGCTGCAGTGGCAGGAATAGTGTGGTGTACGGGCTAATGTCAGAGTAAGAAGAAGGCACTGTGGTTAAAAAGAAGGCTATAAGAGAGAGGTGCTGGATTGTCTTTACAACTCGATAAACCTAGAAGCATTAGAAAATAATGATTTTTTAAAAAATTACAACCAAGCCAGGTATGGTGTGTAAATCTTTAGTCCCAGCACTCTGGTGGCATAGTCAGGAAGATCTATGTTAATTTCAGGCCAGCCTGGTCTACAAAGTGAGTTCTGGGATAGCTAGGGCTATACACAGAGAATCTCCCCAAGTAAATAAATAAAAATAAATAAAGTACAACCCTTCACCGAATACTTCTCCTCATGCTCAGTTGTTTTGGATTCTGAACTCTAACAGACCCACATCTCTATGATAGCAGAGCATAGCAACTGGGCATAGCCCTCAAAACCTTATGTACAGCAAACAATCTGTCAACTCAACACAAAAATATATTAAATGACACTATTGTGAGTTTCAGATGATAGCTATGTGAACACATACTGATTTGTTATACCCTAAGGAAGTTGAGATACAAAAGTATATTATTAAAATTAGAATAATTTTATATGGCAAAAAGGATTTTTCAGAGAATAGTAATTTTTTCAAAGGAATACTATAACCAATATAACCAGCACAAAGCAGTAGATACACAGCTCTACACACACAGGAGACAGACACACACACACACACACACACACGATACACACACACACATACACACACACCAATTCATTCACTAAAATATCATTACCCATTACCATTAGAGTGTTATTTGACTAAAGATAACTAGATTTTCCAAAGAGAACGTGGCACTCCTGTGTATTCAGATGAAGACACAGAGCAGTACTCAGAAGGAGGGCCAGGAATGCGGCAAGTTTGAGGCCAGCGTGAACGATACAGTGAAATCTGGCCCCAAAGACAGAAAAAAACCCTCGCAAATATAGAAAACAACCCCAAACAACCTATGTAAGTATTTATAATTATTTATGTTTTTGTAATTTTACCTGAAAAAATTAGTTGGATTCTCATAAATGTTTCTGCATTTAGTTAATCTGATACTATATTTTGTTTTGGCTGAAGAAAATGATAAAAGTATGTGCTTGCCTCTAGAGGATACATAACAAGGAAAGGATACAGTTTAGTAGCTTTTCCAGATAACTACAGATACTCCTTTATCACAACAACACAAAGTTTTCTGCAGATTTTTCAAGCATTAGAACACTCTACTATAAACAATAACAATAACAATACTTTTAGTACCTTGAATCTTACTTGAGAAGGTTTTCTCACAATGGCAAATCAAGGTTTTCCATAGTTTTCTCAAATTCTAATTTTCTGTTGAAAAACTCCAATTTTATCAACAGCAAAATATGAACCTTCTATGAACAAGGTTTTCCATGAATGGCAGATTCGCCTTTTTGCATGTACAAGAAAATACAGTCTAATGCTGCTCCCACGTTTGAATAATCATAGTTTGTAAGTTTGTTCCAGCTAAAAGCTAAGTTCCAGAAATCAAAGCACCTTGTTTAGCGTGTTTGTCAGAGGACCATGAGGGACCTCCTTCCTGAGACAAGCATGGCAGCTAGGCACACAGTAGGTGTGATTTATGCAAATGTGTCAGGGTAGGGACTTGATAAACATAAATCACTTTTATTTCCTCATTAAGAATAATATTGAATGAAAGTGGCATATAAAATGTTGTGATTGGTGGCATGAAGGAACTCCTAGGAATCACCTGTTGTTGCCAGGACTGTGATTCACTGTGAGAAGCCAGCTCAGCTGCCTAGTGAATTGAAGTCTTGTGAGAACCAGTTTGGGTGAAAGACAGCATTTGAGACCTGGTGTAAAGCCATTTTGATTCTGCAAGGAACTGTAGGGTAAATGCTCCACAGAGGACAATCACAGGGTGCCACTTCTTTTCCTGGAACCCAACGGGACCTTGTCTGAGAAAAATTCTCACTCCTTAAGGTGAGACTTTAAGCAATGCTAACCCAGTCCATAGAGTTTGGAACGGCTCAGCAAAGAGAAGGGTAAATATAGGGATTCCAAGCTCCATAAGAGGGGGGGCAACACAGAAGTCAAAATATCAGAGTCCACAAAGGGAGTGAACACAGAGCTGGCTTTATTAGCCTGAATTGGGAAAAGCAATTAGGCACTGAGACCAGGCAGGTATGAACTCTCTCAGACCATAGGGCAGTGGCCCTGAAGTGACAGGGTGACAGCCTGAGAAACCACTATACACAACCAAGAATTTTAAATATTTATTGTTTGCCTAACTATCTATTTATTTATCTACCTACTTACCTACCTATCATCTATCTATCTATTTATCTATCTATCTACTTACCTATTATCTATCTATCTACCCACCTACCTAGTATCTATCTACCTACCTCTCATCTATCTATCTATCTACCCACCTACATAGAATCTATCTACCTACCTCTCATCTATCTATCTATCTATCTATCTATCTATCTATCTATCTATTTACCTACCTGCCTATTTACCTACCTACCTATGATCTGTCTGGCTAACTATCATCTATCTATGTATTTACATCTATCTATCTTTTACCTATCATCTATCTATCTATCTATCTATCTATCTATCTATCTATCTATCTATCGGTTGTTTGTGCCTAGCACTAAGGAGAAGCAAAACAAAAGAAATACTACTTCACAAACCTATAGATCTGAAGTACACCTCCCAGTTAAAAAAGTGAAATGAGAGTAGTTTCTTCCAAAAATCATTCATTTTTGTAACTAATCTACCAGTCATTAACAATCTGATTTACTGTGATAAATAATACTCACTTTAGGTGAACTACTGTCATATATGTGTATGTATGAAACCAGGTTCAAGGCCGGTTTCTGGAGTATACAATAAAACTCTCAAATGAAGAGATTTTTGATTTGACAGATTCTAATACAGTACAACTTGACAGTATAAACAGTGTATAATGCTAAGCTTTTTGCGTAAGATACAGAAGAGAATAAATTTTGCCCTGCTGCTTTGGCGGGGAGGGTTTAGGAGTGCGGTTCACAGTACACAGCAGCTTGAGGCTGCTTGATAAGACAGTCTTGGCTACTTAATAACGGTCTCATAAAATGTCTCAATACCTCAGGGGAAAGGCAAAGACATTTTGAATGCATACTTCCTCAGCAGATTCAGATGCTGAATAAACACCCTTCAGTGTTCAGCCAGGCAGACCTGCAATGGAGGCCGGTGAGACTAAAATAACAATACCATCATCTCCAAGCAAAAGGTAAATGATATCATAAAACTTCTTACCAAAGGAAAATACAACTTCTACTACAATTTATGTGGGTAAAGACTCCACACGAAGACCTATTTAAGCCATTGTGGAAACCCACTTCGGTTTCCTTTGGGGTTTGGTCCAGGAGCACCTGTCAGGAAGAAACATTTTCTGCTTTGTCAATGTACTCCTTTTTTTCTTCCAATTTTTTATTAGATATTTTCTTCATTTACATTTCAAGTGCTATCCCGAAAGTCCCCTATACCCTCCCCCACCCCCCCACCTGGCTCCCCTACCCACCCACTCCCACTTCTTGGCCCTGGCGTTCCCCTGTACTGGGGCATATAAAGTTTGCAAGACCAAGGGGCCTCTCTTCCCAATGATGGCCGACTAGGCCATCTTCTGCTACATATGCAGCTAGAGACATGAGCTCTGGGGGTACTGGTTAGTTCATATTGTTCCACCTATAGGGTTGGAGACCCCTTCAGCTCCTTGGGTACTTTCTCTAGCTCCTCCAATGGGAACCCTGTGTTCCATCCAATAGCTGACTGTGAGCATCAACTTCTGCGTTTGCTAGGCACTGGCATAGCCTCACACGAGACAACTATATCAGGGTCCTTTCAGCAAAATCTTGCTGGCATGTGCAATAGTGTCTGATTATGGGATGGATCCCCGGCTGCAGCAGTCACTGGTTGGTCCATCCTTTTGTCTCAGATCCAAGCTTGATCTCTGTAACTCCTTCCATGTGTGTTTTGTTCCTAATTCTAAGAAGGGGCGAAGTGTCCACACTTTTGTCTTCATTCTCCTTGAGTTTCATGTGTTTTGTAAATTGTATCTTGGGTATTCTAAGTTTCTGGGCAAATATCCACTTATCAGTGAGTACATGTTATGTGAGTTCTTATCAGGATGATACCCTCCAGATCCATCCATTTGCCTAGGAATTTCATAAATTCATTGTTTTTAATAGCTGTTTAGTACTCCATTGTGTAAATGTACATTTGAATTTGCTCCCTTTTAACAACTCATAGGCATTAACTCTCTGTGAGTGTATCTTATTGTTTATTTTTGTTTTTAATCTGTTGGCTGTAGATCAATTCGAGGTAACTGTCATCCAGTCTGTAGTGAAATTGGAAAGCTTCCCCTTTAAGAAAAGCAACGATTAAATATTGGACCATGTACTAAACAAAATATGATGCAACTGTAGTCGAACGTACTTCTCTTTTTAACTCAGGTCAGATGTAAACATCTCAGAAGGCGTCTGGTCTCCCATATCAATGAGACCGAGTAAATCGAGAACCCTGGTTTGATTTGTGCGGTGTTCCTAAGCAGTAGGCGTAAGCATACCAGCCCTCTTAGGAATCTGCATGCAGCTAAGCTAGTCCTCCACACCAGCAGGGGAAAACAGCCCTCTTCTTTTCTAAAGATGTCCATCTAGTCTGTTTCTCTGGAGTCGCCACCATTGCGCAGATGAAACATTCAGAGTATGTCAGCTTTAATTAGTGTCACATGACCCAATCATTTTCACAGTTAAGAATAAAGAAGTCTGCCTTCTTCAAACCTGAAGCTCAACGTGCAGGTTATGCTAAGTGGCTTCATTCACAATCCACACTCCTCGGGCTCATGTCAGGAGGACAGCATTTGTCCCCTCTAGTGATAAACAAATTATACATGAAATCAATTCCACTTCACAGTCCTCGTCCCTATTGGGTATTATCTTTCCTTCCCTGCTCCTTCCAGTTAAGCCTGCGTCCTGTAACTAGCTAATGAGCTGAGGGCTTTCTGTTCCAGGTGGCACCCCCTGCCTGGAAGTCATGACATTTCCCATTTCGAATGCTGCTGGCATTTTTCCACAGCTCCTGCTAACTAGCCTTTTTGACCTGCACTAAGAGGAACTCATCTGATCGAATCCTCTAACCTGCCAATCACTCCAGCAAATGATCTTCACAGTCACTCCCAAGGCAGGAATGGAAGGAGGGGGAAAGAAGAAAAGCCAAGCAGAGAATGAGGGAGTCGGTGAGGCTGCTGCCTCTGCCGCTACCTAATGAGAATACTTGAAGTCTCTGAGGCAGCTGAAACACTGAAAAACTGGTGGGAAAATCAGGGCACAACTGAATGCCTGGCTCTGTAATTACTGATTTCTCTCCATCCTGAGATCATTTTGAGAGCAACACCTCTGAGATGTGCCAGTTTCTAAAGAACACAAGAACACCCCACCTTACCCAGAGAGAATAGATTCGTTTTCTCCTGCCACTATCAATATGCAATCCTCATAATCCCACTCTGTCAGGCAGCGTCCTTTGCAGAATTAATTATGTGCATAAGCTTGTTAAGTGTGCATCTGTAAACCAGGATGATTATAATGTTTGTCACAGTCAAGACAAGCTCTCTCTCTTTTTTTTTTCCCTCGGGCATATTTTAATACTGCTAAGGCTATGGATGATACTGATGAAACCTGAAAACAAAAGTGAACAGGTAGGATGGGGCTCAGCGTTTTGTTTAGGAAGGATTAAATTCCTGAAACTCACAGACCTTAGTAATTTGAGCAGGTTTTGATCAATGAGGCAAACTTGTTTTTTTTTTTCTTTTTTCTTTTTCACATTTAGATGTATGCATTCAATTACACTCACAGAATAACCCAATTACCTCACAAAGAAGGGTCCAGTGGGTGGCTTCTTGTCAATGGATCACAACTCTATGTATTTTCCTACGGAGATTTGTTGACGGAGGAAAGATACAACATAATTACGTGTTATCGCTACGCTGCTGTATGTAATAGGTACTGTACATGATCTAGTTGCACATGATAATCACACATCTTTCCCATTCATAGTAATTAAGGCAGTATTCACAATATACTCACAATTATCATGTAATTGAAGGTATTTTGCTAATTGCATTGAAAATTATAATCCAGAGCAATTAAAAATCCAACGGTACTACACAGAAAACAAACTACTATAAGAGAAGAGTGATAAATCTTGAGGGAGACTCTCACCCAAGTGAGGGAGATAACGATACAATGTTTAGCTTATATATTCCACCGGTTTCTTTAACTTTATATTGTTTTAGTTTTTTCTATTCCTTGCACAGTATTTCCAGAGGTAGTAGGCGTTAATCCACATGTTGTTACTTCAACTCTCTATGTCTATAGAAAAGTTAGTCTTTGATGTGTATCCCTGAGTGTGTGTGTGTATTGAAACAGCAGCCATTATAAGTTCCAATAGAAACCTAAATTATTAAATTATTCATTTGCACAATTTCATGCTCTTAAAAGCTTTATTCACAGAAGCATCTCAGAGTACTGTAAACATTTGTTACTTATACTTGGAATAACTTAGCAAAAATGTTTAACTTTACTTATTGGAGTTCACTCTGGGTGAGGGTTTCATTATGTGTGCTAGTCTGATGGAGGCCCTCATTTTGTGCCTGGGTCCCACCGGCTGGCTAAGTCTCTGATCCCATTTCCCACTCAAATAAGGCTCCCATGAGAGCATGGCCTCAGAGGGAGTGAGGAGCATGGTCCACCCGTCAGGGAGTGCAGTTCTGAGCTTCCCTCTGGCTTTCCCTCCCAACTCTGTCATCTGTACACTGTCCTCCACCCATTAAAATGTCAGCCCAGACCAGCAGCCTACTTGGCCCAAACAGCCTCCTTTTATGCTCAGACACTTCCTAGAGTGTCAGCAGATCACAAAGACAGTCTGGGGGAAAGGGAGGGAACTCAGCTGCTATCCTGGTATTAATAATGGAATACTGTGCATTTAGAGCACAGACAATTCCTTCTGTACGTACCCCCCCCCCCCAAAGCCATAAGAATCAACAACCTTAAATGAAAAGGAAAAATGGTGTTCCAGAGCTGATGACAACAAGCCACAGGTGGAGCTGTATGTTGTAAAATCCAGTTTAGTTATTAATTATTCACACCTGTGCCTCTGTCTATGCAAAGGCTCTCTCAGATTACAGTGTTGGCAAACAGTCCCAAAGAGGCAAGCTGCAAGTGTTGTTTTCTCTGTCCAATTTATAGTTTCAAACTCCTCTAATCTGGAAATGCTAATTCACAGACACCTACAAGTTCATGCATACACACACACACACACACACACACACACACACACACAATACACAAAGGGAATTTGTTCTATGATCTATGGATTAATGAGACAGTTTGTGGAGCATAAAATCAATTTTTCTTTCAGCCACTTAAAAAACAAAGATGTCAATCAATCAAAATACCCCAAACAAATGTGCAAAACAAAAAAAACCCAGCTAAATAAACAGATAAAAATCTTAGGATAAAACAAAGAAAATGAAGGTCAAAGGCTATCATTATTTGTACTATAGAAAGGATCACTCCAAATTGTTTAAGATAAATACAATGTATTGTTTAGATACAAAGGGTACATATCATGTGAATTATACTCAGTTTAGAAAAGTAAAGTGTATCTTCATATTTAGGTATGGCATAGAGATGGAGTAGGAAATGAGAGAATGGTGTTTAGGCAAATGAGTGAGGGAATCTTCATACAATTCCCCACAGTGTTTCTGCGAGTTTATTTTAACACAAAACAAAGTTTACAAACACACTCCTGAAACACACTAGAACGTTTTCATTCTGCTTTTAGATAGTCAAGGCCTAAATCTTTTGCTCACCCACTTGTGGAGTTGGGGTGCTGATGATGCAGAATGCAGATCAAAGGTGCCCAAAGCAAAAGATGGAGAAACTGCTACAGCCCATCTGAAGCCCATGAAAGGAGATCAGAGACCCCTCAGCATGGAAGAGACCTAAGCCTGCAAAGGTATCCACCACTGACATTGCAACAAGGGGCAGTGTTCTACACATTTGTAGGGTTGCATTCATAACCGTTCTGGATTACAGGAAAGGGCCTGACGTAGGTGGGTACAAAACTAAGCCACGTTGAAGGCTTAGTCCAGTCCAGTGCCTGCAGCATGCAGCACACATCTGTGATGTATAGTTCTGTCTTGGTTTCCCCGTCCAGCTGGGGAATGACAGCAACCAGGGCTCTCCTTAGATAAACCCTGAGAGGATGCTTTTGCTCGCTTCCTCTTTTCCTATTATTCCCAAAACTGTTGCCAATCACCCAAGACAAAAGAAATGATGAGACTCCAGCTGCTGGAGAAGAAACACTTATTGCATCACACAGAGAATAACAGTCCTGGCAACAAGAAGAAAGGCAGTGATTGTCCTTTTCCAGAAAGAAACCTAGATTGAACAAATGAATAAAGTCTGTGATACATCCCAATAGCCATTCTCTCCATTTGCTAAGTGAGACAGGACTTAACAGAAAACCTTTACCAAAAGCCCCAAGTATCTCACAGTGAGGATGTGCAGTATCACATTCAAACAGCCTTCCTCTTGTGCCGCACAGCTAGGGCAATGTACGCTCCAGGCACATGGGATGGACAAGTGCAGAGGTGCAGTTTGAGGGGTCTTTATGAACAGCCTGGTCACCTAACTCACAGCTAAGTGGATTGGACCCGTGTGGAGAGCTTTAGGGGTCACTTGGCAGGAATCTGACTTTAGCCAATGACAAGAAAATGGGCTTCAGGCAGGAATCTGACTTTGGGCCAGGACAAGGAAGTAAGCTCAGGCAGGAATCTAATTTTAGGCTAGACCAGGGGAAGTAGGCTTTTGGCAAGAATATGACTTTGGGCTAGGACAGGGAAGTAGGCTTAGATATCTTGGTCATCCTGATGAATCCTTAGAAACAGTGATGGGGAGTGATCATGCGACTTGTTTATTGCCTTGCTTGTTCCTTGACTATTTGTGTTTATTGTACTGCTTGCCCTTATTACTTGCATGTAATTAAAATGGTATAAAAGCAGGTTGGGAAAAAATAAACCCGCCTCAGCCTCAGAACTGGCTGGGGTCAGGCTACAATGTTGTCTAACTGTCTTTTTTCTTTTTAATCCTCACTCCTGCACTGGAGAACCTGTTGACTGACTGAGCTGGCTTGGTTAGACCAGGCTCAGTTCTGATATAGAAGCAGCCCGGAAGTAAAGGGAGGGTTCACCCAATAACCTCAGTTTCTACTCCTGGTTATACAAATCAGAGCAGCTCTCTAGGAGGATTTGAGGACCCAAGGCAGTAAGAGATCAGTAGCAGATTCCTCCAGAAATAGGACAAAGGGAAGAGAGAGAAAGATGGATCCATGAGTAAGCGGAAACAAGGCAACAGAAACATCAAGGTGAAGGGAAGATGAAGACAATATGAGTTGACACTGACCATAAAAGTGAGCTGCCACAATGTCATAGCATGGAGGGGAGCCTTGGGCGGCTCCATCTCCTGGAGCAGTTTCTAGAGTCAATGTGGCAGACAGATTAAGGCTCCTGCTGGCTTCTGCCTTACAGTCCTATCTTTGTGAAGTTTGTCTGTACAGCTATATTGACTGTCAATCTGTCTTCCTTTTCCACACTACTGTTAACTGAGGAAGCCACTGTGGCACTTCTGTGGAGTTATGGCCCTTGCTAACATCATCTCTTGCTCTGTGGGCACCAGGCGTTGTGTCTTTCCATGCCTCTCACGTAACTCAGTCTCCTGGCTCTGGCTCTGTTCCTTTTGCTTTGGCCAAGTGCCTCTTTCCTGACCATCTGAGTTCTTCTGAAGCACCTTTCATCTAGCACCAAGATACACTCGACTGCAATGGATTCAGTGCCATTTTCTTGATTTGTTCCTTAAATAGGTGGATGAAAGAAGAGTTCTCCATCAGTGTTGTCTGGAAGGGCACTGTGAGATGCCTGCCTGGTCTCCTCAGACATGGTATCTATGCACTTCAACTACACAGCACGAGAAAATCTAGCAAGGAAGAGATATTTAAGGTGAATTGAAATTAAATTCAGTAATTTTAAATGGGCTTAGAGTTCCTGCACTGCACACCATGACACCACTCTTTCTTATGGAAAAGGAAAGAGGGACAAGGAGAATAAATAGTTCTGCTTCATGGTATAAAATACTATTTTCCTAGTTTATCTTTACCCTGTCCTGACTCAAGTAAGTTGTTGATTTTACCTTATAAACATGTAATCCCTGAATAACTATTGAAGGTTTTACTATCCATGGTCTCCTCAAGTTCTTATATGTTTTTNTTTGAAGAGTACTGTGTTTCTGTCATTTTGTCTCACCTTTCCTCTTTCCAACCCACCCCCTGTCCCCCTGTTTATAGCCTGTGTAATTATTATAACATACACACGCATGCTCACACCACCCCAATAAATACATAAATACAACCCACTGAGCCCATTCAGTTTTGCTCCTTTAAATATGTGTTTAGAGGTGGCCATGAGGTATTATGTAACTATTTAGTGAGCTCATCCCAGGACAAATTATTTGCCCTCTCTCAGTTGATGACCACTGGAGTTTTTTAAAATATTGATTCGTGGACCCTGGGTATTGGGTTGGAAAACTCTGTAGGAGTTTGGTGTCCCAGATTACGAGATGCCTGTTTTCAGAGGGTATGATCATGAATAGACTCTGGCAAACAAACAACATACCAAGTAAACAAAAGCAAACACTTGATCCTAGTCAATGAAAGTGATTTAGTGAAAACTCTGGAACAATTAATAGCTTTTAATCTCTTTACCTAACATATCACTTTGAGGAAATGACTGTTCACTGACTTGGGTAAGCAAAGTGAGGCTAAGGACTTTTTTCATTGCCATGTAATTCTTAAGTAATGTGGACCGAGAATAATGATATGCTGAAACAGAAGGAGATCATCAAAGTGTGCATAGTTAATCTCTCGCAGTTGAGCCAAAGAGTATTACTTCATACACGAGACAAATATTTGTAAGGTTACTATGAGTTTAATGGGAGTCCAAGACTACTGATTCACTGAGAAGGAGTATTCCATTTTTTTTACATTTTTTTTTACATTTTTAAAAGATATATTTATTTATTTTATGTATGAGCACACTGTAGCTTCAGACACACCAGAAGAGAGCATCAGATCCCATTACAGATGGTTGTGAACCATGTGGTTGGTGAGATTTGAACTCAGGACCTTTGGAAGAGCAGTCTGAGCTCATAACTGCTGAGCCATCTCTCCAGCCCAATTTTTATACATTTTAAGATTGCTGGACAATCTCACTTTTACCTTTTTCCCCTCCTACTTTGTTTTCTCCAACCTTGTTTTCTTCATTATACTTTTAGTAGTACATTGGCTTTATTTTATTGAATTTGGGAGTGTTTGATGGAGAGGTTGTTTTGTTTTGTTTCTCTAAAAACTCATTTTTCAATTCCATTCTTACATTGATCTAATTTTGTTCTCAAAACTTTTCAAATTGGGAATAATGTTGGTTCTTCTTTTATATGCGTGTGTGTGTGTGTGTGTGTGTGTGTGTGTGTGTGCGTGTTTGGCAATTTTCCTCTATTTTTTTCCCTTTGAAGCCTTTTTCATTTATTTTCTTACTTTATTATTTTCACATTTATTCTAAGTGTTTTTTATTTATTTATTTAATTAATTTATTTACATTTCAAGTGTTATCCCTTTACCTGGTTTTCCCCCTCCCAGAAACGCCCTATTTTATCCCCCTACCCCTGCTTCTATGAGGGTGTTCCTCCACCCACCCACCCACGCACTTGATTCCCCTACACTGGGACATCTATCAAGCCTTCGTAAGACAATGGACCTCTCCTCCCATTGGTGCCTGACAAGGCCATCCTCTGCTACATATGCAACTGGAGCCATGTGAACTCATTCGTTGGTGGCTTAGTCCCTGGGAGCTCGGGGGAGTCTGGTTGGTTGATATTGTTGCTCTTCCTATGGGGTTGCAAACCCCTTCAGCTCCTTCAGTTCTTTCTCTAACTCCTCCACTGAGGACCCTGCACTCAGTGCAGTGGTTCACTTCGAGCATCTGACTCTATGGCAGGGCCTCTCAGAAGTCAGCTATATCAGGCTCTTTTCAGCAAGCACTTCTTAGCATCCACAATAGTGCTGGAGTTTGGTGACTGTATCTGGGATGAATCCCCAGGTGCGACAGTCTCTGGATGGCATTTCCTTCAGTCTCTGCTCTGCACTTTGTCTCCATATTTGCTCCCCTGAGTATTTTGTTCCCCTTTCTAAGAAGGACTGAAGCACCCACACTTTGATCTTCTTTTTCTTGAGCTACATGTGGTCTGTGAATTGTATCTTGGGTATTCTGAGCTTTTGGGCTAATATCTACTTATCAGTGAGTGCATACCATGTGTGTTCTTTTGTGATTGGGTTATCTCTCTCAGGATGATATTTTCTAGGTCCATCCATTTGCCTAAGAATTTCATGAATTCATCATTTTTAGTAGTACTTCATTGTGTAAATGTACCACATTTTCTGTATCCATTCCTCTTTTGAAGGACATCTGGGTTCTTTTCAGCTTCTGACAATTATAAAGGCTGCTATGAACATAGTAGAGCATGTTATTCTATGTTGAAGAATATTTGGGTATATGTCCAGGAGTGGTATAGCTGGCTCCTCAGGTAATACTATGTCCAATATTCTGAGGAATGGGCAGACTGATTTCCAGAGTGGTTGTACCAGCTTGCAATCCCACCAGCAATGGAGGAGTGTTCCTCTTTCTCCACATCCTCACCAGCATCTGCTGTCACCTGACTTTTTGATCTTAGCCATTCTGACCTGTGTGAAGTAGAATCTCAGGGTTGTTTTGGTTTTCATTTCTCTGATGACTAAGGATGTTGAACATTTCTTTAGGTGACTTCTCAGCCATTTGTTTTCCTCAGTTGAGAATTCTCCGTTTAGCTCTGTTTCCCATTTTCTAATAGGGTTATTTGTTTCTATGAAGTCTAACTTCTTGAGTTCTTTGTATATATTGGATATTAGCCCTCTTGCGGATGTAGGATTGGTAAAGATTGCTTCCCAATCTGTTGGTTGTCCTTTTGTTGTATTGACAGTGTCCTTTGTCTTACAGAAGGTTTGAAATTTTATGAGATCCCATTTGTCTATTCTTGATCTTAAAGCATAGGATCATTGGTGGAGAAGGGATATTCTTAACCCTATATTATTTAAAAAAGACAGTGACCAATCCACCGTATCCCATCAACACACTGAAAAAAATTAGCTCAGCACAGGCTTATGATTGGTATCACCACATACAAATGTAAGTGCGACTAAAGGATGTGGCATTTGATATTACCAGTGGTAGTTTCCTTCATGAATGTTTCCTATGTACAGTTGAAACTTGCTTGGGTTTTATTCAACTCTCAATGATGACCAAATGAGTGGGAACTAACTATGAAATAGCTAACTAATATGGATGGCTAGGGACTAAGGAACAGAAGGGAGCTCGGTAGTGACCACCGGTGGCAGCTATCCTATTCTTAACCCTGACACTTGTGGCTTTCTTTTCATTTCATTTTGCTACAAGACTCTAAACCCCAAATTGCTTTCTTCTACACAGCAAAATGCATCTCATTAGTTTTTCCACTAAGGCCAATTTATGCAAATCCAACATTATTAACTAAATAGTTGAAGTGACCTCAGTTTGCAAGAAAGGGAATAACGTGGCATTGAGGTACAGGAGAAATATTAGGACTTGGAGCATTCCTGCATGCCCTGTCCCTGTCATCTCAAAAGCAGCATGACACAATCCAAGTTCCATACCAAGAGCCTGCTGATCACCAGAGAGAGGTGGCTAAAACTCTAGCCTGGGCTCAGACTACCTCAGCCCCTAGTCTCTTCCCGTCATTCTCCTTTTCTGTCACTATGGGTGTTACAAAAAAATAAAAAATCAAGACAGTTCAGGGAAACTTAGTATGTCACAGACTCCAAACAGGTGATGAATAAATTTAAAAACAGGAAAGCCCGGCAGTGGTGGCGCACGCCTTTAATCCCAGCACTTGGGAAGTAACTTCCTGAGTTCGAGGCCAGCCTGGTCTACAGAGTGAGTTCCAGGACAGCCGGGGCTACTACACAGAGAAACCCTGTCTTGAAAAACCAAAACCAACCAAACAAAACAAAACAAAAAAACAGGAAAGAAAATCAAAGACTAGAGGATGGTATTTTTTTTCTGAGATTTATTAACATGATTTTTTTCTTTCATAAATTCTTTAGCTTGAAATTCATCTACTGGACAGAAGAGAGCCATGCCATATGTTGTAGGGACTAATAAAGTATTTGATCTCTAACATGGACATGTTTGGTAAAGTAAGAAACTAAGATGATTTCTTTTTGTGTTGACAGCAACATGTTATAATACAGATTTTTCTGCAGCTTTTATGAAAAGAATGGAGATGTTTCTTTTGTGGCCTGCCGAGTCAGATGTGCTCTGTGGACCAACAAAGCTGAAGACTTCAACACTGATGTGACAAAGAGAACATTCATAGGGAGAATGTTTGTACCGTTATGGGACAATTGTAGAGACTTGCCCACTGCGGACCTAAGCCTGGACCCAGTGTGAGGAAGTGGACTGTGAGCTTAGCAAGCACTGCTGGCTCCAATTCTGAGCACCTTTGAAAAACCTCTTTTCAATTAGCAAGTTTTGCGCCTTTTGGGGGCAATGCTCTGTCCAGTCAGCTCCTTTTGATTGTACAATAATGAGCTGATCTTAAACGAACACATCTTTGCAACTTTGACTGGGTAGATCGGGAGAGTTCAGAAGAGCCAAGAAGAAAGGACACACAAGCACAGTCCTGCCACTGGAATTCCGTCTTGCCTGTGAGCATGAGTCAATAAAACAGAGCCAGTTTTCAGTCTTATTCTACTGAATTAGCTAGAGGGTTTATAATGCGGGAGCTAAATGCCATTAAAATGTACACGCTGCATACAGCTCTTCTGAATCAAACCATTCTAAGAACCATGAGGCTACTAGTCAGAAGCTGGTTAGACACAGAGCCACAGTCTATCTGACCACTGCAACTCAGAGTGGGTCCCAGATGACAGTGACTTCATAGACAGTGGCCTAAGGAAAGCTGTCCTCTCACCCATGGTTTAGTAGCAGTATCTACTGGCCAGCATTTGCATGTCACACTTTAACCAGGAGCCTTTTTTCCTCTTCCAAAGCAACCTAAATTGCTGCCACATCCCTAGGCTAGCAAAATTAACCTCCATTTTGAGGGCATAAAAAAACCTAAGTTCCAAAATGGCTGAAGGTACTGGCAGGTGTATCACAGAGATGTGTGCACTGTCTTTGCTATAAATCCACCTTGCTTCTTACCGTATTTCCAAATAGGAGAGAATCAGGCTATTCCCCCAAATTAAAAAAAAAAAAAAAAAACTTCAAGCATGGTAGCTCATACTTGTAACCTTAATGCTAGGGAGGCAGAGACGTGAGGATCTCTGAAGCTTGCTGGACAGTAGCTAGTCTACCTGAGTCAGAGAGTTCCAGGTTCAAAGAAAGACACTGTCTCAAAAAATAAGGTGGATAAAAATTGAGGGAGGTATTTGATATCAATCTCTGGCCAACATCACCCCCATCCCCAACATCCTCACATACACACACACACACACACACACACACACACACGAACAGTTCTTCCTGTATTCATCTCACTTCATTTAGCACTTAGTTATGGAACACAGAACATGCTCTGCCAAAACCATCAGAGAAAGGCTTCCCTGTAAGTGTGGGAAGTGAGTAGTGTTGGCATATTGCTTTAATGCCAGTACTCAGGAAGCAGTGGCAAGGGAATCTGTAAGTTCAAGGCTAGCCTGGTCTGCAGAGCAAGTTCCAGGACAAAAAGGACTACTGGGAAAAACCCTCCCTTGAAAAACCAAAAATAAAAAACCAAACCAAACCAAGCCAACCAAGCAAACAAACGAACAAACACCCCAGACATCTCTTTCTGGTAACCCAGAAAGACACAGGCTTTCAGACATCACTGCCTTAAACTTGGCATTGGGCATGTGCAATAACTTGACAGGCTGACATGCCTGAACATCACAATGATAATTCACAGTTCCTACCTGTAAAACAGTAGAGGTCAAAGAAGCAAACTGTGAGACCCAGAGCTTTACCTCAATAGGTCTGTGCCAGGGGCTAAACAGGAATCAGAGCCCAGGGAGGACCTGGCAAGCAGCTTAGCTTACAAGGGCTGCACATTTTCTCTTATCACACATGAGATCTTCTGGTGGGGCAGAACTGGGGGCACTGTTAGAGTTGCCAATACTTTATGAAAAGCTAGAAATCTAGAATTTTGTATGAAGTATCCCAATTTTAAAATGACAGCAAATAATTAAAAGCAAATTGCATTGGCCAAATAAAAGAGGTCTGTGGTTAGGGTACAGCTCCAAGTGGACCTTTGCAAACTTCTGTAATTGAGTTGGGTGCTCACCACTCAGTGGTTTGCGAGTGACTGCAGAGCTAACTTACAGGATCCAGCGCAGCATTACTCAGAGCTTAGGAGGTTCCTAAAAACACTGAAATCACTGATTGTTTTTGTGCCTCAGCAAAATGTTTGATACAGGCCAGAATAAGCCCACAGGACTCATAAGACAGCTTCAGGGAGAAATGAGAAATCGTTCATTGAAAACTCTATTCCATGTCAATTGCAAACATTACTCTCCAGTAAAGCAGGCCCTCTTACCTGTGCTCTCCTGAGAGTGCTGGGCTTGTCAGTGTTTGCTGTTCGATAGGCTTTTCCCATAACTATTGTTTTTTCCAAAGGCCCTCATGCTCTCTCCAGCTTCGGGTTGCAATCTCACATTTGGGACGGTAAAAATAGAAGACACTGAGGAGAGAATGAGATGTTTCCGTTTACATATTTATACACATGTTGACGTTTTATTTAAAGAGGAAAAGAGGACTGGGATTCTCTCTGGATATACAGCATGTGAAACACCGTGCTAAGGGGTCAGTGTTTGAAATGCCAAGTGGTCAAAGGTGCACACACAGCTATATGCACTTACACACATACACACACATACACATTTGCATGAGGTTGGTTCCTGTTTTGCTCATCTTAGAATGATAAACTTGGATTTGGAGACAAGTCTTTGCCATTTTTTAAAAATTATTCATGAGATAAGTCCATTTTTTCAAGATTTATTTATGTTATAAACATGAGTACTCTGTCACTGTTTTCAGACACATCAGAAGAGGGCATTGGATTCTATTTCAGATGATTGAGAGCCACTATGTGGTTGCTTGGAGTTGAGCTCAGGACCTCTGGAAGAGCAGTCAGTGCTCCTAACCATGGAGCCATCTTTCCAGAGCCTGAGAGAAGTACTTTTTGGCTCTAACATTTGGGAAGCTTCAGAAGGAGCTAGTTGCGGTGAAAAGATCGTGAGTTTGATTCTAGCAACCCGAACTTTTCAGTGTCTTACAGCTAAGTAGAGAAGCTAAGTAGTTGCTTGAATGGGAGAGTCAGAGAGCTAGGGCTCCAATGGGACTTTTGGAGTCAGTGTCAGTGTGTGGATGATATTTAAATCTTGAGGCTGAATGACATCACTCAGCTCTAGGGAATGAACCAGATAGAAAGGTCTAAGAATGAATGCATTGGGAACTCAACAGCATTCCTTAGCCTGCCTGGCAGATCAGAGAATTTGCAAAGCAACATTGCAGGAGGTGAAAGTCAAACCATGAAAGAATCCTACCTGGGGAACCAAGGGAAGGAAGTGTTAATAGGAAAAGGTGCCAGATAAATGTGACTAATTCCACTGACACATCTAGGTGAAAGCTGGGAAAGCCCCAGAGACAGAGGGGTTGAAATGGCAGCATAGGAGTTATCACCACCTACGCAGAAGACACTCAAGGCGGAACCTGGAAAGGAAAGGGCAGAGCTGTTCAACTGGTCAGCAGGGTGATGCAAGCTTTAAATCCCAGCATTAGGAAGGAAGAGGTAGGCAGGGGTCACTGTGAGTTCAAGATCAGTCTAGTCTACATGTAGTGCAACCCTGGGTCCAATCAAATAAATTCAGTAATTAAAAAAATAGGTGTGCTTGCTATATTCCCAAAAAGATAGCAAGACACTACATAATAACATGATTCTGTTAGAGTATTGTAGAGGACAATGCAGTCGAGGCTACAAGCACTAGCCCTAGAACGGTCCTGCAGGTCTTCCATGCCTTCTGCAGCTTGCTCTCTGAATGAAGAGCTGGGAGCCCAGAGGGATCAAGGCACATGGCCACAGTTGCCTAGCCAGGACCTGTGGAGCTGAGCTTGTAGCTGGGGTGTGTGATTCCCAGCTCATCGCTCTCCACTCCGGACCAATTTGCTGGCCTTCTTTGAGGAGATTTGAGTTTTGTGAATTAGCAAATGAATGTAATGAAATCAAGGCCTCTGCGCTGTGAACTGTATTTTGTTCATTTGCTTCGACAAGGATAGTTCAGCTTCAATTATTTATGTAACTTGATAGTATACACAGAGAATGCCCTGTGGTGTGCTTGGGGAAACTAATGAATTTCTTCTAAATCAACCCTCTATTTATTTCCCTGCAATTAAATCCTCATGAAGAAGTAGAGCAAGGCTGTTGGGATTTGGGGACAGGAGAATGACACTGTCACCATCCCTGGTCAGACTGGCTGCCAGAGAGATCCCTACGTAATCCTATAATTACTTTTGCTTGATGATGCACTTATTCTGTTTCCTGCTTTGAGGACACTAATATTTTGCTTCTAAATTTTCTTATTACATAACTACAATGAACATTCACAGATCTATGGTGCTTCAGTGGCCATTTTGAAAAGTATGCTGACTTTTCCTCTACCACTATCAGGGCTTGGCTATCCACGACATACTTCTATTCCTATACTTCCTACCACGGTTCCTGGTCAATCCAGATCAGCCCTATCAACTGTATTATATGCTCTCTGGTGGTCACTTCCCTATGAGATCCAACTGGCCTCAATCATTCTCATGTCCATGGGTACTATACAGTCCCCAAGGGCCTGACTACTCAAAGCAGGTTGAGGCTGGAGCCCATCTTCTCCCTTTAACTTGGTTTCACTCCCTGCCTTAAGTATTTTCCTTTTGTGGATATTTTTTCTAAATAAATAAATAAATAAATAAATAAGTACTATGAACCATCATATACAGAGAACTTTATGGTATGAGTTGTGTCCCTTTCATGTTTCATGTTACTGCCTCAGCTCCAATTGTTGCTATTTGGTGATGGGTCCTTAGGGAGGTGATAAAATGTAGATGATCTCGGGAAGGGGGTGGTCCTCATGATGGGATTAGTAGCCTTGTAAGAACGAGAAATATTCCCTGTGTCCTGTAAGACCAAGCAAAGGGGCCTCTGGAAGTCATGAGAACAGCCCTTACCAGGAACAGAATCAGTCAGCACTTTCATCATGAACTCTCTACCCCTGGAACCATGAGAATAAATATCTGTTGTCTCAGCCTCCCCCTGCCATGCTATTTCCTTAGGACAATGTGAGCTGACCAAGACAGCCAGGATCTTGGAATTGGTGAAGTATCAGTTCCAAGTTGGCCGAAGACAACATCCCTTCCTTGGTTCTGCAGTATGCTGTGAGAGGTGCACCCTCCCCCAAACCCCCTTGAACTGGAAAGGTTCTGAAGTGTCACAAATTCTGTCATTTACCAGACAGTGAACTTTACAAAAAAAAATCTACACTAATCTGAAGTTTAATATGAAGAATCTCAAGAATTTCCAAGTACTGTCAGCCTAATACTCACTCAGACAAGAGTCACACCGGCCCTTCATTCACTTTAAGGAACTAATTCCCAAAGTCACATAAGTCTGGGGACTCTTTGTTTTGAAAACATGTTTACAAGGGCAGCCACGTTGTTCTAAATGGAAATGACTATAGTATTTAATACTGGGATTGTCCTTTCTGTGAATCGATTTACCCTTCATAATGATTATCTTCTAGACACAGAAATAGCATTTCTGTAACTCAAAATTGTTACTGGAGGCATTTAGTAGGATCTCGCTTTAAAAATATAATGATTTTTCATCTTTATTCTCCCCCCTTCAAAAGGTTTCACTGCTCGTGATGTTTAACGTTATGCAGAGACGTGTTTCTGCCAATGAATATCGTCTTATGGTTATGCTTCTGCAAATAGCCTGCTGTGAGCTGATAAAGGGATTAATGCAGCCAAAATTCTTAATCTGTGAAATTACAAATTAAATTCTCATATTAAAAATACCACCCTGAGGTATTTTTTGTGGTTTTAATTCCCCTCTGGTGTTCTGCATACATTGTGCTTGTTAATGACAGGGACGGGGGCTGTCTCGGTTGGCAGGCTGCTGCTCGGTGATAATGTGTAGGCATTTACTCCCTTACAGCAACTGGATTTAACCACTGGCTGATAAACTAAGTGGCAAGTGGGTAATAAGTCCATATTAACAGGGAAGTACTACTACAGAATTGGGAATTCGCAGACCCTCAAAATCCTGGCTTAAATTCCACCATCAAGTCAGATAGCATTGAGCTGTCACCAAGGAGGTCAAGGTGGAAGTCACACTGCATGGGGAAAACAAGCCCAGTTTCTGAGTACAGGGGCTGGGCTGTAACACAGTGGGCCTGTCTCCCTTTCGGTCTTTTCCAGCATAGGGAGAGGCATGATCCGTTCTTTTTTTCTCCCCTATAGGTTTAAGTCTTGCGTTTTCCTTTAAAGTTTGGAATCATTGTTATAATCGAGGATTGATCTTTAGAAAGGAAGTAAGATAGATGATAAAGGAAATATAGGCTGGGAATGCTTAAGATATTAATGAGGATTTGAAAGTATAAGGGGAGTATCAGGTCAATACATCTATAGCTACCTTGGCGGGGAGGGGCAAGAAGCACACGTAAGTGTGAGATAGAAAAAGAAAAGTTAGCTTAAGAAGACTCAAGGGAGTTGTTACTTAGGATTTAGATCCAAAAGAAAGGGTGACTGTGACTGTTGCTATGGAGAATCCAATACTGCAGGGGTAGTCATAAATTCCAGAGACAAAGAAAGTAACTTCATGTCTACTATAAGTGATGTATGCATAAGAATTAATAAATGCATTATAAATATTTATGCATCTATGCAGTATGCTATTTTTAAGGCAATCAGGAAATACGAAATCTCTCTAACGGGTCTCTGGAACGTATCATCACTGAATAAAAATATTCCTACTGCTGCCACAGTGTTTTTCAAAATTTCACAAGAATTCTGCTTCACACTTGGGAAGAAAGCTGAGATCCTCCCAGCCATAAATCCTTCCCCAAATACTTTAAATGTAATTGAAAAAGCCTGTGTAAATATGAGTACTTTTGTAAAAACAAAACAAAAACCCACCCAGGAATGTGTTTTGTTTTAAAAAGATCTAGAGAAGAGCTGTCTGTACAAATACCAAGAGCATGTGTAGTTAAAATGAATTCCATGTCTTCAGCTCTTACATGTCAATTCAGTGTATTTGCCAATTGCCAGTTCTGGTCCTCAGTTCACTGCCTAGCAGTGCTTTTGAAGGTTATTGTTACAACCAAGACGGTCTCTGAAAATCAAACAGAAATGAATCATTTTTCCTCTGTGTACTGCAGCCAGTTAAAATAGTACTGTATGCAGCAAGCACTAAATATGTAAATCATATTTTCCTTTTCCTTTATGACTGCTCAGATCATTTTTTTTGGACACACACATAATCAAATACAAAGACGCGCAGCTGCCGACTGCAGAGGAGAGATAGCAAAAAATGAATCCATTTTCTTTCTGTGTCTGGTAAGCTAGCAATTGAATGGCAGGACTCCAATAAATATATATACACACAATCCCCCTTCTGGTTTGAGCGATTGAATCTCTCTCTCTCTCTCTTTCTCTCTCTCTCTCTCACACACACACACACACAGGCACAGAATGCATAGACACAAACACAAAACCTTATGTTTATGCACACATGAATGAGCCCATCTGTCTACATGCATACTACACACTGATGACCAAGGGCTCTGATTGGATGCTGGAGTCCTACTCACTATCAGTCAGCTCCCATAGCCTCGGGGGCAGATCGCTGAAATACTCATGGCTCAAGGCGGCCTGTGCTGATAGCCTGTTCTTTGGGGAACACTGGAGAAGCTTGGAGGCCAGGTTTTCAGCATGATTTACATAGCTGAGTCTGAAAACAAGCAAAAACAGAGAAATCATCAGACCAAAGGAGAAAGTCACTAAATCCGACCTAAGGCACATGCCATGTCTTATGGACTTCAGTTAATTCCTGGCCAGGGAAACAACTTAAATTACCTGCTGAAATCAACAAACCGAAGGCACATGCGCCCTTCCAGTATGTGTTATCCCAAAATGTCCTTTACTCTAGATATGCTAAGTATGGTTGACTTAAAATATTTTGACTGTAAGCAAAGTACTGATTATTTCAGAATGGATGAAAGTGAGTTCAGAAGTAGAAAATTATAGATGACAGTTTATCAAATAGTTGCCAGCATTCATTCATGGACTCTTTGTATGGCATACACATATGGATGCATTTATAGGAAATTAATACTGAATAACTAGAGGAATTAAAATAGAGCTGTTATTAAGTTCTCCAGTTACTAAAATTACTTTTCCTAGAAGAATTTATATTTTCTTGCCTTAAATAATAATAAAAAAAATTACTGAAGCAACTGTCCTGCCCAAATGCCAGCCATTCTGATACCAGCATCCAGGTTAACAAACAGATATGCTTAAATGATACGGGGCTGAATCAATTCAAGATGACCTTTAAAACAACAGTAGATAGAGGGTATGTGTCTCAAGATTACGGGAGAAAGGGATAGAGGCAAAACCTTTGATGTGGTATAAGCTTTCCATCGGGTGGCAGCCATGCTTGGTCTTCCCGGTTTTGCTTTTCATGGAAACTATTCCGCTGGTCAGAGCAATCAGACATGGAAAATTAACACAACACTGATGAATGGCACCCCGTCTATAACAGTCCAACAAGGGAATTACTCCCATTTGGTGGTATAAAAAATAGGTAGGGGATGGCAGTGGAATGCTCGCGGAGGCCATCCATGTTCTCCAAAGGTGTTTACCCACACATCTCTGTTTCTGCAAGCAGTGTTAACTCCACCAACTCCCAAAGGCAGCCAGACGAGGCTGGGGCGTGGGGCCAAGCTGCTCCGCCAGTATTTTCAAAAGCCTTGAAGGTTCTAAGCACACTATTAGCCTCAGCCTCCAGCTCCACACTCCCGCATTTTTTGTAGTGGGAAGGGAAGGCTGCTAGGAGGGGGCTGTGGAAGGGAAAAGGGGTCGATGCACTCAGGCAGACACAAAAGTGGAGCAGAGACGGGTCTAGGAGACCTCTTTACATCTCCCCATCACAAGGTGGCATGAATGGATGGATCCATTGCTGCAATGGATGTTTGCTTCATTTGTCTCTTTCATTTACAGACAGATCCAAGGACTGGCCTTAAGTGTCTTTGGCTGAGGAAAAGGAGTCGTTTTCAAAGCCCTTCCTCTCTCCCTTACAGAGGGGTCTAGGTCACCAACACTATACCTTCCTGTCTCAAGACCTCTCATGCTTACAAATTTGCCATTAACAGGTCTAAAACTCAAGTTTGAAATAGACAGATTTCACAGTAAAGGCACAATTATACCGAAAGTACTGTTTATAAATTACATACACAGTGAACATCCCATTCCTATCAATTTTATATCAATTGATAAAATAGAGCATGCAAGCCAGACTGCAATCAGATTTGAGTTTGGGACCCGACACAATTTTGTACAAATTAAATAAATATCATTTATTTAAAAAAGAAAGAATGCTGCTAATCACCCCAAACCCTATGTTACTATACTTTAGGTACATAAAGAAACTGGTAATTAGAATATTTGGTATGCCAGTACCCAGCACTAAATCCATGACCATAAACATGTGAACATGTGAAATACAGAGCAATAAGTGCTTCTTTCTCTTGTTGTTTTTTGATATAAGACCTCATTTTCAGTCAAGGCAGGTTTATTATTTACTATATAGTCAAGGCAGGTTTATTTTTTACTATTTAGTCCAGGTAGGTTTTGAACTTATGATCATCTTCCTGCCTCAGCTTCCTGAAGTGTTGAGGTTACAGGACCTGAGTTACCATGTCTGGCTTAACACATTTTCTTTTTATGATCTTAATTTTCTCATCTAAGAAATGAAATGGATGAACCTCATGTGTCCGCAGTCCCTCCACTTGGAAGAGCTATGTGTAGCACTTGAAACACGGCTTACTGATTTGAAGAACTGTCCGCATTTACACTTGCGCTTTTGTTTTAGAACCAGGTTACTGCATTTAGATAAAATGAGGTGTACCTAAATGTAAGGAGTTCGCCAACAGGAGACAATCTCATTCTTCCTACCCAAGAAAACTACACTTTTAATAATGTCTATGACATAAATTTTTAGTTGTGATACCAAGTTTATGCACAAAGTTTAATTCATAAATAAAATTCTTGTTTGGATATTTTACTACTTTTGTTTGTATTTCTTAAGTGTATTTCAAGAAAAGAACCAACTTTGTACCAATTTTTCCCCATGTGTTTTTAGTACCACAGTTTGGGTCATTGCTAGAACCACTTTCTGGGTCCACCTAAGTTGTGTGAGATACCATACTTTGGGGAAGCAGTTTTATCTGAAACCATCAGTTTACCTTATCTGAGTGCTATAATGACTGTGGTTATCCATCTCCTATGATGATGATGATGATGGCCTATTTGTTATATCTTCCATATACAACCATGGATATTTTATGCTGTGTACTTAGATGTATTTTATGCTGGTACTTAGATGCATAACATTCTAGAAATGCTATACCTTCCACATAAAGTAGGACTTTCATCCTCATATGATTTTTTTCTACGTTTAATAAGACATTCTAAGCTACAGTTCACATTTTTCTCTCATTAATTTAATGAATGCATGTGCCTTTGTTTTAGTATTTCTGACACCTTTTGTGACCTGCCTTCTCTTTCATATATATTACATAGCTGTGTTTAATTTTTATGCACTCAGGCAATACCCATGTCTTTTTTTTTTTTTTTTTTTTTTTTTTTTTTTTTTTTTTTTTTTTTTTTTTTTTTTTTTTTTTTTTTTTTTTTTTTTTTTTTTTTTTTTTTTTCGAGACAGGGTTTCTCTGTATAGCCCTGGCTGTCCTGGAGCTCACTTTGTAGACCAGGCTGGCCTCGAACTCAGAAATCCGCCTGCCTCTGCCTCCCGAGTGCTGGGATTAAAGGCGTGCACCACCATGCCCGGCAACCCATGTCTTAATAAGAAATTTAGTTCATTCTTTTTTTTTGTATTGGACATTTGATAACAGGGTAATTGTGCATTGCCATCTTATCTTCCTGAGCTTTTAAATTTTTCATACCTTCTTTCAAATTGAATTTGAAAATTCAATGTCTTCTAACTTTTGTTTTAGTCTTATCTAAAATGTTTAAGTGCTCACCTGTGTACTAGAGGCTACTGTTAATTCTTTTCTTCCCTTCTAAAAAGATTATCATTATTTCCCTGGATGCTTAAGATCTTGCAGTAAACTTTCAAAAGATGATGAAAACTAAATAAAAAAAAAAACAAACAATTTCTCCCATAGGATTAGAATCACACATCTATTCTTGAAGTAGCATCAATATACATTACATTTTTACTGGTTATACAAATTTAAAACTATGCAGATATTAATTTATGCAGATCGTCTGGCATAGAAAGTATTAAATGTGCTTTTAATTTATTACCAGAATCTCCTCTCTTTACAAAGGGGGTTGTAAACAGAGTAACAAAGAGCATACCTGCTACGAAATATTTGGCAAACAACTTTATTTAGTATGAAAAATATTTCATAGAACTTACAATTTTTTTTCCAATACAGGGTTTCTCTGTATAGCCATGGCTGTCCTGGGACTCACTCTGTAGACCAGGCTGGCCTCGAAATCAGAAATCCGCCTGCCTCTGCCTCCCAAATGCTGGGATTAAAGGCGTGTGCCACCACTGCCTGGCAGAACTTACAATTTTTTATGATTAAGAATTCTTTGTGTTCTGGTGGCACGTACCCATGGGGGTAGGCTACATTAAAGACAAAGGCGGGAATATTAGGCTAGCCTGAGCTACATCTTTAATAATTCCAGCCTGAGCTACATTTTAAAAACTAGCTGGGTGTGGTAGTACACTCCTATAATTCCAGTGCTAGGGAGGCAGAAGTAGGTAGATCTATGTGAGTTCCAGACTTGTTTGGCAAGCTTGGAAATGCTATTTTAAAACAAAACAAAACAAAACAAAAATATTTAAAACAATTTTTTTCATACAACCCCTGAACATTCCTATCTTTGAAAAAAACTGAAACTCATGTTGCTGGAAAATCAAATATATTTTGCTAAAAATACTTAATAGCTCACTCCAAGTCTTTCTTCAGCCTTTCCAGTTCAAGCTGTGCATGAAAGTGCAAACATTACATGAACTTACAATTTTTTGTTTGAAATATTAAAATGTATGCTTCTATACAATGTGGATTTAACATGAAACGTTGAACTAGACATTTGTGATTTTTTTCAAAATAGAGGTTTTTATAACAGCACAAAATAAAATTTATAGAAGGACATTAAACCATAAGACTTGGACCTTAGCCAACAAAATCAATGGCTACATAATTTTAGTGTGCACTGTTTTAAACATGGGAGACATGAACTAAGAATAAGAGGCAACAAAGAATACAGACCCTTCTGCCCATGTTTGAAATGATCACTGAGAGGAACTGCAGGTCTAGACCACTGTTTGGATTCTAGAACTCCAGCTCTGAGTGATGACGAAAACTTAAGGATTCTGTTTGGCATTCACTCCCCTAGTCTCTCTAAAGGGCTTACATCGGGGCAAGATTTTGGCATGGGAATAGCCTAAAGGTGTAAGCAAAGCTGCCTGATTGCAGGAGAGGGTAGCTGATACAAAAGGCAAGCATGTCTAATCTGGTGGACAGGAAACTAAATTGTTAAGTTGGGATGCCAACACTGCGTATTGACAAGCCATAGGAGCTCCATTGGCCTTATTCACAATGTATGATGAAGCTGACCCTGCCTCCCCTCATTTCAAAGGCAGCAAAAGGCAGTTTTGCTGCCTCCCATACTGTTTTGCACCCCCCCCCCCATATCTAAGTGTGCAGTTGTACTTTAGGGCAGAACTTCTCCAACTGAAATGCTAAGCTCCACTCCACCTTAATACCCAGAACTCCATTCCATCTTTAGTTAAGGACAGAGTGGCAAACAGTGGAACCCTTCCAAGGCCTGCAACTCCAGACAGCAAGACCAGACACAGCCTGCCTCCACCAGTCTGATCAGCAGGATACCTGAACTGGGGCACCTTCCCTCTCAGGAAATAGCCTTAGCTCTTCATTCACATGCTCTCACACTGTGGTAGCGCCAGGCTTTCTCAGTTTCCTGTGGGTTTATTTAAGGCCACATTGACCTTACGACTGACCATACACAGAGTGGCCCTGTGCATGACTTCCCAAGCTGTGACTTGTCATGAGAAAGAAATCTCAAGGGGGGGCACTTTAGAAAGGAGTCTGAATACAGTATGCACAAGTAACTCGAAGAAGCTTTAATGTAACAAATTCTCAGCGCCTTTTAAGTTGGAGGAACAGGAGTGATTTTTTTTTAAAAAAAGAAATTTTCTCATATATAACATCCTGACTGCAGTTTCCCCTCCCCCTCTCCTCCCAGCTCTCTACCTCTACCTTCTGGGCCCTGCTTCCCCTCTCCCCCAGATCCATTCCGCCTCAGGCCCCCTCCCACTGTTAGGAATCCCACAAGGACACCCAACCTGCACAACCATTGCATATATGCAGAGGGCCTATGTCAGACCCATGCAGGCTCCCTGGTTGGTGGTTCAGTCTCTGTGAGCCCCTAGGAGCCAGGTTAGTTGGTTCTGTGGATTTTCTTGTAGTGTCCTTGATTTATTGACCCAGTGAGGAGGCAACCGAAATCGAGCTCCACCAGGCTTACCCACTTAGGTCAGAACTCTTGTAAAGATTCTTCCTATTCTATCTCAGGTGCCTTAGTTAGACCACCTCATAGTGCTTCTTGGTGGGACAGTAATGGGATTCTATAGGGCCCTTTTCTGCAGAAGAGTCATGCTGTATGCCTAGCAATAATTTCCATTGTCCTTTAGACTATTCCCAAACATGTGACCCAAAGCCACTGCACCACCCAAACTACAGCAAGCAAATGGGGAAGCTCCCGGAAAAGGCTGGGTAATTGTCTAACATTTGCCTTTTTTTCAATTTTTTTATTAGATATTTTCTTAATTTACATTTCAAATGCTATCCTGAAAGTTCCCTACCCCCTCTCCCCCCCCCCCCCCCCCCCCCCCCCCCCCCCCCCCCCCCCCCCCCCCCCCCCCCCCCCCCCCCCCCCCCCCCCCCCCCCCCCCCCGCCCCCCCCCGCCCTGATCCCCTGCCCACCCACTCCTACTTCTTGGCCCTGGCGTTCCCCTGTACTGGGGCATATAAAGATTGCAGTACCAAGGGGCCTCTCTTCCCAATGATGGCCGACTAGGCCATCTTCTGCTACATATGGAGCTAGAGACACATGTTCTGGGGGTTCTGGTTAGTTCATATTGTTGTTCCTCTTAATATTTGCTTTTATTTTCTACTTTCTTCAAAAGATGCACATGTGATGCCATTACTGCTGCTGCTGGTATCACTCTGCTGTTACCTTACCAGTGCTTGCTAATTTATTAAGTCACTTTCCTTCTCATATTTCAGACGTTCCTTGCTGCCTTAAAAATCTCTCGTGGTTGCTTTATTTATTTGTTTACATGAGCTTGATGAGGGCTTAGCATTCATTATTTCCTTAATTTCATGCCTATAATTCTAGAAAACCTGCCCTAGTTTTGACCCTTTCAGAATTCTTTCTCTGTGTCTTGTATAAATTTAGGCAAAACCTGTAGTTCTTAGGGGAGACATTTTGATCTCTTTCTAGAGAAAAAGTTGGCATGAAAATTTTTTTCTTGCAGTTTCTTTTTTCTAGAAGCAGGTTTGTTTGTTTTGTTTTATTTTGTTTTGCACACTCCCTTGCTCTGAGTACCTTCACGCTGTGTGGGGACTCAGGCCCTATGTCCTATCTTTCTCAGGCCTGCAGCAGTGTTTTCCACTTTAGCCAATGACTCTGGAAAGGCAACTTTATTACTCTGGTCTCCTTCCTTCCTTCACTCTTTGTCCTACTAGAGATTCAACACAGAAGGAAGGGAGTCAGCACAGGAGTGGGCTTCAGTAATACAGTTCGCCTTCATCCATGGGCTGGGTTCTTTATTCTAAAGAACAAAACAAAACAAAACAAAACAAAACAAAACAAAACAAAACAAACCTGCTTCTAGAAAAGAGAAACAGCAAGAAAAAAAATTCATGCCAGGTTTTTCTCTAGAAAGAGATCAAGTTTATGGGTTTTCAAATGCCAGCAACACTTATCAGTGAGTGCATACCATGTGTGTTCTTTTGTGACTGGGTTATCTCACTCAGGATAATATTTTCTAGTTCCATTCATTTGCCTAAGGATTTCATGAAGTCATTGTTTTTAATAGCTGAGTAGTACTCCATTGTGTACCACATTTTCTGTATCCATTCCTCTGTTGAGGGACATCTGAGGGAGCTGAAGGGATATTATTTTATTTCTTATTCTTTATTTTTCTAATTGGGATTGAAATCAGTCCATGTTTTTATTTGTTTTGTCCCCTTATAAAGCGTTAATGAACATTTCTGGTTTTGCCTTACCGTGGTTCCAAAAGGGTCTTTCCTCTAAAACTTATGATAGATATGCTTACAGAAAGATTAAGGATAGCTCCATTGTGTTCTCTAGAGTTGACTTGTAAATATGTGTAGTATATTGGAATATATGATGTTACTTGTAATTATGTGTGAGAGTTGAATATATGGTCTTAATTCATAATCATTAATATAATGAATTCATGTAATACGTGAACCCTCACTGGGCTCTTTGAATGCTTCTGCCCATGAAAGCTGGATATAGTGAGAAGAGTTGTAATTGACATAATACACTAACTACAGCATTCAGTGAAGAACCATTTTTCACACAAAAGCTTGAGATGACACAGAACAGAACAGAAAGTTCTGGATTGCTCCTTACTTGCATTTCATACAGTTTTGGGATAGAAGTCTATAAGCTATGAGCCTTTGTCTGAAGCACAATTACAGTCACTATGCTTTGTTTCATACATTGCACAACTCCCTGGAGTAATGAGAAGCAATATATCCCCACAAGGTACACACTACACACCTCCACAGAGCAGTGAGTGGTACAGTGCACAGGGGCCCTTTCAATTGACAGCATGTGTGCAGATGTGGCAGATGCCAACATGGGTAGTGTTCACTGGGTTTAATATTTGACCTCTTAAAACTGCTTCCATGATTTGTGAAGTAGACACATACCAACGATAGAGATCAATCCTTGTTTTTGACTGCACCAGACAGAACTATGGATGTAGCTCTCCATCTTGTCTGCATATTAGAAGCAACTCGCTCCTGTAGCTGCTTCTTATCAGAACTTCTGTTAGAGGCAACCATCCTCAAAAGTCTCCTACCAGTTCTCATGAAAGGATCTTAGTTTTTAAAAAAAATTAAGTTCAAGTTCAGTGATTGATCAACCATGACTTAATGGGATCTGTGACATTGGTACAAACTCTTGAGGAAAACAGACTAATGTGAGGGGGAAATATAGATGTGTCCTGCGAACTACTCAACCTGAGGTGTGAGGCCATGCAAGAAAACAGGGAGGCAAACCTAGTCAAACAAACTGCAAAGACTGTGCAGCACAGAGAGCAGAGTCCTTTGCTGACCCTCTGCTTTTAGTAAAATATAGTAAGATTCCTCCCATAAAGGGAAATAGGAAACCCTGACATACAGTTTCCATAAATAAATTAGGTTTTAATGCATAGAAAACCATTTGAGTCTCACTTATTTATTCTAATGACAACCTCCTTTCAAACACTTGTCCCTATAAAGACTAATTCTCTTTTCTATAAATGTCTATAGTGATAATATTGTTTGCAGGGAGCTCTATAATCTCTAAACTGTTTTTTTACCAAAATCATTTTATTGATTTTATCATTTTATTCAGACAATCAGAGGGTTATTCAGATCAGACTCATTCATGGAGAAGTGCCGTGCAACACTGCTTTCCATACATGACATGACCTTGTGAACTCACCACAGCTGTGGTCACCTGCAGGGCTGTCACCTGCAGGACACCTACACAGGTGGGGCCAGTCAGTGTTCTTTCATGTATGAGGCCTTATCCAGGCCAGGGTAGCTACTAAAGTTAATGGTTATGGTTGAGGGGGCAGGGGGCATGGGGCAGGTAATGTTTACCTATGATGTAGACACTGGTCTTAGGTATACCCCATCCCTGACTCATGTGAACAATCCCACTTAAACTCAGTGTGTCAAGAAAGAAAGGAAGAAAGAGAGAAGGAAAGAGAGAAAGAAAGAAAGAAAGAAAGAAGGAAAGAAAGAAAGAAAGAAAGAAAGAAAGAAAGAAAGAAAGAAAGAAAGGAAAGGAAGGAAGGAGGGAAGGATAGAAGAAATAAGAACAAAGATATGCAAATATTAAGTTCTTAAAGATGTATTTCCCTACATTTCTCTTTTTCTTTAATTATGATTACCATTGCTGTAGAGATATTCTTTCTCTAATATTAATACTGTTATTGTCATATGCTTAATAGTGGAAAGTCCCGTCTAAAAACAGGAAGAATCTAGTCTTAACATGGACAAGATGAATCACCCCCAAAGCTAGGTACACAAGTTCAAGCGCTGGGCATAAGCTCCAGCTGTGGCCCATACTTGGCACTCAGGGACCCTTGCACTCTACTCTACCTGGGGGAAGTGTAAAGAACTGCAAACGATCCCTTAGCAGGCTTTCCATGAAGCAAAACTTCCTGAAACACTCCTGCTAGCATCCCAAAGCTACGCCAAATTGCTAAATGGTGGGCTGGGCAAAGAAAAATATTAAAGTTTATTCCAAAATCTATAGTCTTGGTTTCTAAATACCATTTTCCCTATGGGATAAAGGGGGAATCTTCAAATGCTTAAGTTCACTACAGAATTGAAAAATGGTGATTCTATGACACGATTATACTAGTCTTTCCCAAGAACAAGTGTAGAACTGTTCTCAGAGTTACATTTCAGAAAGCCACTTATGTACTCAATGTTAAGATAAATATACATAGAGAAAATTGTGAGTTTAATTTCATAATGTTTTAAGTAAGAGCCCTGTTGTATTTAAAACTATTTTTACTCAGCTGACACAAGAGTTGATCACAGTGGTTCACCCACTCACAATACCTCCCTAGTAACTACTTTCTTACATTGATTTTTGTAGGGAGTCCGTTTTAATTTCTCGTCCAGCTCTCCAATGAAAGTGGAAGTGCCATCATTGAGTTGTGAAGTTTTACTTATTATTATGTATAATACACAAATATAATATATTGTGCCTATTTTATATATATATATATATAATATATATAAGCTATATTACACACATATATAGTATAATATAAAGTACTTACATATACTTAATGTATAGTTTTATATGTATAAAATCAAAATATACCTTAAGTTATACTTTCATTTGTTAGAGCCTACCAAGCATTAATATTTTATCATAAGACAACACAAGCTTCTCAGATAGTATACTTGTATCAAGTTATGTTTTAGAGGAGAGTCCAGGGCCAATCGCTATGTGGTCCTATATTTTTGGTTAAATATTTTAACAATATAGTTAACAGCAGAAGCACTAAAAGATGTTTTGAATCCTGTGATTGGAGAACATAAAAGAAAAACAAACTCTTTTTTTTAAAGAATATATTTTATATAAGTAACCCTATAATCAGAAAGCTAAAACCTGTAGAATATTTAAATAAAAATTCTATACTTAGAAGCTGGCATAGAAGGTGCTCAGAACCAAAGGCCTGTATGCAACAGAACTGGCTTCCAAGTTTCTAGTCCTTTTGTATCATTTTTTCCAAACAGTATATTATGATCATATTCTGTGCTGTCCCCAACATGCCTTAGATCCTGTCTACCTGGTGGTGTCCTCCTGGAGAAAGCTGCTCCATGCTCCCAGTTCTCGACAGGTATCAACTGCAATAATGGTGGTGTTTGGGGCAGCTTCCTCTTCTTCCTTTGGAATTTTGTGTGGTTTGGACCTGTGTGGGTCTTGTGAGACTGTCTCAGCCTCCGTGAGTTCGCATGTGCATCAGACTAATGTCTTTTGGGGACCTCTACACGGAGACATAAACAGTAGAGCTTTACAGCTACATGGCCTTACCCCATGAGGAATTCTTCTGTTACTTCAAGGATGGCAAGGAGCTCACAACCCTCCCATCATCTGGACACAGATCAGTGTGGGACTACTGGGCTTCTCCGACTTCACAGAGCTGCTGGGAGGATTGACATTTCCTTACCTTTAACCTCCTCCCATGGATTGTAGATGTCTTCTTATTTTACCTAGCTCACAAGTTCTTAAGGCAAAATAAATTGCCAGTACATGTTAAACAAAATGATGTGCTTGGTTTTTATACCAGATTAGCCAGTTTTTGTGAATCCCAGTGGTGGATTAAAGCACTATTTCATCTGAAGTGGGTAATTCTGATTTTTTATGATAAGAGATAGACCTGGCCTTCGGGCCTCCCCTTGAGCTGGATCCCACTTTGGGTCTGTCGCTGGACCTTCTTTTCCTCAGGCTCCTCTCCATTTCCATCCCTGTAATTCTTTCTGACAAGAACAATTATGGTCAAAGATATGACTGTGGGGTGGCAAGCCCATCCCTCACTGATGTCCTGTCTTCCTACTGGAGGTGGGCTCTATGAGTTTCCTCTCCCTACTGTCAGGCATTTCAGCTAAGGTCTTTTTGATTCCTGAGAGTCTCTCACTTCCCAGGTCTCTGGTGCGTTCTGGAGGGTCCCCCCAATCTCCTCGTTCCCGAGGTTGCCTGCTTCCATTCTTTCTGCTGGCGCTCAGGGCTTCAGTCCTTTTCCAGATCAGGTTCCCCTCTCTCCCCTACTCCATCCCCCCACATCCACTTTCCCTCCCAGGTCCCTCCCTCCCTCCCCACTTGTGATTGCTTTCTTCTCTCTCCTAAGTGGGACTGAGGCGTCCTCACTTGGTCTCTTCAGCTTGTTGACCTTTTTGAGGTCTGTAGACTATATCTTGGGTATTCTGTACTTTTTTTTCAGCTAATACCCACTTATTAGTGAGTACGTACCATGCACAACACTATTACTGAGGCTATGGGGTGCTCACAAAAATGGACCTATCATGACTGTGCTCCAAAGGACACAACAAGTAGCTGATAGAGTCAGATGCAGATATTTACCCTCAACCAATGGACAGAAGCAGCTGACCCCTGTTGTCGAATTAGGGAAAGACTGAAAGAAGCTGAGGAGAAGGGCAATCCTGTAGGAGGACCAGCAGTCTCAATTAATCTGGACTTCTGAGATCTCTCAAACTACCAAACAGACAGCATACACCAGCTGATATGAGGCCCCAACACACATACAATAGAGGATTGCTGGGTCTGGGTTCATTCAGAGAAGATACACCTAACCCTCAAGAGACTGGAGGCCCCAGGGAATTTAGAGGTCAGATGGGGTGGGGGGGTGGGGACATCCACGTGGAGACAGGGGGGTTGGGAGGAGATATGGGATGTGGAACAGTTAGAGAGTGAATGGGGAAGGTGGGGAGGAACACAAAATATGGAATGTAAAAAATAAAAAAAATATTTTAAAAGGGATAGAACTGACAATTCAAACCTAAATCTTCATTTATGAAAAAAAAATCAATTCACATTGAACTTTAAAAATGGCTTCTGTTTCAGACAGACCAGCTATAAATATTTAGCTCAAATGGCATGGCCAGCAGGAAGATTTTCACCATAAGAGGCTACAGAAACAGTGTGACTTAGTGGTACATCTGCTTGAGGTATAGAGGCCACAGCAATGGTTGCTACAGTCACAAATCTCACTAGCAGAGGCAGTTTCTGAAGCCAGAAACCGGCCTCTCCAGAATGGAACAGCATGTCCTCATGCTGTAAACAGCGCTCATAATAGCTCCCGAAAGGCACCATTTTGTGGCATGTTATTTCACCCAAAGAGAAGGAAAAACTCTCTCATCCTGAACAAAACCTCTTCAAAGTGTATGTTCTCAATCAACCCTTCCCTGAGAGCTGAAAATATAACTCAGCAATACAAAAAACACCCTAACAAATAGATCAGATTTTTCACTTAATGCCTTCTCCAGGCTTAAACCAGACGGAGTGAAAGGAAGTCACCAGCCCCAATGTGAAGGCTGCAGGAGGCAGGCTCCGCTGCCACCCTTAAAGCAGGCATGGGGCATTTCTATCAACATTGGTGAATCTTGGAGTACAATTAAAAAAAGGGGGGCGGGAGAAACAGAGAGCAGTTAGCATCTGACAGAACTCTCTCTTTATGTTTATTCCCTTGCAGACGCAACACTGCCCAATTCAGTAAGGAACCTACAGAGCTAAAAACTTTTAAGGTAAAGACACATTGGTGTTTTATGGTGACACAGAGCACAGTGTCTCTACCCCTTAAACAATGTCACCTTGTTTGTTGAAGGCATTAAAAGAGTAGGAATGGGAGCATCACCAAAAACCAGGGTCCCACTTAAAGAAAAAAAATCAGGTTGCAGGTCAAAGATTTGCTGACTGATAATTAGCTCAAATGAAGAATAATTTATTTGCTGGGGATGCAGATTTCAGCTTCATCATCTTATGACACTGCCTCTAGAATCTGAAAGCTGGGGACAGTTTTTTATACTAAGGAGAAAGTACATTTATGTCTAAAAACTGTTGGTTTTAAGATTGTTTTCCACAAAGGCCTTATGCTTTAAGAGAGACAGAGAAAGAAAAGAAAAGAAAAGAAAAAAGAAAAGCAGAAAGAAAGAAAGAAAGAAAGAAAGAAAGAAAGAAAGAAAGAAAGAAAGAAAATCTACCTTGAAACTTCTCATTCCCTGAGATGCTGAAGGCTCAGAGGTGACCTCTCTTCTAGAGCTATGCTCCCTACTCTTGCAGAGACTCTGAGTTCCTTCCAGCATCTACACTAGATGACTTAGAACCCACTGTATCTCCAGCTCTGGGAAATCCCTCTTCTGGATTATGCGTGTCCATGTGTGCTGCCTGCACACACACAAACACACTAAACACATACAAAAATAAGAATATATAAATTAAATATTTTTAAAAAAAATGCATTGTTCCCACAAGAACACTACTATCCAGCTTCCTGAGAACAGTGTCTTCCAGCTGTAGAGTAAACTTACTATCTGTGTCACTGTCGGTTCTCAGCGCACTGTCACAGAACACACAATCAGGCAGGGGATGGAACCTTTGCTGCGCTCTACACCATGGGGAGGCAGATTATGGGGATGAACATCAAGCATTTCCCATGTGCTCGGATCTGTCACGTCCACCTCATCCTCCCACCTTTGCCACCCCAGCCATGGTCACAGTCATCACTTCACAGATGAGCTGTGGCTGGTAGAGAAAGAGCCTGGTCACACAGCAGCAGCAGACACAGAGTTGCAGCTGCTCAAAGGCCGCTGTGCTTTCTACACCATCCAAAGGAGTCACTGACATTTCAGCTTATAAATTCGCTCTCATAATATAAAAGGTCTGGCCATTAAAACATTTAGAATATACTGAAGCTTATAATAGAAATGAAGATCCCTTATCAATCTAAACCCAGGTATAATCTTTTTTATTGGTTAGATGGATTAACTTCTGTGAGGTCAGAACACATAGATCATTTTAATTCTTTGTATTTTTAAACAACTATGTATTCTTCATGTTTTCACAATCACAATTTTTAACATCTTTTCTTAAATAACTGGGAAGTTAGACTCAAGTCCACAAGAAAAAGTCCACTCAGTAAAAACAAAGAAACTTCAAGCCACAAATGTAGATTATCCACAAATAGTGTCCCTTTGAGAATGTGTGACCTTCTGGCACTTGCCTGTAAACTTCCCCCATTGCTACTCAATATTATTTAGCAATATTCCGAGTATTACCAAGTCTCCATATGCTGAAACACAGCCTGGCAGAAACCTTTGTTCCTAATTGGGCCTCTCTGCAGGTCTGGCCCTGTGACAGAGCATCCGGTTATTCCAGAGACAATGAGCAGAGAGAGAGAGAGAGAGAGAGAGTCCAAGGGAGAAACAATTCTTAATAGTCTAAGGTTAGAATTAATATTCAGTTAACTTCTACTGAACACTGCTGGTCACCAAGACCAGCCCTTCGTGATGTGGTATGATGTGGGAAATAGTAGCAGGTGAGAAAATCAGATCTGTGGGTTCACTGGGATCCACCATGACAGCTGTGGATCTTGATAATTATAGAAGATCTGTGGCAGTTGTTAAATATGAACAAATATATTCTCTCTATCTCTCTATCTCTGTCTGACTTTGTTCCTCCCTCCACCCCCCTCCGTGTGTGTGTGTGTGTGTGTGTGTGTGTGTGTACATAGATCCCAAAGTTGCCACTTGGACCATCTATAAATGTCCAAATCAGTAGCAGTAAAGTCACACTATCAACCAGCTATTTTATTTCTAACATTTATTTTATAAACTACATCATGCACCTGAGGAAACCCCTAAAATAGTTTTAAAAGATACCATTCTTATGAATGACAAAAATAAAAACAATTTTTACAAGTTATAAACTAAATTCCTCAAAATTCTACCACTTATCTTCATCTTGCAAGTTACATTTCATAGTTCAAAAAACATTATAATAGTACTGTTAGTGTGCATAAAATTCATTATGTTTTCATTTTTAGAAACTTAAGAGAAATTGCTTTTGTATTTTTATGCACAGTATTCTAACAATGCTGAACAGTATTTGGTCTCCTAAGTCATGGCATAGTAAACCATGCTCCTATCCTCTTTAATCTTGGTTAAGTTAATATAAAGTCTTTAAAAGTGTTGTTTGTGTGTTATTTATTTATTTGGTAAGAGTCAGCCATCTCCTTCCATCATGTGGGTTCCAGCATGGACCTTGGCTGCAGACATCTTTACCTGATGAGCAGTCTCAACAGTTCAGGGCCAAGTCTGCTTCTTTTTTTTTTTTTTTAATATTGATCTACAAAGCAGTCATGAGAATTGAATCTTCGGCCAACACTCTTTACTTAGTTATTTCCTTAAGAGAAACATTAAAGAGCAACATTACTAAAGAAAAACAGACTTCCTGATGATTAACTGAACCCCCTGAGGCCATTCCCTGCCTGGCCTCTATGTCCACTGACCAGTGTCTCCTGTCACAGTCCCTTCCTTTACTGTGGTCATCACCATTTTCTCCAATCAATATATATAATATATCGAGTTCCTGTGTGATGGGCTATGTTACTGGTGCCTTCATACGGCAGTGGCGCATGGGCTTCTGTTTAATCACCCTATTTGCTTGACCTCATGTACCAACTGCTTTCTGAAATCACTTAATTTTATTAGTTACTCTAGACCAGGGGTTCTCAACTTTCCGCACCCTGCCAACCTTTACTACAGTTCCTCACATGATCGTGACTCCCTCAGCCATAAAATATTTCATTGCTATTTTGCAACTGTAACTTTGCTACTGTTATGAATCAGAATATAAATATCTGACGTGCTTAATATTTGATATGGCAGTCTCATGGGATTTCGACCCACAGGTTGAGAACCACTGCTCCAGAAGGTCACATCTAGGAAAGCAGGGACCTTGCTGGATATTCTCAAGCACACACAGACGGTAATAACGACACTGAATTAAATGTGCCACGATACAGTCACGGCCCCCAATATACTTCCTTATAGTTTTTTGTGTCATGTACTATTTTCCAGGGACATACACAGTAGGGCCGCATACAGTAACTAAATGGGCCTCATTCTCTATCACCTCTCTAGAATTGGTGCTTTTGAGGAAGAGCTATAGAACTGGCAATGGCGCTGAAAAAAAAAAAAAAGTAGTTCACCGGTGGTATGGGAAACAAAGTTAATTGTGCTCACTTGCATAAGTGGGACTCAGTCCCTGACTACAGCAAGTGATGTGACTGAGTTTCTCTGAATGTGGAGAATCTACAGGGTGCAATGGAAACCCTTGGAAACCACCTCCCTGATTATTATACCTCCTTGACTAGGTAAGTATAAAAAAGTACAACTTCTTTTAAAAGCCACTTCATTATTATCTTATATTCTTGCCATTGAGAACACACTGTCTTATATTCTGAACCCACAGTAAGGTCTTATGTCTCTTCGCCCTGTCATATCAAATTGGGTAAATGAGAAATTCATTAGAAATATGTTCTTGAGGCTATAAAATAAATGAAGGCAAAAATAAAATTCATAAAAGGGTCTTGGGATATGTCTATGAGGAAAACATTTGAAAGTTGTTTTCAGAATGAAGAGGGCTGCTGCAGACAAGGCATCCCCTGTGCTGTGAGGTACGGGGACATGTAGCACCACCACTCACATCACCAACTAGGGCAGTGTTGGTCTCCGTGCTACAGGACTGCTCTTCTTCACTGTATTTACAGATGTAGACACTCAACTGGCTATTCTAAGAGTGTAAGAAGAGGACTTCGGAACGGTAGCATTTCTGGTAAGCCATAATACTTCCCTAGAAATAATTTGGTAAAAGCCAATTCACTGGACGATTAACAATTAAAATAGAAAAATCACAATGCAACTCCAGTTGATAGAAAAGACCAAGAGGACTAGCAACAAAGATGGCTCAGCAGATAATGTTGCCTTCCACCAAGCCTGGTGACTTGAGCTGGACCCATTCCTAGGACTCAGAGGTTCTAAGGAAATCAGTTCCCACAGGTTATTGACTTACTTCTGCATGCATGCCCTAGCATGTGAATGAGTAAACACACACACACACACACACACACACACACACACACACACACACGAGCAATACAAATTAAAAGCAACAAAATTAGGAGGACTAAGATCAGGAATGAATGTATATAAGACATTTAACGCTAGCAGATAAAAGATCATATAAAGTTGCGAGAGAAAAGTGGTGGGATGGGGAGAAACTGGAGGAGAGGCAAGGGGGAGCAATTTCATCACAATACATTATGTACATCTGTGGAATTCTCAAACAATAAAAAAAGAAATAGAGTTAAATATTCTGTGTAGAAATGCTTTTTTTTTCAATACAACCACTCTTGGAACAATAAAAACCATTCTACCATGGGCGAGTAGACATTGACAGGAAGCTGCATAATTTAAGGTGGACATTTTGGTGACATATCTATTCTAACCCTACCTTATGAAGAAGCATGAAGAATTGGCAAGTGTATCTTGCTAGCTTCAAATCTTTGTCTATTAAGGTATTTTCCTTATGAACCTTCATTTGACTGCATTATTAACATCAAGTTGCCTAAAGTGCTGGCAACCCGGAAGTAGCTGCTACATCACAGAGACTTATACAGAATGATTTTTCTGCAGATAACTTTCATGTTTATGAACAGAAAACCACCTGATCTCTAAACTGCAGGTATCTGGCTTTGCACAGGGAAGGTCATCTTAAAGGCCATTACTACAAAACCATGCATATCGTATGGCTCCTTACCTTTCTCAGCCATGTCGTGAGTAAGGGGGATACTTGGGTTTAACAAAACAAGAATCTCACTACCAGCCAACCCCATGCCTCTCTCATGAGGAGGAAGCTCTAAAACTGAGGGCGCCAGGCCTACAAAAATGGTTACATGGGCGCACAGGAGAAGCTGAGGTGGAATTTGAAGGCAAGTCCAGTCTTCCAGGCAAATCATTTACAGGAGGCAGGAGAAGGCAGCATGCCATATGCCACACACCATACGCCATACGCCATACCCTTAAATGTCTATCTGTGTCTTCAAACCAACAGTCTCAGCACAATGCTGGCAACTTTCAGCTCTTCTGTAAAAGCATGGCCGTGTTTTAAAATGGGAGAGAAGAAAATGCTGTGGGATGACTCAGGAGCTCACAAGAAAATTTACAACAGAATATTGATACTCTGTCCGAATCATACAAACAGGACTTAGGTACAGTCACTGTAGATAGCTGTCTCACACATAAACACACAACCAAGCTATGAAATATGTTAATGTGCGTCAAGGTACTCTGCACATTTTGTTACATCCTCTAAGTGTTGTATTTGACATTGGAACTCTAGACTCATCTAGGTGATGAAGCTTAGTTTGCAAATCGGCTGGCACCCACAAATCCGTGTGGCCAGGATCCACACTCCGAAACTCCATCCCAGACACTCAAGAGAAAGACATCCAATATTCAACAAAAGTGAAGAATCTGAAATATGAAAATCTCTCATATGTTCTGAGAGAAACTAAATCCTGGGACTTAGTCAGGGATTTGGATTTAATTCTGCAGCTACACGAGACACTAGTAAGTGTGAAAATAAAATCCTGGGCAGTTGTTTCCTAACCGAAAAACTTAACCCATCACCTTAATATATTCTGCTAAACTTTTGCTATGAGCTATCCAGATGTTGTGTTGTGGCTAATTACGTAGCCAATGTAGTAGCAGCCACTAGCTACACATACATATCAAAATTAACAACTGTCAAATCTCACAAAATTCTCAGATCAATGGCACCAGCCACATTTTAAATTATCCAGTAGCAACACTGGGCTAGTGGCTAGGATATGCCAAAGAAGATATACGGGATCTTCATCAGCCACACATAAAGACCCACTTGAAAGATCCACTCCAGTTCTTTCAATACATCTAGAAATTTCTAAATATCCTCAAAGGAACTGGGTGGTTTCCGCGCTGTCACAGGCTGGCTTGTTAGATGAACAGTAGACCCCGGGTTAAGAAAACAAAGAATGTGTCTTGTAGCAGAAAGTATAGCCCTGAGTCATGGGCTCACCCTGCAGATGTGGGGTCTAACAAAGGAAGAGGCTCTCTTTTAGGCTAAAGTCTACAATGGAGAGAACTGTTTCTCATTTACTTAAGTTAAGAGATAGTAGGTTTCTTCAGGTGGTTACAACCTCAAAGGAAGGAAGTTGGGAGTCTTAGGATAGAAAAACCAAAGCTGTGTGTCTAGACACAAAACTCCAAATGGAAACTTTAGTCAGGGTGAAAACAGAGAAACAAACAAATAAATGAGAGACAATCCTCTCTGTATCTGTGCTACTTGTAAATAAAGTGATGTGGTTAGTCCTACTTAGAGGCAAACCATAAGCTGGTGTGATTCTTAATTAAGTAGCCTCCAAAGTAGCTGAGCCCTTTCCTAAAACCATTATCCACAGACACCCAATTTATCGATAATGGCAGACCATCTAAGCAAGCAGATATCTGGGTCTATACTGGAGAAATTCTAACCATATTGTTAGAGGGGGAAAAATAGCTACTTACCTCATAGTTTATAGAATTAGCCAGCTGCCCTGGAGTGTTCTGTTGTTTGTTTCATCAGAGGATGCTGCCCCCTACAGGCCGTGTGAACATGTGTAAGGGTCACGGAGGCAAGTTAATTGGCATAATTTGTTTGTTCTAAGTAAGATAGGGAAAAAGGAAGTGAGGGAGGGGCATTTATAGAGTTGCATCTGCACATCATCAAGGTTTTAGGAACAAAATGAGAAGCAACCAGCACATATTGCACAGCTTTAAAAAACCCAGCATCTTCAGCTGATATGAGAAGTCATAAGCAGCCCTACAGTCCCGGGGGCATTTTTCTTAAGACACGTAAGCATGCTGGCAGCCCTTTTGTCCCAGTTTTAAATGGGAAGGATGGGGTGCAGAAGAAAGAGGAGGAAGAGGGACTCCCGGGGATTTATAGCTGTTATGGACATCTCCGAAGTGTTGGTGTTCGTTCCGATGTAAAGCTCAGTAAGTGGGAATTCAACTCTAAATGGGTACATGAAACAAATGAGTCTAGAGCCACGCACAGAGCCTTACCCTGAAGTGTCTCAGCTTTTAAGCCCATAAGTAGTAAAACGATTACAATTTGGCCTGAGAAAGGAGATCAGGCCTTCCTCTTTACTTTGAATTTATTCTTCTCCAACAGGCATGACATATATATGTTCTCTCCTCTCATTCTCTCTCTCTCCTCTTCTCTATCGTCCTCTACTCTCTTTCTCTCATCCTCTCTCCTCTCTTTCTCTCTCCCCTCTCTCCATTGTCTTTCCTCTTTCTTTCTCTCACCCTCTCTCTCCTCTCTGCCTCTCCCTTTCTCTCTCCAATCTCTCCATCACCTCTCTCTCATCTCTTTCTCTCCCCCCTCTGTCCCTCTGTCCCCCATCCCACACACTCTCTCTCCCTCCCTCCCTCTCTCTCTCCATGCCCCACAGCTGGTGTAGTTATTAGTTCAGCCACTAAAGGGTTTATCTGGACAAACATCACAAAGATGATAGCTGATTTAATTGAATTTATGATCAAATGTTTTTCACTTCAGGAAGAGTGGGAAATCACTTATGGGGAGATTTGAATAATTTAAGGGAAGTTCTCTGTTTGGCATGATGTTTGTATATCAAGTCTTGGGGGATTAAATGCAGCTGAGGACTAGCAAAGATTTCATATACAGATACACAAAGATAGTCAGTAAAACAATGCATCGAGGAGAGGGCCAGGCATCAGTCTCTTTCTCTTCCCCCTGTGTTTCTTGTCACATACGTGCTGTTTGCAGACTGAACAATAACACACACACACACACACACACACACACACACACACACACACACACACACACCACACCACACACACCACACACACACACACCACACCACACACACACCACACACACACACACCACACACACACAAACAGCACACACCACACACACACACAGCATACCACACCCCCACACACACATCGATAGACAGACAGAGTGAGAGACAGAGAGACAGACAATGAGACAGACAGATAGAGGCAGACAGTGAGACAGACAGGTAGAGAGAGACAGACAGACAGCAAGAGAGAGAGACAGAAAAGAGACAGAGAGACAGACAGGTAGAGAGAGACAGACAGAGATAGCGAAACAGTGAGAGACAAAGACAGATAGTGAGAAGAAACGGATACAGGGAGAGACAAAGATAGATAGATAGATAGATAGATAGATAGATAGATAGATAGGTAGATAGACAGACAGTCAGAGAGACAGTGGGGCAGGGAGAGACAGTGAAAGACAGAGAGGGGGAGGGAGAGAGAGAGAGAGAGAGAGAGAGAGAGAGAGAGAGAGAGAGAGATCAATTGCATACGAAAAGCAAACTATTCTGATATCCTACAATATCAGATGCTGAAAATTATATAGAGATGCTCTTAGGCAAAAACAAAAAAAAAAGAATGGACTAGAAAGTTACACACACACACACACACACACACAGACATAGCTGTTGCTGATAAAGACACAGAATCTACTAATAAAATCATTAGCCTGATAGATAAAAGAAATCAATTTTTGGATTTATGCCCAAGGGTATGGACTTGGCCCAGTGTCTGAAGAGAAAGGCTCAAAGCAGAGAAAGAGGCAGCAAAGCCATGGCCCTAGCCATTACTCTTGGTGCTGCAGTGATAAGTCACCTGCCCTCCACATTCTCAACATTTGAAACAAAGACAATCCCTTTCAGTTTTACTGCTGAAATGACAGAGCAAGTGTGGACACTCAGCACCTTTACATCTGACTTAAAGCCACCCATTCTTTTTGTGCATTCAGGACACCTTGGTGGGAGCGGGGGTGTGTGTGAATCTACTAGACATTTGAACTTGGTAACAGCAATTTGTCTGTGCATTTCTTTTAGTCTAATTGGGAAAACTGTCTCAAAGATGTGTTTCAAGATTTAGGATAAATCACAGCTTTTCATTAATTATGTACAATGCTATTTGTTAACATATCACTCTTAGGAAGGAATGGATGGGGGAGATGGGATCTTGTTTCTGCACAAGTATTTACGAGAAAAACAAAATGGTGCTCAAGCATTCGGTATGCTCCCCTGGGAAGGGGGAAGGACGCTCTAGCTGCCTGGGGTTCTGCAGAAAAGCAGTGTCCACGGTCAAGAAAAAAAATGATGTATCTGGAGAATATCATCCTGAGTGAGGTAACCCAATCACAAAAAAGTCACTTGATATGCACTCACTGATAAGTGGATACTAGCCCAGAAACTTAGAATACCCAAGATACAATTTGCAAAACAGAAGAAAATCAAGAAAGAAGACCAACCTGTGGATACTTCATTCCTCCTTAGAATAGGGAACAAAATACCCATGGAAGGAGTTACAGAGACAAAGTTTGGAACAGAGACGAAAGGATGAACCATCCAGAGACTACCCCACCTGGGGATCCATCCCATAATCAGCCACCAAATGTAGACACTATTGCATATGCCAGCAAGATTTTGCTGAAAGGACCCTGATATAGCTGTCTCGTGTGAGGCTATGCCAGTGCCTGGCAAATACAGAAGTGGATGCTCACAGTCATCTATTGGATGGAACACAGGGACCCCAATGGAGCAGCTACACAATGTACCCAAGGAGATGAAGGGGTCTGCAACCCTATAGGTGGAAAAACAGTATGAACTAACCAGTACCCCCAGAGCTCATGTCTCTAGCTGCATATGTAGCAGAAGATGGCCTAGTCAGCCATCATTGGGAAGAGATGGCCCTTGGTCTTGCAAACTTTCTATGTCCCAATACAGGGGAATGCCAGGACCAAGAAGTTGGAGTGGGTGGGTAGGGAAGCAGGGCAGGGGGGATGGTGTAGGGAACTTTTGGGATAGCATTTGAAATGTAAATGAAGAAAATATTTAATAAAAATTTGAAAAAAATAAAAAGGTAATGATAATCAAAAATACATTAAAATATATTTTTCCCACAAAAAAAGTTTACTCAGAAATAAATTAAAGGGACCTACAGGGGACTGCAAGGAGCACTGAGAAGCTCGATGGGAGGCGACGGGGTATGTGAGGGACTGAGGGTGTTGGGGTACTGGGTAATTTACAGTCAAGTCTTGCAGCAGCAGAGCTTCTGAATGCCACAGGGTTCCCAGAGGATCTAAGGTCAGAGCTTGGCTGGAGGCCATCAGAGATGATCTTGGCTCCAGGCTGTTTCTTGTCATTCATGCCCGAAGCGGGCAGCCTTCCTTCTTCTCTGCTCACTCTTGGTTCCTATTAATAATAGGTGTTGACTGCCATATTCTTAGGCATGTAGGACCACCATGTACACACGACAGACCCACACATCAACATGGTTAGCTCGGTAACTGTTCTCTCATCGTAAGTGGGATACGAGCCCTGAGAAACACCATTGGAAAAACCCTCAGTGAAGAGGTCACCTTGTTTTATCACAGCCAATTAGGGTGGTGTAGGTGCCAGTGATGGCAAAGGATACCACTGCTAGTTAAAATCATCTTTCTCCACACTCTGAAGCATATTGAAGCAGAAAAGTCAACAAATTCATAAACATTTCTTCATCAACAGAAAAGTATGCAAAGAAGTGTTACGGAAAGGGATCAAAGTATAGGAGCTTCTAAATAAAGGATTTTTAAAACATCAGCATTTCTGCATATGCGTGATATTATGAAAAGTGGCAATTTTCAGCACTCTAAAGCTTAAATGTGAATGTATGTATACAGAGGGTGCAGTGAGAGGGACCTGCACTGGATTTAGGAGGTTTATTTGGAAAACAGAGCCCTCTTTTTTCTACAGCATTTCCTACGTGGCGAGCAGGAAGCTGGCGTCTGCCATATTTTCTGAGCAGAGCGAAGGAAGATCAAGGAGATCAGAACAGCTGCAGAGAGGTGAATCCTTCAGGGAGTTCAAAAAGGGTAGAGAGCTGTGCGCCTAACCCCTACCAGTTCCCAACAGAGACAGACAGAGAACACACGGAAGAGAAATGAAGAGATCCTGGCAACAGGCAGAGCCTCTCGGGGAGGGAACGGCATGGCGCCAGCAGTCGGAAGAGGTGGGGGAGGGACATCTTCTCCATTCTCTTTGATACTCTTCCTCTGCAGACCTACTACACTCCAGAGCTACTGCCTTCTCAGAGTGTTTATAAGTATATACGTTTTACATATATGCAAACACTTGATCTACATTTATAAATATACACTTGATATATAATATATATGTATATATAATGCAATGTCTTTTAGACATTATACCCATGCTTGTCTAAGCCTGGAACACGTGTGACAAATACTTCACATATTGATTTACAACTGTGTTGCTGAATATGGTAGCCACTAGCTACATGTGACTCTTTACTTATCAATCAAGTAAATTCAAACTGAGTTGAAGTTGAGCTCCCCGCACAGACAGTCTAGTGGTTCCCACAGTGGGTACTGCTGATGTCTGTATTAGAAACGTCAAGTCAAACTTTCAGTTATTACCAGGCTTCCTGAGCATAATCTCTTTTAAAACTCTGTGCTAAGAACAGACAGTGATTCCTCCCTCATGCATAATTTTGAACGTATCTTCTCTGAAGCAGGCAAAGTGGATTATGTCTGAGCGAGCGCGGGCTGGGTTTGCTCTGCCTCACCCACGGCTCACTACTACATAGGGAATCCTTTACTACCATGTAAACAGAATGGCTTCCTATGATGCCCTGTTTATTACTAATTGCCTCAAGGCTGTCAATATGTTACTTTCCATGGTGGCTGGACCTTACCACTGACCAAGGCTACTCACCTTACAACACAGAGAGAAACCTGGTCTGTATGTGACTTTGCCTTCTGAAACTCAGTGCTGGAGACATCCAGATTTCTGCCTCCCAGAAGTGTGAGATAACAGTTTTAGACAACATTCTTAGTCCATTGGTACCGTGGTCAGAGGATGCAATTGCCACTTCATGCTGGCAGAAGCAGAACCGCCCTGCTGGAATCTGTTCAGGACACAGCTCAAGAAAGGCCTCTCCTGGCAGCCTACCTGCCCCTGGGAGCTCTGGGCTGCTTCAGAAACGGCTGCTGGGTTTTCCTCCTTAATGAGCTGCCCAGCAGAAGGATGGCATTAACCACACCAGAAGCCTGTGTACTTTTGGATGAAGAGGCCAAAACGTAATCCAAAGGATGAAAAACAATGACTGTTGCCAACTCCCAAGCCTGGCACATACTGCCAATTAGCAAGAGAGAAGATGGCTATTTCCTGTCCATCAGAAGAACAAAACCTGTCACCTGACATACAGCCAACAGCACAGGGCCTGCCCTCAGCCACCCCCAGGAACTGTTAATGACAATGGATTTTTTTGCTACCCCCCCAAAAAAGGGGAGAAGAAATCTGGCTATGACACAAAATAAAATCAGGGTATAAGTCCCTTAGGGCAATGAGAGCGGAGGAGGTAAGGAGTTTTACTCGCAGGAAGTGAGTGGGTGACTGGCAGAGCTGTAACCCTGCACTTAGCTCTGAATCCAACCTTCCTCCTACAACAGGAAACTCCCCAGTAATGCTACAAGGAAGGCATGAGCTGGAGGACTGTGTTCAGAATCCTGAAAACATATTCTCCTTCCATTGAGGACTGCAACCAGATTTCCAGTCTGTCCTGCTTGCTCTGCTGCATGAAAGCCCAGACAGAGAAGGATGTCAGATTTGAAAGAGATCTTTCTACCCAAAGATGTGCTAAGAACAAATAAAACCTGGTTATTTCTAAGTATACGACAATTGGACTCCTTTCACGAGACTCACAGGGGGATATTTCCCAAGCCATAATTTTTCAATTGCATTGATCATTCACTTCTCACCCTGTTTTCACATTGCCATTACTGATCAGTAATCGGAAAACCCTTCAGCTAGTTCTCGTTGTCATGGAACATGCCCCAACTGTAGGTTTTCACACACTCTAAATTCTACCTGGGTTTGGGGGATTCTAGGACACCTTCCAGACCAACACAACATCTCTTATTTTTGATCCTCTCCCATTTCTTCTCAGAACTCCCTGTTTGCAAACTCCTAGGTGCCAAGGGGCTTACTGGTTCTGCCTAGTGCATATCCACACAATGCTTTGAGGAACCGGACTAATGATTCCTTATTATGAAAACGAATGTCCCCAGGAGCTGCTTTAATGGTGTTTGAACAAGCAGGGGAGCTCTGGGGCCTTGAAACCATACCACTTATGTGTGTCCAAGACCAAACATGACAGCTGTTTGCTTACAGGTTGAAAATGACATTTTCAAGGGAACAGAATGTGGTGAGAAACTAGATTCCACACATCCTTCTATTGCTGCACTGAAATATGCACAAAAAGGCAGCTGGTAATTGCAGCCATCCTCAAATTACGAGAGGATGTGATTCCAAAATGTCAGCTTTAGAGCTGATCACCCCATACTCCCTCACCTCAAAGCCAATCAATGATGCAGAGAATAATTTTCTTGAAAATATTATGAAGGGAACTCTCCAGGCACTAAATAAATTAAAACTGCTACTTTGAAGTAAATAGAATTATAACAAAAGTCGTCAAGAGTGAACAAAATGTGCAAGTGGATGACTTTAAAATCTGGCTGACTCAACCGCTCCCCCTAGTGTCCAGACTATGTTCTTACCTTCACCATGTTGCTATGCTGGCCAGGAAATGTCCATCCCTAATCTACTTACTTCATAGCATATTGCTTTGTTAGGTAAATTCTAAATCAACTTCAAAGGTGACAAAGTGGGAAAGATGATCGTTCTGCTTCGTGAGAAGGGGCTGATTTAAATCTTAATGACCCGGTGCGGTACCATGGCAAGAAAAACAGTAGAGTGCCCCTAAGATAAATATACAAAGGGAAAGACTGTTCCTCCAAACACTGCATCCTATCTCACGCTTTGTACATGTATAGCACACTGATCTAGCAGGTCATCTTTAAAAAATGCTCTGGAGGTAAAACATCAAATTGGATAAAATATTCAAGGAAAGCTCGAAAACCACAACATTGGGCTATTTTTAAAAATTCCAAATTAGGGCTTATGGCTCTGTTCCCATATAGAAACACAGCAGGGTCGTGCTTCCTTTTCTATATTTTCACACCCAAAGGTAGCCTCATCATGGCCTTGGTATTTACTGCACATCTACAAACACCGACTACACACATTCTTAGGGAAAAAATCCAGTTGTGCTTCATGAGCACACGTATCGCCCGCAGGACCAGCACTTTAGGGGAAGGGCGGGGACGAGCCTAGCTTGACCCCATTCAGTGTGCATGAGCCTCGCCCTGCCCAGCCATGAGCTGTATTTTCCAGATGTGTCTTCTTTGACTTAGTGGTTTATCCTTAGTTCTCTTTTCAAAACTTGCAAACCTCCCAACTTGTTCAGCTGTTAAAAAGTTCCAAAGCAAGCAAATGTGTTCTTGGAATCACAGCCTTCACTTTGCTGGAGAATGTATACTAAGGCTTCTTCTCCAGCCAAAATAATAAAAGATCTTTTAAGTGGCTGAAATGCTTGGTGGATTGCACATATTTGCCAATGTCAGACAACTATAAATAGGGAGATTTACAAGAGAAATAGCGTGAGTCTTCATAATTCCAGTGAAATAAAATGGACTATTTGGAACAGTTAAAACATAGGACATATTTTTATGAAATTCAGATTTATCTGCACTTAGCCCCAAATCCCCTTTAAGCAGGAAAAGCTTCCTGGATGATGACTTTCGGTATGAGCAAACAAAGGGGCTTACTTTCCTTTAATGGTAATCATTAAACATTCTTAAACTGATAATATTTTCTTTAATATTAAGATTTTTCAGTTTGGATGTTTACTGCGTCTTTTTATACCTTCTACCACAGCTCTATTATTATAGAATATTGAAAATATATATCAGAAGGTAAAATCATGCTCGTGGTTACTGATATAAGTAAAATCACTGGTGTGAACTAGAGCAGATGTGGTTCCCAAGTGAACAGGATTATTTGATAGCTATTTAGATTGAAGGTTCTCTAGCTCAAGAAATCCCCATACTCCTTGGCAGGCTAACGCCCCCAGTAGCTTCCACAGCTTGGATAATGCTACCTTTAAAGATACTGTTACTTAATTTTGTGCTTTAACTTTTAAAATATTGTTATTTAATTTTGTACCTTAATTAATGGCAAACTACTTTTTGGATTAGCTCATCAACACACATACTCCAAATAAACTGAATTCTTGGAAAATATTTGGAATCCATTACTATAATACAAGAGAATGAAGAAATTGCTTCAGTTTATTAACTTCTACAAATTAAAAAATCTACAAGGTTAAAAATAGTTATTATTAGCATATATGCATTATACAAAGTGATTAGATTTCATATTTTTTATTAAAATGCATCATTACCCTATACACCTATATTATCCTTTCCTGTTTTACCCAGACAGTCCTTTCTTCTTCCTGAAGAGCACCCTGTGGTACTTCCATGTCATTCACATGAATGTGTGTGTGTGTGTGTGTGTGTGTGTGTGTGTGTGTGTGTGTGTGTGAAATCGAGATTCTGTGTATAAGAGAAAACACACCATATTTTTCTTTCTGATTTTAACATATTTTGTTAGTTTGATGGTTTCCAGTCCACCCATTTCCCCATCTTCCTGCAACAGGACTAACTCAGAATGCAGCCTGCCGAGGGTGTGCCCCACAGGGGACGGACCCTTTACAGAGTGAAAACAAGCAGCATGAGATCCAGCTATCCTGCCCTCGGGAACACACGCAGTACAGAGACACTTGCTCAGCTGAGGTTCGCATGGCACGGCTCATAACAGCCAACTTAAACTGACCTTGGTGTCCATCATCAACATGTGGAGAGATAAAGAAAAGGTGGTATGCAAATACAATGGAGCTTTAATTAGTCATGAAAAACATAGAGGGTAAATGAGAAAAGTATCACGAAATTCATCACCTTGTACAGTGAACATATCCTAATAATGAAAATGAGCTACATGCATTATTTTTAAAAGGCTATGTAGTAGAGAGAAGTGATCATACCAGCCATTCTTCTAAAGACATGATTAATTTAAAAAAAAATGGTTAAATCCTTCAAATTACTATAGAACATAATATAGTCATCCTAGGAGTTTCTATCAGCTGTCTAGCATCGCTGCTGACAGCACTGATCAAAAGCATTCTTGTACAAAATGTTTCTCATTTTTTTTGTTGTCAATGCCAAAAATTAAAACGTCGCAACAATACATTGTAAGATTGTCACACCAGATTCTCCACAGAGAACATGTTAGAATGAATGAGACTTTAATCGAAGGAGCTGCAGTCAAGCTGCCTCCAGTGTGGTGTTTGAAATGTGATAGCTAAAGGGGTGGCTCACCCTGTTTTCCAGCATCCAGTATTCCACTCACAGGTTGAACTGCAATAAAGACTCCTGGGTGACTTGCAAAACTCAAATTTTCCTATTCTGTCAAGTTTCAAACCAATAAACATATTTTATATGCTTGTTATTCCCATGTCTGTGGGCATGTGTGGACCTCTATATGAATGTGGGGTCAGAGAACAACTCTATGGAGACCTCTCTCCTTCTACCTTTATATGGGTTCTGGGGACTAAATTAAGATTGTCAGGATACTGTAGCAACCTTTTTAGCCATCATACAAAACCTTTACACAATAAATAAACTATTTTTGTAAGAACAGATGAAATGAAAGAAATGGGGGGGGGGGGAGAAGGAGTATTTAGATTTCAAGTGATAAACGTGCTTCACTCCCCAGGCTTAGGGGGATTAATTGGATAAATATTGGGGGGATGGGAACATCCATTTTTATCACTCAGCTATAGAAGTCAATGACATTTGTTAAAAGGTAAGTTACTATGGTGTATTCTGTAAGTGTTAGTCTGCCAGTGCTAAAATATTTCATGAAATTTGGTTATAAGGTAAGTGACAGTAGATTCTAGAATTTACAGTTCTCATACAGTGCTATATTGCTCTAGAAACCTGAACCCACACTGGCTGTTGGCTCTGTCTAAGCATAGTAGACGGTCTGCAGGAAGGGCTTAATGGATGGATGAGTAACAGCCTCAGTGAATGGAACCATGTGGGACAAACTTCCTTAGAGAGAGAGAGAGAGAGAGAGAGAGAGAGAGAGAGAGAGAGAGAGAGGCACCTGTGTAAAGACTTACTTATTCCACGCTTGTCTAAGGCTTTTAGAGCTGTACACGGTAAAGCGTTCTGAAATAAAAAAAGAAAAAAATGATAAGCAATCTAAGTATAAAATATGTATATATCATAGTCTGTTGGAGAGAATAACTTGTTTTTAAAGAGAAGCTCACTATGCAGCCCGGGGACTGTCCTCAAGCTTGCAGCAATCCTCCTTGTGTTCCCCAAGTGTAGGGATTACAGCCAGGCACCACCACACTCAAGAAAATTCAGCCTTTTCACGAGATATTGTTTGACTTGACCATAGTTAGATATAGGCATAGAAGGTCCAAACTCTTCCAATTAAGCAGTTTATAAATAGTGCCACAGGAAGAACATAACATTGAAAACATGAAATTCTGCTGTCTGGCTGAGAGCAATTTCTTTCATAATCTAGTTTGTTTACTATTTACTAAATGAATAATAAACACAAAATATGTTCTCAGAACCATATGATGAACATCAGGACACTGGTCAAGGGAAACTTGTTGTGTGTTATATAACAGTATCTTTGACGAAATGTAGTAATGTTGGATCTCCTATCTTATGATACATGATACTAACATATGCTCAAAGCCAAGTTACACATGATGCTTCAGTAGGTCCACCAGAGAGTCTATCTCATTATAGGGACGTTGTACTTGTTAGACGCATTGTATAAGGCTGCTTGTCATGTGGGACTCGTGATTTATATTTTCATAGAAGCCGATGAGCTACTTTTCATTTCTCTACAACAATAAAGAAGTGCGTCTCTTCTCATCCATGCTTTTCAGGACTAGCTGTTACCAGCCTTTTATATATTTGTCCAACCACTGATTCACACATCCCACATACTAGCTGGTACCAGTTGTAATTATGGGCACCAGTTCTTTATCAGTTCAGAGATACTTTTAAAGGAAAGTCAAGTTGTCTCACAGACACAGAGAGTCAGGTATGAATAATGATGATTTTTGTCAAGAATGGATGGTACACATGTATACAATGGTGGTCTTGTCCATTTGAAATCCAGGTAAAAAATTCCTATTACCTGACAATGCCATAGTAGCTGTAAAGCCATAGTATCATGTATCTGTCATAAATGTGCTTATCATGACACTGGTGCACACAAACCAACTCTGCTGCCAGTTCATAAAACACTGCACACATATTACACACAATTAAGAATACTGGACAATGATAGTAATAACTATGTTATCAGTTTATATATTTACTATAGCATACTTTCAATGGTTACTTTAGAGTCCTCTCTGCCCTCTCCCCCTCTTCCCCAGCTCTATGTGTGTATCTATCCATGCAGATCTTTAGGAAATTGTGCTGGCTAGGTTTATAGAAACGTGACACAATGTAGTGTCATTTGGGAAGATGGAGAGTCCTTGAGAAAAATGACACCATCAGAGTGGCCTGTAGGCAAGCCTGTGGTGCATAATTTTAATTAGTGACTGAGGTGGGAGGGCCAGGACCATTGCTGGAGGCCACTTGGTGAAGGTGGTCCTGGGATATACAGGAAAGCAGGCTGAGCAAGGCTTGGGGAAGAAACCAGTAAGCAGAACTCCTCCACAGCCTCCGCATCGGTTTCAGCACTGCCTAAACTCCTGCCCTGACTTTTCTCATTGACAGACTGTTCCCTGGAAGTGTAAAGTGAAATAAACCCTTTACTTTCCAAGTTACTTTTGGTTGTGATATTTCAACAAAAACAGTAGAAACTGTAATTAGGACAGGACTATCTCTGGCACTGTGGTCATAGGCTTGCTGAGTGATATGCCTCCTGAAGACCTTCCAGTGGGACAGGATGTAGTACTGCAGACCTCCATATCGATGGCCCTGATCCTGTGTAGTGCTATGTTAATGTTCATGTTTAATTTCTAACAGGAACATTTGGAAAGGATCACAAGACTAAGTGATTTTTAGGGCCAAGGAGATGATTCCCAGAACCCAGATAAGAAAAACTGGGTGTGATGGTTCAGAATTGCAATTTCTTCACTAGGGTAGCAGAGACAGGCAGATTTCTGAAGTTAACTGGCCAGTTGGTCTAGTCTAGTTGGTGAGCTACAGGCCAGAGAGAAATAATGATGTCTCAGAAAAAAAGTAGTTCTCACTAAGGAACATTGCTGGCTTCCATAAGCATGTGTATATGTACACATACACACACACACACACACACACACACACATACACAGCATATAAATGTTTACGGTTGGTTTGTTTTTTGAGACAGATTTTCTCTACATAGGCCCTGGCTGGCCTGGAACACACCTGCTGGCCTGGAGATCCACCTGCCTCTGCTTCTTGAGTTCTGGGATTAAAGGTATGCAGCACATGATCCCCCCAACCCATACCCTGCAAAGGTTTTTAATTAAACTAAATAGACAAAAGCTGATAGGTAGTTGTAGAAAGCTGGATTGTATAAAACCTAGGGTTCAATCCTCAGCACTGCGTAACCCAGGCACTGTGTGCATGCCTGTAATCCCAGCAGTGGGAGATGGAGGCAGGAGGATCAGTAGTTCAAAGTCATTCTAGGCTACTGAGTTCAGTGCTAGCCTGGGATACATGAGGCTTCTATTACAAACAACAAAACAACCAGGAAAATTTTTTTAACATATTTTAATATAAGGATATTATTACAAGAGTCTAAACGTTTAAAACATTTTAAGTATTAAAAAAAAAAGCTTTAAGCTGGTGGCTGGAGAGACGGCTCAGCACATTTAGATTGTTAGACACATTGTATAAGGCTACTTGTCATGTGGGACTCGTGATTTATATTCTCATAGAAGCCGATGAGCTACTTTTCATTTCTCCACAACAATAAAGAATTGCGTCTCCTCTCATCCATGCTTTTCAGGACTAGCTGTTACCAGCCTTTTATATATTTGTCCAACCAGTGTAATGAGCACTGACTGCTCTTACAGAGATCCTGAGTTCAATTTCCAGCAACTACAAGGTGACTCACAACCATCTGTAATGGGACCTGATGCCTTCGGCTGGTGTCTGAGGACAGTGTCCATGTATGTACTCACATGCATTAAAAAAAGCTTTAAGCTAAGTCAGTTTATTGTTGAAGAATGGAAATTGCATGCAGAGTATTGTATTGCCCATGGGAGTCGGGTGGACTGCCACGCCTCCGGCTTCACACGCTCTCTCAACTGACTCAACATGGAGCAAACTTCAGTCGGGTGAGCTCCAGCCATCATAAGAGTTCCACACACTTGAATCATTTATTACCTTTTATATTCTATTTTTCCGTATTTTCTGTGCTTATACATTAGTACATGTGTTTATACTTAGATACAGAAATCCTGTGTTATAATCACCTACAGTGTTCAGCAAGGCAATAGGCTGTAACAGGTATTTAGTCTAGCAGCAATAAGCTATACCACATAGTTCAGGTGTAGAAAGCTATACAACCTAGGCCTGAGTTAGAACACTCCATGATATTCAACAAACCAACAACAATTACAACAAAAACTACCTAACCATTTGTCAAGACATATTACTGTAGTTAAACAAAGATGAGGGCGTGCATGTGTGTATACATTTAATTGTATATGTATGTATGTATGTATGTATGTATGTATCTCAATTTCTAATATTGCATAGCATGGTTCTTGATTCCTGTGTTCAGAGATAACAGTGATGCTGGGTGTGTGTTATTCAACAAGTGTTATTAATCATTCTCTAAAACTTTGCAATTACTCCTTTATGCTATGCTAAGGTTTAAAATACACCAGAGCCCAGGTTATACCATGGTCATCTGTTCATCTTAAGCACAGTACCTCAAGATTTCTTTAAAAAGCATTCTTTTCTTGTTAGTATTTGCCTTATATAAACATCGACTTCCTTATATTAGTATAGATGATACCAAATTCCTCATGCTTGCCTTCTTTCTTTCTTTCTTTCTTTCTTTCTTTCTTTCTTTCTTTCTTTCTTTCTTTTTTTGATTGATTTATTTATTTCATGTATGTGAGTTCACTGTCACTGTCTTCAGACACAGCAGAAGAGGGCATCGGATCCCCATTACAGATGGTCAGGAGCCACCATGTGGTTGCTGGGGGTTGAACTCAGGACCTCTGGAAGAGCAGTCAGTGCTCTTAACTGCTGAGCCATCTCTCCAGCCCTCCTTATGCTTTCTTAGTTGAATATTAAATGTATTATTTAATAACTACATAATGTCTCAAGTATGCTTTACGAAGGCAATTGCTTTTGAAATTATGTTAACTGTTATTTGAGTTCATTTGCGTAAACTGTCTACTGTTGAAACATAATGAGATTAATTTTCATATTGCTACAAAATGCTTAAGCAACTCCTTTACAGAAAAAAAGATTCCAAAGTGAGTCTCTACAGTATGAGGCTTTTATAGTGATCAGGTAAAGACAGAAAGAATAGTGACATTTCCAGCTCCCTGCAGAATAGGGATGTGGACTGACAGCACGGAAGTTCCTCTTGGGAGGATGAAATGTAGGTGTGAACAGTGGGAATGATTCCATGCTGTTGTGAATTAGATACCTGACATTCATTTGAACAGTTACATAACCTGCATCTTAACTCGCTAATATCCAAAAATGCACAGTGGAGCCTGATCAAAAGTAAGAAATGTTACCAAGATGAACTCTGAATATTTTCATTATTCACCAACCCTGTCACCTTCCACGGATGGCTTTGAAGCTCAGAAAACAGGAACAGGCAAAACATAAAAGACAACGTTCCTCATGGATTTTAATTTTGTCTCATTGCAGAGAGGTAGAAAGTTAAAAGCCAGTCCTGCCAATGGAGGAGTTGAAGAAGGTACTGAAGGAGCTGAGGAGACTTGCAGATGTATTGAGGGACTAATAGTGTCAACCAGCCAGACCTTCTAGTGCTCCCGGGGTCTGGATCACCAACCAAAGAGTACACATGGAGGAACCCATGGCTCCAGCCACATATGTGGCAGAGGATGGCCTCATTGGACATCAGTGGGAGGAGAATACCCTTGGGCCTGAGGGTGTTCAATGCCCCAGTGTAGGGGAATACCTGAGTGGAAAGAAGGGAGTGGGTGGGTGGGTGGGGGAACACCCTCATAGAGGCAGGGGAAAGGGGGGATGGGATAGGGGGTTCCCAAAGGGGAGACCTGAAAAGGAGGAAAACATTTGAAATGTAAGAAAATATCCAATAATAATAATAATAATGATAAGCCAGTGCTGTCATTGACTGCCACCAACACCAAGAAAATGAGTAAGCTGCCTTTGTTTTTGTCTTTGGCTTTTTGAGACAGGGCTTCTCTGTGTAGCTCTGGCTGTCCTGGAACTCACTCTGTAGACCAGGCTGGCCTTGAACTCAGAAATCCTCCTGCCTCTGCCTCCCAAGTGCTGGGATTAAAGGTGTGTGCCACCACTACCCAGCAAGTAAGCTGCTTTTGAAAGGTGTGTGTGTAAAACAGTCAAATGAGGAGCTAAGCTGAGTGGTACCCCCGAAGACACACTAGTTGGGTAATGAAGGCAGGCCAGCTGTAAACAAAACATTGAACGCTCAAGCATGCTTAGTTCCCTTTGGAAATCTCCATTGAGTCCCACGAGGACGTACTTTTCTGAAAAGGATGACGTGCAATCTTTGCTCTGTTCACATGGACATCTTTCAGGGACACCACACCATTTATTTTTTCAAACTGACTGGTTTCTTTTTAATGATTCATATTGAATGGGTATGATTCAGCTTAGCATTACTTGATGCCTTTATCAGTACTGTCTTGCCAGAACTGTCTGCTTTAACTTATAAGCTATGATGGAGGAAATCTACGTGACTTATATTGATTTTGTTACAGGATATTTCATGACTGAGAATACTATAAGAAAAGCACACAGATGAAGTAACAACACTGTTTCCTATGTAAAGCACAGTGAGCTGGAAAGGAGTGACCGGGGACACTATGCAGTCATCTACCCGTCTGTCCATCCGTCCGTCCATTCATCCACCCACTCACACATACATACATTCACACATCTATCCATCAATCTACCCATCCACTTATACATACATACATGCTTACATACATACATAAATACATACACTCACCCATATATCCATGCATATATCAACCCCCCCACATACATACACACTCACCCATCAATACATTGGTCAATATACATATCCACCCATCCCACCATGCATGTATCCATTTATCCACCTACTCACCCACTCATAAATACATACACCCTCTCATCCATTCATCCACCCACCCAGGTAGCCAGCTAGCCACCCTCTCACCCACCCACCCATTCCATAACTAAAGTAACTCATGTTTTCTTTAAAAAAACCATCATTCTCTAATTGGCATTTGTCTTATATAAACTGTTATTCTATTCTGTAATTGTATGGGAAGTCAGGCAGACTTCTCAGGTCTGAAGGGAACCAAATAGAAAGGTTTTCTGCTTTCAAGGACCTGGCATTTCAGGGAAGAGCACACAAGGCTGGAGGTGAGGGGGGCTGAAGTGAAGAACTGAAGAAGGAGCAGAGGGTAAATCCGATCCATGCCTTTTTTTCTTTTTAAGAAAAAGAAGTCACTAGATATGAACTCACTGATAAGTGGATATTAGCACAGAATCTTAGAATACCCAAGATAAAATTTGCAAAACACAAGAGAATCAAGAAGAAGGAAGACTAGCGTGTGGATACTTCATTCCTCCTTAGAACAGGGAGAAAAATATCCATGAAAGGAGTTGCAGAGACAAAGTTTGGAGCTAAGGCGAAAGGATGGACCATCCAGAGACTACCCCACCCGGGGATCCATTCCATAATCAACCACCAAACGCAGACACTATTGCATAGGACAGCAAGCGTTTGCTGAAGGGACCCTGATATAACTGTCTCGTATGAGGTTATGCCAGTGCCTAGCAAATACAGAAGTGGATGCTCACAGTCATCTATATGATGGAACACAGGGCCCCCAATGGAGAAGCTAGAGAAAGTACCCCAGAAGCTGAAGGGGTCTTTAACCCTATAAGAGGAACAACAATATGAACTAACCAGAACTCCCAGAGCTTGTGTCTCTAGCTGCATATGTAGCAGAAGATGGCATAATCGGCCATCATCTGGAAGAGAGGCCCCTTGGTATTGCAAACTTTATATGCCCCAGTACAGGGGAACGCCATGGCCAAGAAGTGGGAGTGGGTGGGTAGGGGAGCAGGGTTGGGGAAGGTATAGGGAACTTTCAGGATAGCATTTGAAATGTAAAATAAGAAAATACCTAATAAAAAAAGTAAAGGAAGGAAGGAAGGAAGGAAGGAAGGAAGGAAGGAAGGAAGAAAGAAAGAAAGAAAGAAAGAAAGAAAGAAAGAAAGAAAGAAAGAAAGAAAGAAAGAAAATCTCTCTAAAACAAACAAATAAACAAACAAAAAAACCCAAAACACTCTGGCCTTTCAGTTGAGACTGCAACTGTCTGTGAGTGGAAGCACATGAGTCGGGCTATGGTGACAGAGTGAATGCAGTGAGAACAGGGATCAGAACCTGAAAATATTCGGAATGGAAGGCTAGGAAAGCATATATTGATGTATGGCATGGTGGTTCCTCAGAAAGGGAGGAGTCAAGGCACCGAACTGTTCTTTACTTTCCAGGTTAGGATGCATTGGAATGTCACACACAGCCTAAGTAGTGCTCTGAGAATAAGTTTATATGTCCATAGTGACTCAAAGGGTAGTTAACTTGGAGTTGCAGAGTTCTTACTCAAGTAGGTGCATCTGATCATATTTTACAGTCACAGGTGTAGAAAAAGAGAACAGAAACCACGCATTACATTACAATGGTGTGTGTGTGTGTGTGTGTGTGTGTGTGTGTGTGTGTGTGTGTGAGAGAGAGAGAGAGAGAGAGAGAGAGAGAGAAAACAAGAGAATGAGCCAGCCTCCTGCCTAACTGTAAATGTCCATTGTTCTGAAGATGTGTTCCTTAACAGGATCTATTCATTTTAATAGGATGTATAATTTCAGATCGACATGGACAGCGTTGTAAGGCACAGTGAATTTCAGGCAGCTGGAGTGGTAGAGCTGGTGAAAGGATTATTCTTCTATGTCTAAGACTGAAATGACAAGGGAGAGAGAAACGGGAATGAGAGTTCTTTGCTAAAGTTTTTAGAAAAGTATTATCTAAAGTCTAATATTTGAAAAGCAAAAAATATTTCAAATTTTAATTACATCAAATGTCCTTGTAAAACAAATTGAATTCTCTTTACTTTGTAGTCCCTACAAAGCTATTTGAGTCATTTGTATCATTTAAGAAGAACAAGAAGCCTATTACAGATAAAACTAACACAACCTTACATTTACAAGTAAATTATTATTCTTACATTTAATTAATGACTACACATAAATATTAGTTCTAAGCAATGCCTCCATTTAAAGCTTGACAAGATAGGCTAATAGGATTTTTTAGAAATATGTCATCTTTAGCTTTGTATGAGAGACACAGTGGAAATAAAATGTATCATAGGAAATGGGAGTAAAAAATGAAAATACTGAAGCTTCACTGTTAGATGTGTATCACCACCCACATCAAATCTCAATTCCATCAGTATATACTCCCTACACATGTGCCTAGAAGTCAGCGGATGCACCGGGCATACAGAACTCTACAGCTCACACCCATGTGTACACATGGAAAATTATCGATTCTGAATGGGAACCACTCACACATGGATACAGACAAAGCCCCAAAGTCAGAGTGACTAAACAGAGGTGCCCTTTCCACCTGAGGAAAACCTGAACATGTATCTGTAGTAATGCAGGGACACACACAATATTTCCTGTACCCCACATCTTCCTGACTAGCTAGGCACACAGCTTAAGAGCAAGCATATCTAGTATCTAGAAACAAAAAAAATATATTGAAATGAATGCCCAGAATAAAAACCTAGTGTATTTTATAACAAACAGTAAACTACTTGTACACATAATGGCATCTGATTATTCCAGTATTTGCATATGCATGCTCTGCCCCGTTCACCTTCAGCTGAATGCACTGTTATTTGTTTCTGTCATGTTAGCTCTCTCTTCCCAATCATGTTTAACTAGGGGTTTAGAGCGTCGTTAAAGCACTGCCTAAGTCAGCTTCACCAAGGAGTGCAATTAATTTAAACCTGCAGGCTGACTTTCACCTTCTCTTGTTGAGGGACACTACAGAGGATGGTCGCAGCACAGCAGGAGACCAGGGGGGAAGAGCCTGAAGAGAAGAAATGACTTGCTAGGTAGGCATCATGACTCAGGGGACAGAAGACTGGTATGCTCTGCAACTTGGAGACATTCCATAGGCAAGCAACTGCAGAGCAAAGTACGTATGTAAAGTTTTACTGCTTAAAAGCATCCCACCTGACATGGCTTGAAGCAAACGGTAACCCTCCGGAAGATAAAGCCTTGACTGGATTTTATGCATGTGCTTATAGGTACGCACTGTGCTACCCAAGCGCTTCATTTTAAATTCTAGTCTTCTCTTCTCACCGATGCTTCTGTAACTTACAAGATACTGCTACGTTTAGAGCTTCAATAACATGAGGACGTATCGAGTAAAAAGTTCAACCAGCCAATTAAAAAACACCCAACTCCAGTTTGTGCAAAAGATACGAAAGGCTGAATGTGGATATTTCTCTCTTGGGAAGAGTGAGCAAGGAGTGGGGCAGCAGAGAGATCTTAAAATGTCTCAAAAATAGATTTGATATTATGTAACATATCAGTACCACAGAATGTCAATTTGCTTAGAACTTGATATAAAAATGACTATATGTATTTGTGGATACATATACGTATATATATCCCAATTAAACACAAAGGAAAATAAAAACAAAAACAATTAAACACACACACACACACACACACACACACACACACACACACAAACCCCCAGAAAATAAAAAGGCCATGAATTTGAAAGAGCAGGGATTGGGTGCATGAGAGGAGAGTCTGAATACAGGAAAAGGAACAAATGACATTATAATCTCAGGACGACGTAAAAAACAATGCACAAACTACCACCTGTCTGCTGTGCTCATCATTCTTTAGAATGGAGTCTATTTGGCTGTTTACAATTTGAATTTATAATTTTTTTATATTTTAATAAGTGCATTTTCTCAGCTGGTCAAAAGAAAAGTGAACATAATCAAAGAATCATGACCATCCTGGAGACCCCCTCTCATCTGACAGGGGCATAGCGGTATGGAGCAACCCCAGCGCCTTTCTTGGGATTGCTTCATGGAGAAAACCGGCTTGGTTCTGAGTGAATACTTAGCATAGCCATGAACCACTGTGCTTATATTCCAAGCAAGCACCCTAATTGTGTGTTTATATAACAGATAATATCCTCAAATCCTTTGGCGTAGAAGTCACAAGGACCCATTCACTCTCTCACTCATGCCACAAACACTATGTGCAGGTCTCCCCCGTGTCAGGTGCCATGAATAAAGCAGGGAACAGAAGAGGTAGAAGGGCAAGCAGCCTACAGGCAAATACGCAAAGCAACATGCTGGGCCCTTCACAGAAGGAAATCAAACTCACAAATGTTCATGAAAACCAGAAGGGCTATTTTATGTTCTGGTATTTATTAGGGAAACCAAGCAAGACATGAGCATTCCAGCTAGGGTTCTGATAAAGCTCTTTTAAAAGCCAGATCCGACAGTCCTTGGAACACAAATATAAAGAAATTCACATATACCAGAAAAGAGCTCATTCCAGAGAAAAGATCGGTGTCTCCCAAACTCTGAGGACTTTAGTTGTGTTAATGCCGAAATACCACAGTGACTGCATTCTAGAAACACTACACTACCTCTGCTGTGTAACTAGGATGCACATCTTTATAAGTGACTTGAAATCCCCCAACACACCATGTTTGTGAGTCGATAGATTCCCCAGCAGGAGCACTGAGAGGCTTTGACATGACACCAGCATCCTGAAGTGGAACTATAGCACACTGTCATTGTTCCCCAGAGGACTATGTTAAAATGCTGAGAAAGCACCCTCTGACCTCAGCGTGTGCCTGGCTACCACAGTCATCCTCCAGTTCCCAATGCTTTGCTCTTTTGAGTCTAGACTCAAGCATTGCACTCTAGTCATTAAACATTTCCACCTTCAATGGTACACATATCCATGTGGGTTCAGGCACACCTCTGGGGGAGGTGCTGCAGCCATCTGTACTTCCTCTGACCCCACAAGACAGAACACCTCTGTCTCCACCAGGTGACTCTTCTATAGTGCATTCATGAATGCTTCAGAGTGGACTCTTTACAACTCCTCTAAAATAAGGAGAGAGAACAAAAGTGGATATGTTCACACTGTGGTAGAAAGGAGCTGGAGTGGTGATACCCTCAGTCCAGAGGACTGCAGTAGTATTGGGGGTGGGGAGGCTTACCCCTTCCTCTTATAAGCAAGCACGGAAAGGCACAGGCTGTGTTGCCTGTGATGCAGGCTAGTAGCAAAGGCTGAAGTGGAACTATGTGCTCCAGCCTCTTGTTACCAAAAAGCAGGGGATGCTCCCATGCAGCCTCCCATGCAGCCTGCAGATACAAAATCAATGTCTCACCCAGAGTATAGCTGAGCAAGGGACGGCACTGCATGGCACACAGGTGGAAACTAAAGCACAGACACTGGAGGACCTGTGCTCAACAAACAGCTAACAGACAGTGCTGGGCTATGAGGGAGCACTGTCCGAAGTTGAAGTCTATGCTCCAGTTATTACAAGAAGAAGTATGTCTTGGTTGTGAGAGACTTGAAGTTTTACTCTGAAGTCATAGTAGTTACAGACACATGCTGTCACAAGCAGTTAGGATTCTGGAGATATAAGCTCAGAGTTTCATGCTTTCAGGGTGAGTATTTTACCTGCTTAGCTACCTTTCCACCTCAATAATTATTATTGCACAGTGTGCATTTGTCTTAAAGGAGACCTAGGACAACGGTCTAACAAGATTTTAAACTACAGCAGAACGAAGTTCTTACTTTTCTCTTAGCCAGGAGACTGAGAAGGGGTGAGTGGATTAACGGTGAGCCAATGGTTACACCCTCCGTTCTTTACGAGTGAGACACTTCAGTTCCCCCACTGCGCCTGCGTTCACAGTGCAGTATCAGTGGTATTGACTTAGTAGAGACTTGAAAAGTGCTCATAGCTGAGGCTTCCATCTTTTGCTCCTGCCTTTCAGGAGGAAGAAGCAGAGCATTTCCCCACAGCTGTAACTCCATGGAGGACGAGAAACGCAGGGAACAAACCTAACAAAACCCACCTGCATCCTAGAACCAGGAACTCTAAGAACCAGCCAAACTCAAGCACTCCTCCACTTACCACACAGGCAAAGCCAACCGACCTACCCCTCTCAGTGGGTGGCTGTGGCTTGTGTGTGCGGTGGGGAACTGTTTGGAGAACTATCACAGGCAGCTTGACTGATGGCCACAGTGTGATTGTGGTTCAGGCTGCAGTGTGTTATCTATCAAACATGGCTTAGCTTCATCTCTCTAGCCTGACTACCTGCTCTACTAGAAAGACCTCAGAGGGCTGGTAAAAGCACTTGGTATACAGTAAACAGCTACACAACACTAAGTAATAGCCACAAACGAGCACAAACATGTTTGCATTTATTCTAAAAAATTCTCAAAACTACAAAATGCACATAAAATCTGGGATTACTGAGCACCACACTATACTTTGTGATCTCAGTGTTCCCAGGGGTTGAAGACAGTATTTTCTACCACTGTCTGGTCAATCACTTATCGTGAATTTCTCACAGTGGCATGGAATTACTCATGTGGGAAGATGCAGGAGTTATGAAGGAATTTTTACATTGTGGATTTCTACTTACACACTTGTTGACATTTGTTTGTGAACAGGATAGATATAACCCACCAAAAAAATAAAGACGGAAATAAAGAATGGGCCGCTAGTTTACAGTAATGCCACTGCATATAACGACTTAATCAAATGTAGGCCACACTGGTCTCAAATTCAGAGATCTGCCTGCCTCTGCCTCCTGAGTGCTGGGATTAATGGCATGAGCCACCATCCTCAACTGCACATAATTCATTATCTATACATTCAGGGTAAAAGTTTGACTTTATCCCTTAAATATGATGGTAACCAGATCATACAAATTAGGTAGCAGACAGTAGGAAGGGCTTTCTGTGGTAACCAACATTGTGTATTCACTTTGGTGAGGTGAGGCTAAAAATTGTAAAATTCTCAGGCCCAGGGAGGGTGGAACATGTTTTTGTTTATTTGTTTGATTGTTTGTTTTTTAAATTAAAAATTAAGAAATCCGCTTTGAAGAAGCTCACTTTACCTTGAGAATTTGTCTCATGTTTTCTGATACTTTGTAGACATTTTATTGGTTTCCACGATTTCACCTTACTGGTGAAAGTGAGTGAGAGATTCTTTAAGCAGACTAGTGGACGTGGGTACACACAGCCTCTGCTCTGCTTAACTGACTGCTACACTCGAAACAGCATCTGCTGCTGGAGATGATGCTATTTCAGTGGTTAACACGATTCCCAGAACCTTTCTATTTACTTTTATGTCATTGGCTATACCCCTGACACGGCATGTCAAATCTCCATCCTGCAACAGACACGGAGGGAGGATGGTGTCCCTGTGTCTGTGATGTCACTGTTCACTGGTATGACAATAATTTCCCTCTGTGTCAAGATTGACTTTTATAGACACTCTCTCCCGGAGAGCTGCAGGTAGAAAGGACCAATGAAGAAAACTTCACACAATGTAAAACCTCTTTCCAGCTCTGACTTAGGTCTGTTACATTGTACAGACAGTGGCCCTTTGAAAGGCTAAAGATCCATTCCATTCCACGTTCAAAGCTCCACACTATTCCTCATAGTTCAAATGATATCTCTACTCCTCCCCCATGGCCTTCCAAAGCCTGAGTCTACAGTGTCTTCCTGATTCCTCATGGTCACATTTCTGCAGCCACACTTGGGACTTGGCATTTGTCATGATTTGGGCTCTCTCTAGTCTTCCTTGGTGATAGCTGTTTCTCTAGCTCCTGGAGAACACCAACTAACAGTGCAGACTCCTGGGTATGTATGCAAAGCAGTTACTTCTGGCTGAACAGACCCTCCCCTTGCTCACCATTCACTCTTCAATTTACACCGACTAGTGACCTCCAGTAACACCGTCCCACAGTCAGAACGTTAAGGCAAGTCTGTCCTTCCTGTCACTTTTTCATTTTTTAACTTCCTCTTCTCTTCAAAGTTCAGATAATTCCCATTCTTCCCATAGCAGCTACAGGAAGTAAATTACTGCTATTAGAGGGAGAAATTTTCTACAGTAATATAGGCATTCCTATGTTATCTATCCTACTAGAAATAACACTTCAGGAACCACATTCCTGTAAGAAATGGCAATTAAACTTATGGGGACACACACACACACACACACACACACACACACACACACACACACACGGAGGGGGAAGGCAGTGTGAGAGAGATAAATGAGAGTGGGGGTAAATTTGATCAAAATATGCTGTATGCATGTATGGAAATGTCAAACTGAACTCAATCATCATGTATAATTAATGTCTGCTAATAGATCTTTTAAAAAAGCTCATGTAACTCACTCACTTACTAATTACATGGCTTTTGGTTGACATAGGTGGTAGCTCACAGTTAGAGAGAGCTCTGAAAATCCCAAACATATGTCAGTAAACCTTTCAGCAATACAACCGGACATAAGGACTGAATTGCTGCACGATAATTTTTGTGCTAAGCCGTGTGTGTATGGGTCTGAATGTGTGCACATGTGCATTTTTTGTATGTGTTTTTTGTGTGTAGGTGTGGATGCAAGTACACTTTCACATGTATGTGCATACTTCAGCTATCTCTCTGTCTGTTTCCTCCTCCCTGAGGATAGAGTCATCAGCATGCAGCGCCATCAGTGCTTCTGTGGTAGACTCTGGGGATCTGAACTCAGGTCCTTGTACTGGTGTAGCAGGCACTTTCCGCATTTCCCATCTCCCTTGCTCCTTTTACTTACTTGCACATGGTAAATCGCTGCCTCAGCAATCACACAGTAACATAGTTACTATAATTGTGATGGTGGCTATCAAGTGAGAGAAACAATTCCCTAGGCAAAGCACAAAAGCAAGTGGGAAGGAAACTAGCAAGCAGAAGACACACGATTTTAATGATGAAAACATTATTTTCGAACCATAAACCTTTAAAGTTAAAAATATGATATATATTATATAAAGATAAAAATATATCAATTAAGTTATCTAACTTAGTCATGTTAAAAGTAGTTAGAATTGTTTTTCGGCCCCCAACTACTTTAGGCGTGACTCAGTGGATGGTCCTACAGTCCCCAGAGGAAAACCCTCATATACATGGAAGCTGAAGAACACTCTACTCAATGGTAACTCAGTTAAGGAAGAAATAAAGAAAGAAATTAAACAACAACAACAACAAAAATCCCAGGACCAGATGGGTTTAGTGCAGAGTTCTATCAGACCTTGAAAGAGGACCTAATTCTAATATTCCTCAAACTATTCCACAAAATAGAAACAGAGGTACTCTACCCAATTCATTCTATGAAGCCACAATTACTTTGATACCTAAACCACACAAAGAAGCAATAAAGAAAGAGAACTTCAGACGATTTACTTTATGAATATCAATGCAAAAATACTCAATAAAATTCTCAAAAACCGAATCCAAAAATACATCAAAACTATCATCCTTCATGATCAAGTAGGCTTCATCCCAGAGATGCAACGATGGTTCAATATAGGGAACTCCATCAATGCAATTCATTATATAAACAAACTCAAAGACAAAAACCACATGATCATCTCGTTAGATGCTGAGAAAGCATTCAACAAAGTCCAACAGCCTTTCATGATAAAAGTCTTGGAAAGATCAGGAATTCAAGGCCCATACCTAAACATAATAAAAGCAATGTACAGCAAACCAGTAGCAAACATCAAACTAAATGGTGAGAAACTTGAAGGAATCCGACTAAAATCAGTGATTAGGCAAGGCTGCCCACTTTCAATATAGCACTTGAAGTCCTAGCCAGAGCAATTAGACAATAAAAGGAGATCAAAGGAATACAAATTGGAAAGGAAGAAGTCAAAATATCACTATTTGCAGATGATATGATAGTATATATAAGTGACCCCAAAAAGTTCCACCAGAGAACTCCTAAACCTGATAAACAACTTCAGTGAAGTAGCTGGATAAAAAATTAATTCAAACAAATCAGTGGCCTTTCTCTACACAAAGGATAAACAGGATGAGAAAGAAATTAGGGAAACAACACCCTTCAAAATAGTCACAAATAATATAAAAATTCCTTGGTGTGATTCTAACTAAGGAAGTGAAAGATCTGTATGATAAAAACTTCAAGTCTTTAAAGAAAAAAAATCAAAGAAGATCTCAGAAGATGGAAAGATCTCTCATGCTCATGGATTGGCAGGATTAATATAGTCAAAATGGCTATCTTGCCAAAAGCAATCTATAGATTCAATGCTATCTCCATCAAAATTCCAACTCAATTCTTCACAAAGTTAGAAAGGGCAATTTACAAATTTATCTGGAATAACAAAAAACATGGGATAGCAAAAACTATTCTCAACAATAAAAGAACCTCTGGTGGAATCACCATGCCTGACCTCAAGCTGTACTACAGAGCAATTGTGATTAAAAAAAAAAAAAACTGCATGGTACTGGTACAGTAACAGGCAGGTAAATCAATAGAACAAAATTGAAGACCAAGAAATGAACCCACACATCTATGGTCACTTGATCTTTGACAAAGGTGCTAAAACCATCCAGTAGAAAGAAAACAACATCTTCAATAAATGGTGCTGGGTCAGTTGGTGGTTAGCATGTAGAAAAGTGTGAATTGATCCATTCTTATCTCTTTGTACAAAGCTCAAGTCTAAGTGGATCAAAGAACTCCACATAAAACCAGAGACACTGAAACCTATAACGGAGAAAGTGAGGAAGAGCCTTGTAGATATGGGCACAGGGGAAAAATTCCTGAACACAACAGCAATGGCTTGTGCTGTAAGATCAAGAATCGCCAAATGGAACCTCATAAAATTGTAAAGCTTCTGTAAGGCAAAGGACACTGTCAATAAGACCAAAAGGCAACCAACAGTTTGGGAAAAGATCTTTACTAATCCTACATCCTACAGGGGACTAATATCCAATATATACAAAGATCTCAAGAAGCTGGACTCCAGAAAAATCAAATAACCCCATTAAAAATGGGGTACAGAGCTAAACAAAGAATTCTCAACTGAGGAATATTGAATGGCTGAGAAGAACCTGAAAGAATGTTCAACATCCTTAATCATCAGGGAAATGCAAATCAAAACAACCCTGAAATTCCACCTCATACCAGTCAGAATGGCTAAGATGAAAAATTCAGGTGACAGCAGATGCTGGCAAGGATGTGGAGAAAGAGGATCACTCCTCCATTTCTGGTGGGACTGTAAGCTGATACAACCACTCTGGAAATCAGTTCGGAGGTTCCTCAGAAAATTGGACATAGTCCTACTGGAAGATCCAGAAAAACCACTCCTGGGCATATACCCAGAAGATTTTTCAACATGTAATAAGGACACATGTTCCACTATGTTCACAGCAGCCTTTTTTATAATTGCCAGAAGCTGGAAAGAACCCAGATGTCCCTCAACAGAGGAATGGATACAGAAAATGTGGTACATTTACACAATGGAGTACTACTCAGCTATTAAAAACTATGAATTTATGAAATTCTTGGGCAAATGGATGTATCTGGAAGATATCATCCTGAGTGAGGAAACCCAATAACAAAAGAAGTCACTTGATATGTATTCACTAATAAGTGGATATTAGTCCAGAAGCTCAGAATCCTTCTTTGAAGGGGGAACAAAATACCCATGGAAGGAGTTACAGAGACAAAGTTCGGAGCAGAGACTGAAGGAAAGACCATCCAGAGACTGCCCCACCTGGGGATCCATCCCATAAACAACCACCAAACCTAGACACTATGGCAGATGCCAACAAGAGCCTGCTGATGGGAGCCTGATATAGGTACTTCCTGAGGGCCTCTGCCACTGCCTGGCAAATACAGAAGTGGATGCTCACAATCATCCATTGGACAGAGCACAAGGTCCCCAATGAAGGAGCTAGAGAAATTACCCAAGGAGCTGAAGGGGTCTGAAGCCTCATAGGAGGAACATCAATATGAATTAACCAGTACCCCAAGAGTTCCTTGGAATTAAACTACCAATCAAAGAAGACACAGGATGGGATATGTGGTTCTAGCTGTATATGTAGCTGAGGATGGCCTATTTGGTCATCTATGGGAGGAGAGGCCCTAGGTTCTATGCCCCAGTATAGGGAAATGCCAGGACTGGGAATGGGAGTGGGTAGATTGGGGAGCAGGGGGAAGGGGGAGGGGATAGGGAATTTTCAGAGGGGAAACTAGGAAAGGGGATAACATTTAAAATATAAATAAAGAAAATATCTAATTAATAAAAGTAGTTATACTTAATAATGATGAATGTGTAAAAACAGAGTTTTGCATTTAATTTCCGTAGAAGTCAATGTGCTAGGTGGACTAGACACCATCTCTTTTGAAGAGTAAAGGAGGAATCTCTGCAAATCTTTACAAGTAGGGGTGTCTCTGCAACTAGGGGTTGTCTCTGCAAGTAGGGGTGTCTATGAAGGGAGCAGTATGACACCAACATTGCCTCTCCAGGCATGACATCCTACCCAGAATAATTCTTGCTGCCCCCAAAGCTTTCCAGCTACTTTATAAAAGACTTGGGAAGAGACAGGGGATGCCTAAGCCAATGGCCTCAACCTCCTTGGCTGTGGAAAGGACCGAAGTGAAGTGGCATTTCCTTTCCCAGGTACTGAAGACAGCAACCTCAGCATTGGCAGGGGACATTTTGTTACTCATGATGTCAAACTCACTCACACTTGCCACCAGTGCTGACATTAAGCTTGTCTGGCTCTGGATCTGTGTCCTCAATCCTATACTATATGTCACTAAAGATGCTTTGGAATAGGTGATGTGTGGAAGGACCATGTTTCTAATCACTCTGGGACAGTCCTGGTCCTTATCTGTTGTCCTAGGGCAGTGGTGATCTGTTCTCATTGTCTTGGTGAAAGTATTATTTGTATCACTTTTCAAGAAAGATATTGGAAGGCAAATCATCTGAAACATTTCTTTTGGAATTGACAGCTTAGTATAAGAGCAGGTGTGGAGGGCTTACAGATGCCCAGTGAGCAGGTGAGGGGCAATGAAAGATGCTTGTGGGGAGACAGCTCTTTAGTAAGATATGGCAGGCAGAGAGGAGCCTCGAGTTGATCCTCCCAGCTCTAGCTATAACAGACAAGTCTTCTTTAAGAGAGATACTAGGGTTGGGGCAACACTCAGGGATGGGAATTCCCTCATCTGTAAAATAGGACTTTAATGTTAGGGGAATAATATAGTAACTTAGACTCATTGTGACTATCCAATGAGATAAGTTATTAAAACTTTTTTAAAGTAATGAGGTAGCACTGAGTGGTAAGATACCAAGGTAGTATACTTCTAAAATCACTTACTTTCTCCCTTTGAAAATAGAAGTATGGATCTACTTGACTTAAGAAACCCTGTCTGTACCTATGCAGGACTTAGGGAGAGATTTTCCACTTCATTACAAGCACCTAGTATAACCAAATCCACATGTAAATGCTGATCCAATGGTCAGTATGTCTGCATGCTTGGTCTGGACATAATATGTTTGAAACACTACCATCCTTCACTTTTTCTTCTTCACTGGTAAATTTTTCTTTCTTTATCGTATCTCACTCACATAAAGTGTCCCATCCTCCTCAAAGTTTCTTCAATTGAACAGCCTATCACATTTGGATGACTAACTTGCCCTGAGAAATGATGTAACCACTTTAGATATGTCCTGCCGCTTGCTTGATTTTAGAAAATAGGGCCATTTTATTTGAAATTTCATTACTTCTCTTTGTTTCCAGTCTGGCAGTGTTGTTTCCTCCTTGAACTTTACAGTGTCTTCCTGTCTGCACTTCTGAATAATAACTAATCACTAAGTCATTGCTGAATGCCCCTTTGTTGGGGGAACTTAAGAGCTGGAGGGAAGAACCATTCATTCAGTCTGCTTGCTGCTTGGGTCTGAAGCCATTTGTACAGACTTAGGTCAGGGATTTTGTATATATTTTAAGAATACAGACAAGAAATTTTCTTCAAGGGATGTCCAGATTTATGTACGACCTAGAATACAACAATAAAATAAAATACTTTGAAATGCTTTCTCTTATATGAATGCATACACAAATTGTGTGTGTGTGTTAGGATTTGTTATTAAGATACCATGCCTGCACTGTTATGCAAAATTACAGTATTTTTTTTCCTTGAGACAAAACATATTCATAGGTAATTCAGAGTAGACACAACATAACAGGAAGGACTATGTTCAACTTTGCTTTTAAATTTGAGATGGTCTTGGAAGGCTGCAAGACCAGGCAGCACTCTGTGCCCAGGATTCCAGTCCACTGGCCTCAGAAGTCAGTTCAGGACCCAGGCTTCAGCTCCAGTGTGCTCAGTGTCCTGTGAGAGTCTGGAGCTTTGGTTCTAGTGCTCTCTGAGATCATTATAGCTATGGAGTTTCTGAAGTGCCAGTGGTCACTGCAGGACCACCAATCACTGTAGATGGAGGTGTAAAGTCATGTAATCACTGCGGGGATCAGTTTAAAGATTTCTCAAAAAATTAAAATAAGATCACTTCATGTTACTGTACTATTTCACACCTGAGCAGCTTCCCAGAGAACTACATATCCTCCTATAGAGATATGTGAGACCCATGGTCACTGATGCTCTCTTCACTGCAAAAACAACAGGAATCAGCCAATTCAAAAGTTGGCATATATATCTGCTATCTATCCTTCTATCCGTCTGTCTGTCTGTCTGTCTGTCTATCTATCTATCTATCTATCCATATATCTATCTCATATATATATATATATATATATATATATATATATATATATATTTATATATGCACACACATATGTATATATATGTATATATGAATGACTATTACTCAATTTTAAAGAAAAATGTAATCACAAAATTTGCAGGAAAATGAATGGACTTAGAATGTATAATATTAAGCAAGGTAACACAATATCAGAAAGAAAAAACATACATAATCTAGCTAATAATACAGGAATATGCATAAACACATGGGTGTGGGTAGAGTACAACATGTGGGTAAGATAACAAGGGAGATTAAATATTAGGGTGTAGTGAGGAAGAACCAAACGCAGGTAATGAACAGGAGTTACGGAGATATGAGGTAACTGTTTTTCTCATTCTAATTCTCTCATGGGATTTTAGGTTTTGGTAGCAGATAAGTGCATAAAAATGTTTCAATAGTGAAAGTAGAAAGTCCAATGTCCGGAATCCCCAAAGCATCCGTTTAGAATAGCTATTCTAGCCATATTCAGTGAATAGCACAGTCCTCAAGTCTGATTAATTACAGTGCTTTGTATATTTTTATACAATACTTTTGAGGAATAAAGATAATAAAAATAAAAAATCCTCTTAAGCAGTTCAAATCTAGAGAAGCAAAGGGCTTCACTGATAAGAGAGAAACCACTCTAAATTATCAAACTCTTAGAAATTAGTAGGGAGCTGACAAAGATTACATCATTCAATTGTAAACTGAGCAAAAGCCATAAATAGTTTACAGTAGCAGAAAAGCTGAAACCGGTAAATAGATGCCGAGCCTCAAATTAGAGGAAGCATGCAAACTGACATTAGAGTAAGATTTCTTTCAGCAGTTGATTGGTTGAGTCTGGGCACATACTCTTGAGCAGAGAAGACTGTGGGGAAGCATCCAGTGTATTGCCAACACAAAGACAAAGTAGGCATTGCTTTAGGATGATAAACATGTTAAAAATCACAAGTGCTTATACTTGTTGACTCTTTAACTCCATTTCTCTCTATTTACTGCTTAAATATAGCTGTTACCACACTGATACTTCTAATAGTAAAATACTGAAGATAGTGTAAATGTGCACAGTTAGAGAGTGGGTTAAATCCGTGCAGCAGGAAACTGTAGCAATCAGAGACAACAGGGAAGCCCAGCGACTTCTATACAGTGACACGTAGAGATCTGTAAGATATACTAGTGAGAAAAACAAGACCCAACTGTAGTTTGTGTAGTAATATAATATATATTCACAAGCAGCTAATGCATCAGAGAAGGAGCCTCGTGTCAGGGAGGGCAGTGGATTCTGGGGAAGCGGGCAGATGGGAGAAAGGCAGAGAGAAAGCTTTTCACTATGGGATTGTTCCATTTTTCAAAATGAATAAATTTATTCTGATAAAGAGTCAATGAGATGTCTCATTGGGTAGAGCTGCTTACCATCAAGGCTGATGACCTGAGTTCAATCCCTAAAACCCATATGGTGGAAAGAAAGAACTAATATATGCAAGTTAGTCTCTGATGCCCCCCTGTGCACACGCGTGTGTGCACACACGCAAACACACACACACACACACACACACACACACACACACGCACACACACAATTTCTCTTTTAATTAAAGAAAGTATGCTCTTGTAGCTTTCCTCCCCTTTTAGACTCTGCAGCCCTCTTTGGGAATAGAATATTAGGAGCAGGGTGTGACAGAGGACCCCTAGACTGCTAGTGTCCTTTGGGATATGTGTTTTCTTCCTTTGGAGTATAAAAGCTGTGAAGTCTGAGACTAAGACTCCCTCATGGTCTGGCTGGGCTCCTCTCTGTTTATAATCACGTCTCTGTGAGTGGAGCCTTACTCCATCCCGATGTGCTGTTCTTCTGGACCCCCATTATTGCCCGCCATGTCTGCAGCAGCGCTCACACAACATTTAACATATCTATTCTCATTTATACATTTCTACCAGAGGAGCATCGTGAATTAGACCATTTCTGTATCCAGTCATTGTAACTCAGAGCACCACTAATTTTTAAATGTCGGGTATGTACAGTGTATACATAGTTCTCGGGCTCCTGAGGCTCACAATCTACTAAGTTAATCTGTTCTACGTCTTATACTTTCTGGAAACCATTTAAGTGCTCACGTGTGTCTGGATGAAGATAAGCTCTATGAACACAGAAATAGAGAAATGGCTTCATATTTTCTAGTCTAGGGATTTGGTAGGTGAAATGACTATCTTACTTGGTCTTTTATATATATAACTTTATTCATTTAAATTATTATTTGCTTGTTTATCTTGGTAAATGCTAGGGCATTATTCTGCCAGTAAGCTAAACTCTGGCTTCTCAGGTTCCACTATTTTGTGTCTTTGAATCCTAAAATTTCATATCCTAACAAGATTGCTAACCTTAATGGCCCACAGTGCTTATAAATAGCCATCTTCTTGCCTTAAAACTCCACCAGGAATAAGTACACTGATTACATGATGCTTCTTGCTTAATTAAAAAAGAAAGATCTATTATAATAAATTGCCATGTTTCTAGACTTTTTCCGAACATAGAACTCATTTATAATTTTCAGTAAAAGTACAAAGAGCCGTGGGGCTTCTGAAGAAGATAAAAGAATTCTCATCACACTGTACACTTTCAGAAGAAGAATAATGAAGAATAAAAATAGTTCCCCACTCAGTCATTCTTTGAAATTGGTAATTTATTCCTGGAGTCTCCAAAGAGGAGAAGCAGAAGACACTTGGCTTCCCTCAGTGAAATTACTCACGGATCTGCCTCTGATAGGGCAGTGGCTAAAGACCCTCCTTGAAATTCCTTTGGAAACTCCATGGTCAAGCTACATTTCATGTATAATGTTTTGTAACTCAAAAAGGAACACAACAGGAGAATTATTTTTCCTGGTTTTATTCAATTTCTGACTGCAAATCTTTAATCTCTTCAATAAAAATAAGCAGTTCAGCTTTTCAAGTTTCATGACTGCCATCTACTGGTGAGTAAGGAGGTGACAACTTATTTTTGAAAGGTCATCCTCAAAGGCCTCCAGTTTTAGGCTTAAATATATTGCATTGAAATACCAGATGTTACACAATCAGACAATTAGGAGAATTTTTATAATTTAAATCAAATCATTTGACCATATATTACTTGCATAATTGAAGAAAGGAAAATATGTTTTCTTTTTTGCTTATTTATTTATTATATTTTATAAGTAGTGGTATGTATGAGCTGTCTTCCAATTTAAATTTTGCTCCTGTGTGGGGTGTGTGTGTGTGTGTGTGTGTGTGTGTGTGTGTGTGTGTGTGTGTGTGGTGTGTGGTGATTGCATTAACATTGGATCTCTTCTTCAATTTCTCTTCATATTACTTTTTTGAGTCAGGGTCTCTCACTGAATCTGGAGCTCACAGATTTAGGTAGATTTAACCAATCATCAGGTTCCGAGGGACCTGCCTTTCTCTCTTTAACTAGGATTAGGACTACAGGTCCCATCATACCCAGCTTCTTTCATGGATGCCAAGAATTTGGACACAGGTCCTTATGCTAATGCAGCAAATGCTTTACCATTGTTTTTCCATCTCTCCAGATAAATTTTTCTTTTATAAGCAGGGAAGCACGTCTAACTGATAATGAAATCATTAGGGAATACAAGCTCATCTAGACCAGTGGTTCTCAACCTTCCTAGTGATGTGACTCTTTAATAATGTCCCTCATATTATGGTGTCCCACCACTATAAAATTATTTTCATTGCTACTTCATGGCTGTAATCTTGCTACTGTTATGAACTGTAATGTCAATATTTTGGGGGCTAGAGGTTTGCTAAAGGAGGTCTCGACCCACACAGGTTGAGAACTACTGATCTTGGGACATCAAACAGTTCATGAGGCGAAATTCTCTCGTGGTAGAGGGGCAGTGAACTTTTTCTTTTTTAATGAATTGTGCAAACACAAGGACAACTCCATTAGCACACAAAGTACACAATAGCAAAGGTAAGCGGGATGTTTCAAGGTTGCATGCTGCTTGAACATGGACATTTATATAGTCACCTTTTACGTACAGGAAGCGCTTAGCATTTACAGTTAATAAAACGTACCTGGCTTAAAATGTGGTAAAGAATGAACTCCAGGCCACGTGTCCTCATTCGGTGTTCCAAGAACCTAATAAAGAACAGGAAATTGTGAAAACAGACATTATTTCCAAAGCACTCAGAATTCTCAAGTGCAGAAAATAGTTCACTGCATGGTATGAACGTCTGAATGTCTGTCTCTCCATTACCATCAGCCATGGTTTTCATTTCAATAAAAGCAAAGCCAGTTAAAGAGCTACCCAAGGCGAATCCCCATGTTCTGACAAATGCAGTTGAATGTGGCAAGTCAGGTCTGCCGTATTGTGTCAAGCTCCATATGTAGGTGAAGAATCGCAGTGCAAAGTGCTCTTCACGGAACCTTGCAATGCATGCTGGTGCCCTTTATGACTCCCCTGGGTGGCCCTCCCTACACTGTCACTGTGTATCGCTCCAGAAGAGGCAGTGCTGTCATTGCTTCCCCTAATGTCCCCTGTCTCAGTATCATGATGTTCCAAAACTCAAGAGTCACAGTTTGACATTCACATTCTTTCAGGATCCTTCCATTTTAGTTACTGTGATTTACAGTTTCCTCTTGTCAAAATATTCTTTGATGGACACAGTCTCTTTTTTTTTTTTCTATTTTAATTTCCACTTTCCCCCCATCTACATTTGCTCTTGCAAAAGGAACTAAAGGATAGTTCGGGCACCCACATTGAACTCGGGTGAGCATTCACTTCTCTTAATGATCATAGTGAAGCTAGACTCTTCAGATCCAACGTGTGGAGTTGAAAAGTTAAGAGCCTTGAAGGCAAGCTCACTGGGTTTATATCCACGCTCCTCTACTTTCTTGCCATGTCAACGTGGGTGAGAAGGAGCCTCAGAGGGCATCACCTTTCTCATTATAAATCAGAGGGTGATGACAGCACTTGTGTCATCTGTGTGGAGAACAGTCCATGGCTGTCAATAGAGAAATAATATTAGCTAAGTACCCACAGAAAACTGGATTGCCTGAGGGATGCAATATGGATCTACACATATATCCATCACACTTATCCAAGGGCTTGGAGAGTATAGACTTTTTTATTGTAGCTTCTGGCCTAGGGTGCATCCAGAGCAAGATGCTGCCATTCACATGATCCTGGGCAAGCAGGGGTGGTCACCAAGTTAGAAGAGTGGGAGACAAGGCTGGAAATCCATGAAGAAGGTGGAGGAGTGGGAACAGGAGGATCAAGTAAGACATACAGCTAGTTCTATCTGAGGATTCGCAGGCATCACTAAATAGAAGGCAATACAGAGAGCTATGGTTACTGATCTAGGGATTTACTGGTGACAGGTTCCAGGGGTGTGTTGGCCAACGGTGGCACACAGTGAGTGTTTTATTCACATTCCTGTTCTGTTGAGTCGGTACCAAATACATGGACCCACGTACTCACTTCAATGTTAAATCAGCACATGAGATGATAAAGTTCCTCTTTGAAATTACAGTTGGTTGATTTTTAAAAACATTAATAAATACTAGCATAGACTCTGTCTTAGTTACTTTTCTATTGCTGTGATAATACATGGAGATAAAGGAACTTTTAGAAAAAAAGGCTCATCTGCAGCTTGTGGTGTCAGAGGACAGGACTTTGTTACCCTCATGACAGGGAACGCAGCAGCAGGCAGGAAGGCATGGTGCTGGCACAGCAGCTCAGACCTTCCATTTTTATCCACAAGCACAAGGCAGAGGGAGCTACCTCTGAATGTTATGGGCTTTTGAAACCCCCAAAGTCTACCCTTAGTACACACCTCCTCCAACAAGAGCTCACCTCCTAATTCTTCCCAAAACGTTCCACATACTTAGGACCAAGTATTCAAGCATATGAGGCCATGGGAACTATTCTCACTCAAATTGCCACAGAGCTACATAAACAAGATTACATAATTGATGGGCCATGTGGAGAGAGGGAAGGAGACAGACAAGGGGAGTCAGAGAGAAGAAAGAGAAAGAGCATTGTGTAAAGAATTCTGATAACAATGTCTCTTCAAAAGGCACTTTTGAAAGTTTTTAGGCACCGCACACAACACACCCACAGATACACACAGCCACAGCCACAGACAAAGACACAGATACACACACACACACACACACACACACACACACAGAGAGAGAGAGAGAGAGAGAGAGAGAGAAGACAAAGACACAGACATAGACACACACACACACACACACACACACACACACACACACACACACTGGTTGAATTTTGCATGAATAACAAAGGAGTCCAGCAATACTAAACTTTAACAACTGAGGAGAGGCACCTTCAGCTAAACTGCAGCATAGACACAGTCTGTGCATCACATATAAGTCTCTCGACATTCTAAGAACAAAGTACAGCCAGAGTAAGTTTTGCTGCAGAATGATTACTGTCCTGGTGGTCCAGTCAATGTTCCCATAATGCGTGTATCAACACACCCTTTTCCTAGGCATGGTCCACGTCCTTATAAGTGCTCTGTTTCATGGAGACTAGTAAACATTATGGCTGTCATGTGAAAATTAACAGGAAAGACAAACCACACGAGACTGTGATTTAATGTCAGACTTGGCAATCGGATCCTGGACTCCATTTCTTTTGTGGACATTCTTGGAGCCTTTGCTCAGGAAATGCAAAGTGGGCAGAATGTTCACAAAGGAAAAGAAGAATTAAAAATTAAGTTTTGCTTCCAGTAAAAGCCTTTTCAGAGGGTAAGAGGCAGGGTGGGTTGAATGGATGACAGGCAAGGACAGGCATCTAGGCCCGATGGAAAGTGTATGTGCTTGTCTCTGGGCCAGACTTTTATTTTCATGAACTAATAAGTTCCAATGCCAAGACATTTCTGTTAGAAAGCAGAGGAATACTGGCAAAAAGTCAAAAAATGATGTTTTATGAATAAAACATCAAAAAAGGAAATAGAATCTGTATATCAGAATGCAAGAGTCCTCACCTATGTAAGTAAATGTGTTTATGGTATCTGAAGCTCTCCCCACACCCATGCATCTTATGATAACAAGTCATGATAACTGAAAAATCTTCCAAAAAGATTTCATTTATTCTTTGAAGTTAATATAATGATATCATTTCTCCTTCCCTTCCTTTCCCTTCCCTTCCTTCAAACCTCTCCTTGCTCTCTTTCAAAGTCATGATTCTTTTCATTAGTTGTTGTTACATATATATGTGTGTGTATGTTCCTAAATACATAAGCATATCTTGCTCAGTCTATATCACCTTAGTTACCATGTATGTTTTAAGGGATCAACATCTGGAACCACAACAGTGACCAGCATGTCACAATAACCCTAGTTGTGCAGTAGTGGCACACATACCTTGCTAGTAACCAACAGCTCTCTAACTGGACTTAATGCCCACTCAACCTGAAAATCATCCCTGGTACTGGGAAACCTAGGCAACTACCCAGGGCTCATGAAGTCAAGGATCCTTAAGGGGGAACCTGCAACCACCATGTTACTTAACCAGCAAAATCCCTAGCTACATCATAAATCCTTGCCTTATATCCACAGATAACTGTGGTGCATTTTCACCTGTCAACATGAGAACTTCTCTTTGCAGCACACAGATCACTACAGAAAACTACAGTCAATCAAAACTTACAGTTGTGGCACCCAGTCCCAACTGATATATCTGAAATACAACTCTGGCACATAAGACCTGATTAGGGATCAGTACAGAAGAGGGAATGGAAAGACCCTAAGAGCCAGAGGACCAGGGAGTTTGCTGTGAGACTGTAATGTCAGAAGCTACACTCATAAAGTCTCACTAACGTGATCATCCAAACATGAGCTGAACAAGAACAGAAATAATAGACATCCTAAAGTAGATGGCAGTAAAGTCCAGGAGGCCCCAACCCTCCACAAAGAACTACAGGAAACTAAGGATGTTGAGAATGGAAAAAGAAGTCTTCTCCAGGGAAAGGCACACCAGTTGGTTACACAGTACCAAGTGGTCAGCCCTGAGAGGTCTTTTACCCATCCTTTTATGCAGCTTCTCCTTGAATCTGCCCAAGGAGCCTTGTACCTTCCAGCTTCCCACAGCAGATGAAAGGCTGGGGACTCCTTTGGAGACACCCCTGGCCTAGTGAAAGAGGAAGGTGAAAAGAAGAATTAGTTTTCCTCAGCATGACAAAAGGTCTCTTAGATGGCACTGGGGTGGGTGTCAGGGAGGACTAGGAGTACAGGAGGATGCTATACTTGGCTCTCCTGTGGGGAGGAAAAAGTCAGTGCAGTGGAAGTTAATGAGACAGGAGTACCGAGTATGGAGGCAGAGCTAATAAGGAAGGCTGGGGAGCACCAGCAGACAATTGTATGAGCATTTCATTTCTCAAAAGGGCTGGGCTGCCCTGGAAGGCTTTCTCTTGGTGGTTCATTCCCTACATGTCTGGCTTCTGCTTTGGCCAACTGATCTCCCACCCCCCTCGCTGTTAGGTCAGCTCATGGGCCATCTTTGCTTGAAAGTGTATCTGGGCAACCAAGTTCAAGTCACACAGTCTCGTGGTTGCATGAGTACTCTGTAGACTTCTCTTAAGGATGGCTTGTTTCCCCATTGAACTTCAAGCCTCAGAGCGGCACCCACTTTGAGACTGCGACTGCAACTTTTACTTTGAGAATTGAAATAGTCTCTCAAGGCCGAGTGCAAGTTCCTCAACTATTTTCTGGGATGGACATAACACTTGGCCAAATGGTGAGGTAAATGAATAAATTAATAGGGAGATATATGCCAGCCATTATTTAAAAAGAGATATGGTATATATCAGAGAGCAATTAACAGTAAAACACAACACTGTTTTTTGAAGCATATGTTAAAGTTATAACTATGCATATAGTGAGTCATGATGCAAAAATGTTAATCTAGCTGGTTGAAAGCCAATTCCTATTCTAACAAGAAGCTAAGAGCATCAGTCAAGAATGCAAGAGATAAAAGAAGTTTATACTGGAGGGCAATGGATTTAGCTTTGAGCCTGTAAAATGTTAGGAGTGCCTTCAGGTCAAGAGAGAGGTTGTGTTCAGGGCAATGAAATCAGATATGGGTCATGGGGAAGAATTTCAGACGGGAAGAAATACTTGGAACTCCCCGGCTTATATGTGGTAATTGAAAGCAAATGTCAAATACAAGCTACAAAATGGTCTCACTCTCCCATGTTCCCACATGTGCCAGAACTGTGTCTCTGGGATTCACTGGCATGTTTGGCCTCAGTTAAGACAAATAAGAAATGAACCCATCTTTATCAGTGAGGTCTGTGCTTCTGGTGTTGATGACTTATAGGCAATAATCATAGACTTGCTTTTTTGGGGGACAGGCCCAGACACTACAGCACCAATCTGGTACCTCTGCTGTCAGGGATCAGAACCTCTGCAGAAATATCTGTTTTACAATATGAGAAGAAAATAACTGGAGCTCAAAGTTCAAGAATTAGCGTTTCCTTGCAACATTTGCTCCCCCAAATGATAAACAATTACAAGAATGCTCATGATTTTGCAGCCTGTGGTTGCATGAGCCTTGCATCTATTAACTTGGAGCTCATGGCCTTCTCCATCAAGGACACCAGGGCTTCGGGAAAATAAGGACTGCCAGAGTCTTCTCTAGCTTGAGAAGACCTAGAAGTCTCTAACAGAAACTCTAGCACAGGGTGCTTCTGGCCTACGGGGTGTATATAAAACTGGCTCACACAGGCAAGAACTCATGGAGGGAGACAAATGCTGGGTACTTGCTTCATGTTTTCAGGCTTTATGTGAATGACCATAGTGGAACTGATGACTGTAAGCTAGCTGTGAACATACTCCACATAGTGGGATTTATAGACTGATGGCTGTAAGCTAGTTGTGAACACACACCACACAGTGGGACTTATAGACTGATGACTGTAAGCTAGCTGTGAACATACACCACACAGTGGGACTTATAAACTGATGACTGTAAGCTCGTGTAGCTGTGAACCGAAACAAATAGAGAACTGAATAACTCATTTTCATCTGAATCTTAAAACATCTCTAAAATAATACTGCTTCGTTGGTCCCACTGGCTCCTTACTGGGAAGTCCTGACTCAGCAAAACTATAGGGCCATCATATACCACACTCTGGGCAAGATGCTGAAGACTGTGAAAAGCCACAGAAAAATGCTTGTCTGGACTCTATGCCTAGAATAATGATCTTGTGGAGACTCTGAACACCTCATGTTGCTTAGAACTGCACACAGGATGTACTGTGGATAGAGAGGATGAAAGATGAGAAGCAAAGGCTCAGGAATCTACTGGCCTCCAGGAGTGTGGTGAGAAGTAAATCCTGAGAGTGCACAGGCGTGTGTGTGTGTGTGTGTGTGTGTGTGTGTGTGTGTGTGTGTGTGTGTGTGTGTGTGTAGAAACCGAAACTGTAGACTAGATGCTTAAATCAAATAGTCACTCTTAAGGTTTGAATTTGGAACTTCTCTACAGCCTCGGTCTCCAGCTGGTGGAGCTATAGTGTAAGGTTATGGAAACCTTGGGAAACGCAGCCTGGCATTTAGCTGTAACCTAGATCTCTGCATCCTACTAAGCCACCAAGATGCGATGAACACTTCTTCTCACACTTCCTCCTCTAAAGATGATACTGTTCCTGCTGCCATGCCTTCTCAAACACCTCTAAAACAGTGAGCTGTGGGGCGAGGTGCCCTAATTTGTTCGATTGGGTCAATAAAGATGGCAGAAACCAATCTCTGGGCAAAGATATAGAGGTGGGTTTTCCAGCTCCCAGGAAGAAGAGGAGGAGACAAGATAAGGGAAAGGGCTTTTGGGCCAGGCTGTGGAGAGGGAGAAATCAGACACCATGTAGGTCTGGAGGACATTAGAACTTGTGGCGGCCTCCTCCTCCAGATGAATTCTAATATAGAATGGCTGATGAGTTTAGGACAATAGACTCTGATCCCAGCAGTTGTGTCATCTGGCTGACTTAAAAATATTAAGATTGGTGTTTTCCCTGCGATGATTCAGATGGGCAAGAGAGAAGGTATGGCCGTGGGGTGGTCATTGGCAGTCCTTGGAGCCAGCCGAGGGGGTGAATGGTTGGTGTAGAGCAATCCGGTGTTTATGGGAAAAGCATTAGGTAGCTGGTGGTGGCTGAGTACACAGCTGGTGGGTAGCTGCTGTTCCCACGGCCTACCTGGAGCAAGCATGTTTTTAAAAATTGCACGCAACAGCGAGCCAACATAAATCTTTCTTTCCTTAAGTTGCTCTGACAGGTATTTTAGTCAGAGCGATAAAAGAATCTAAGAGAGCCATTTTCTATTTCTCTAAGTTCTTAAGCAGTCATAAGAATGTCTATTTAAAAACTCAGGTACAAACAACAATGTCTGTTTACACCGGAGTGGGTGAGGGAATGAAGTGGAGACATCTCTCACTCTTTATTAGATAGATTTCCACCTCTTTAACTTTGGATCACACACAGTACCTCCTAACACCTGAATTATGCCTTCTCGCTTATTCCTGTTGGCTTTTATTTTCAACTTGGCAGACTCTACAATCACCTTGAGACGAGTTTCTGAGCATGTTCATGAGGCAATGTCTTATCATGAGGTTATGTGAGGTGGGAAGACCCACTATAAATAGGTGGGAAGGCACCACTCCCTGGGCTGGATTTCTGGTTGCATAAGAAGAGAGCTGAGTACAAGAACCCATAGCTCTCTGCTTCCTGACTGTGGATGCAGTGTGACCAGCCACCTCAAGCTCAGGATGCCACCATTAATATTCTCTTCCCAAAGTTGTTAATGTCAGATATTTGTCATAACAACAAAACAAGCAATTACTACACTGCCTGTAGTGGTTTGAAGTGGATGGCTTCCATAGGCTCATGTTTGAAAGCTTGATCCTCTGTTGATGGACTGTTTGAGAGAGATGTGGCCTTGATGGAGAAGGTGTGCATCACTACAGGAACCCTGTCAAAAGCCCACCCCAAAGCCAGTCTGTTTGTCTTTCTGTCTCTCTCTGCTTGCTGCCTGTGAATTGGATATAAAACCCTCGGCTACTGATCCAGCATCACACATTTCTGCCTTACACCATGGTAATCACGGACTAACCTGTAAAACTGTAAGCAAGCCCCCCACCCCCATTAAACGCTTTCGTATATATGAGTGGCTTTGTTCATGGTGTCTCTTCACAGCCATAGATCAGTAACCATGACACCATGTATTCAATAAATAGGGCCACACTGAATGCTGGCGTGGCTTTCTCTGATAAACAATAAATGTGGAGGTGTGATGAGACCAGATTTGTGCCTCATCAAACTCCTGGAGCCTCATGTGGACATGGTAGGCCAGAAACTGGGAGATGAATAAGGTGGTCACAGGAGGAGGCTGAGGGACGGGCTCTTACCTGGTCCATGCAAGGCCTACATGACAAGCAGCAGACGTAGCTAACACTGCTCACTTACCAGATGCCTCCCTTTACTGTTATTTACTCTCAGTGCTGGCATGCGCCACCGCCACCACACCTCTTTTATGTGGATGCCTGGGATTGGAACTCAGGCCCAGCACTCAGGTTTGACCAACTCTTACCCATTGGACACTTCCTGAGTCTAACCCCCAACTCGTTTCCAACATCAATGGCAGGATAATATATGAGGTCTATAGCAGCTTTCCAACAACGGGAGATGTGAAACCCCAACTACAAACTGCTTTAGCTGGCAAATAGGACGTGGCATGATACTTACTACCTTAATAAAAATGTTAGTCCCTTTTTTTGGTTATCTTTCAATTACTTTGAGAATATCAAGAAGAAAAGCTTCATCTTGCATCTGGGTATTTGTTTTTACAAAGGGGAAGGGACTTCGGTTCAGAATCCTGGGCGGGTAAGATCAAATTTAATATTATTCCTTACTTATTTTCATTGATTTTACTTTATTTTCTATTATGGGGATGCTTAAGGGGTTTCTGGTTTTTTGTGATATGAACTAGCAAAATTACTTGAAATGAGTTTATTGAAAGGAAAATATTAAACCACTGAGAGAGGCCATAATGCTACAACAGAGATCTCAGTTACAGAGACAGAAAAGCTGATTGAGGGACTATGTTGGTGGAGGAGGGGATAGCAATATTGAGTCTGTCAATAATGTGGTACCACTAGAAATGTACCACAGGGTAGGTTGCTTTCAGGACAAAAATGCTAGGAAGGAACATATTTGCTTCTACCCTCCACACATAGTAAAAAGCAGGTGACTGGGGACTCCTCAGGACTGCCCCCCAGAGCAGAGAAAATGCATATAAAGATGGGACAGGAGTCTCTAAACTGTTTTAAACTTCTTTGCTTGCTAGTTTTATACATGTCTCAATCATGTTAATGTTACTTTCATTATACTTTCTGATTTTAATGTCCCTTATGATCTTAAATATATTCATTTTACTCCTTCTCTTGACACCCATTTACTTGCTAAGCCTAGGATCTCCCAGGAACCTATGTGTCATCATCCTTACCTTATTTCAAGTTATACATCAATACTCCTAACTGATCTTTTGAAAATCAGACTTGATCAACTGTTATTCTGTGAGGAAAGTTCTTTGGTGATTCAAAAGCTTCCCACTGTGGCCAAACCCCTTCTCCCCTGACACACTTAAGTTGCTGGCTGAGGCCTGCAGAACCCCCCTTCTCCTCTTATCTAATTGTTTACACATTCTTGTCCCTTCATGCTCTCCCACTGGTCCTTCAGTGCCTGCATCTGGCACATTCTCCCACTAACCACAATGTTCCCACATGCAGTTCTGAAGACTGGACATCTGTGCCCTCTCCATGTAATTAGCTGCTAATTAATTTTTCAGTCCTGCGTTGAAACCTCGTTCTCAGGTCAAGTCCCACGACCTGTGCGCTAGGGCAGGATTCCTGTAATATGCAGCTGCAACACCACAGCTTCAACGCAACTGCCACAGATTAAATTTTAGCAAGTGTGTACTTTGCACTCTGATTTCTTTGTTTGTTTTCTCTTTTACTTTCTATTTCTTTTGCCTATCAAATCTACGGCATAAAGTGGACACTTACTATCTGTTGAATAAACTATATAGACTTGAACTGGTATCAGGGCAAGCAGATGACCGAACTTAGTCTCCTTCAAAGTAAAGGCTGTGCCTCCTATATTCAAGGTGTGTATTTCCCATACTATTTAACCCTGTATTCCTAAAGAACAGAAACAAATGGTCAGGTTTCTTTCTAAGAACCAGACAGCCAGGTTACTGAAGAAAAAGACTGTGTGCAGGGCTACGGGAAAGAAGGTTTCATATGTGTGCACACTTATCCAGAAAAGGCATCCACTTTCTGTCTCCTGAGTGTCATTGGCATGTGAAATGCAGGACAATACCACTAAGGCTGTCCCTTTACATAGGGGACTAGGTGAAGCCAAGACTTCCTATGAAATTACTCTATGAAATTACTCTAAACATGACAAAGTTCATTCTGTGAGAAATTAATTGATTACATTTTACACAAACTGCACATGCAATGGGTCCTCTTTGTGAGTTCAGTGGAGAGGAGCTGCACTGTGACTTGTGCAGTGTATGTCAACTTTAGCCAGGAATTAGCATAATTAGTTGTTATTCATAATTAGTTGTTATTCATAATTAGTTGTTTTCAGCTAGAAAATGGCTCAGTTCAAGAGCAGATCACTTGGCTAGAAAGGCCATGGTCTTAAGAGCTGCACTTCCTGGCTCCTAGAGGATTGGGGAGTCTTGAGGAATCCCCTTTGTCATTCTTTCCCTTTCAGCACACACACATATATGAAAACGTGTCTGTGCATGTATGTATCGTGCAAGTGTGCCTATATATACACACCAGGCCCCTCTTCAGCATTTCATCAGGGACTTGACATGGACATAGAGGAGCTGTGTAGCCGGCCTTTGCTACTTTGTGGGTTCTTCTTTTTCCCACCTTTTATCCCTTCGGTTTCACTCCCTAACGCTAGATAGGAGAGAAACAAGGATAGAGTCAAAGGAAAACCCTGCATCTAACTTATTCCTTTTGTTTCTTCTTTGGCTATGGCTACTAACAAGCCTTAACCAACCTTCCTAAATTACCAACAACCACCTACCCTGCCTCTCGGGAGCCTAACATCTATGTATCTTCTGAAAAGTTCCCAAAATTCCAAACGTTACACAAGCACAGAAAATTATCTGCAGTTGTCAAAACCACACTTCTGTTAGAGCACTTGGCAAATCATAGTCAGGTGCTGTGGATACCAAAGCAGCCCTATACCCCTACACCAGGGATTAAAACAAAAGCACAGTCTTATAATATTTATGTGTTTTCAAAAGAAACCAAAATCCCAGAATTCTCAAAAATGTCACTATAGAGCTGTTTTACACTTTTAGATGGACAGAACAGATGAGATTGGTGGAACTGGGGATATAGCTCAGGGTGTGCAGTACCCGCTCAGCATGCACAAGACCCTAGTTTCAATCACAAATGTCCCCCAAAGCGGTGAGGATGCTTAATATTTAGCAAAGCAGAAACAATTGTCCTCCTAATGCAGCAGAAGCTAACAACAATACGCGTATAGGCCAGGCCTCATGCTCTACTCAGTGGTCCATGATGGAAAGTGCCAGGAGACAAAAGCTACACTAAAAACAAAAGCCCATGCTGAGCCCCCTGATGCTCGCCACTGAGCATGGGACTGGACAGTGACTTTTTCTAACCAAATGAATACAAGAAAGGTAAGATATCAATTGCTGGGTCAGTTGATAACTCCCATTGGGCTAAAAGACTTATTCCCTTACTGGTTTTTTGGAAGCAAACATCTATGGTGGGAAGGTTTAGAGACAAGAAGCTATGGTTGACCTAAGCCAACAGCCAGCAAAAAGCCTACCCAGTCATCACTCCAATAGCTAGCAGAAAACTGTTTCCAACAACCACATGAACTTGGATGTCTACCCTTATCCAGTTACCTTAGTTAAAGTTGCAAGCCCCAGCAGATTCCTTGATTGCATCTTTGTGAAATCAGGAAGTAGAGGAAACATCTTGTCCAAGTCTGGGAACTCCCAACCCACAAAAATTTTGAGGCAATAAGCATGCATTGATTTGGTAAGATTTTGGTGACGTTGTTACACAGCAAAAAAGAGCTTGTTCTGTGTCCAGTACGGGGAATAGTATGGCAGTAGGAGATCCTGCACAGGAAAATGACTGAAGAAAGAAAAGGCAGGCTACAATGGAAAGACCAGAGGATAGTGGGTCCACGTGACAGCATCAGGAAATGTTTACACTTGTTGAAAAAGAATGGTTTGGGCTATTTCCTCTAAGAGATGAAGAACCGCTTTGTCCACTAGAAGAGATAAGACTTAAGCTGAGGCACATGAAAAGAATCAATGGTGTAAGATGCTCACATCAACAAAGAAATGAGAAAGGCTGTACAAAATGCAATGAGCACGCTTATGAGAGTTAAGAGATGTAAGAGTTGAGTGAGCTCTGCTTGCATTCACATAGAGTAAAGAGAAAATCTACCTCTAGGGTGGAATGGGCATTATGTGACTCTATGGCCTACAGTCGGGATGGTATGTCTATTATTTTTATTTAGCTATACAGACACATGCGACTTAATAAACAAGCATGACCAATTAGAAAGAAACCAGAGAAGGTACCCAAAGAGGCTTTCCTTTCTCATTTGCTAAACAGAGTAATAATGCCAATTATCTTGCCGGAGATGAGCAAATCGTGTGGATATCATTAGAACATTTTTATAGGAGCTAGACAAGCAAAAAACCATTTGTGTTTGTATGTGCACTTATCTACACTGTGTGTGTGTACACTGTGTGTGTGTGTGTGTGTGTATCCAGTTATATATGTGTTGACAATTCTCTTCTTTCATCCTTAGATCCAACCTAGACTGCCACAGATGATGATGTAATGTTTTGACTATTCACTCTGGAAATGGCATGCAGGCTGGATGTGGGATTATGAAGACTGCTTTAAGCAGAATGGGGGTGAGCTTTGGGAAAAGAAGGGAACCATCCAGCAGCTCAGGACATAAAGGGTAGGGGTGATTTAATAAATATATCACCACATGTACCCATGAAGGCACCACAATGAAGCCCATTACTTTGTATACTAACTTTAAACAGTTAACCAAAAAATGGTGATGAGGTAAGATAATCTCTCTTTAAAATCAAAACAAAACAAGACTCTGTATTGAACTGCCTTGATTCTGGGTTGTGCTTTGCCGGGCAGCAGAACCCATGGTGAGTTTCTGTAGAGCAGCGAGCATTACATAGAAAAGGCCAGTAGGGGGAGCCTAGAGACTAGAAAAGTAAAAGCTGCCTCTGCATGGGCCTCAGAAAGGGGCTGGAATTATTAGCTGGAGGCTCAGCTGTCCTGGATTGAAAGGGAGGATGTTTCCAAATATTTGCAGTGTTTTCATCACGGCCAACGATTAGGTGGAAAGGAACCCAAGTAAGTAAGTAAGGTCAACTTTTGGAAATTGCTCAGCACAGAATCAGATAGCATTGGTGTGGCTCAGTGGGGCTGGCCACACCCACACCAAGGACTCCTCTATAAGCATTGAGAAAATATCCATTAAAACAACAAGACAAAGGAGACGGTGAGGATATCCATGCAAGTATGAGAACTATGAAGATATCCATGCAAATATGGAGAGTATGAAGATATCCATGCAAGTATGGGGACTATGAAGATATCCATGCAAGTATGGGGACTATGAAGATATCCATGCAAGAATGGGGACTTGGCAGCAGTGCAGTGCTGGGAAGGCAGAGACACGTAATCCTCGAGGACTGCTCAGCTAGTACAGGCGAGCTGGCGAGCTCTGGTTTTAGTGAGAGATGCTGTCTCAAACTATAAGGTAGAGACTGAGGAATGACAGTCAACATTCAGCTTTGTCCTTTACTCTCATGTGAACTCACGTACAGATGCAATCATGCACATGTGCATATACACAGATGCACACAGAGAACAGAGTGCAGGAGATTGCTGAGGAAATATCTCCATCCACAATGTTCCTATGTGAACCTGAGGACATGAGTTTGATTCCCAAGACTCAGTAAGATGTGGTAGTTCCATGTTTGTACTCTCTGTGCCAGGGAGGTAGGAACATGAGGATGGATCCCTCGGGCTTGCTGGCCAGCCAGTCTGGTTTACCTGAGTTCCAGAGACAGACCATGTCTCAAATATCCAAGGTGGAAGATTCCCGAGGAACAACAATTGAGGTCATCTGTCATGTGTGTACAAGTTCATGTACACTCATGAACATGTACCAATGCATAAACTGCAAACACTTGTACATGTGCACATGCTCTCTCTCTTGTATACACACACACACACACACACACACACACACACACACCCCAAAATATTTACTGAGATATTCCCACTCTAAACAGTCACTTTAACTGGCTCAAAGGAGAGCAAAGATGGGTCAACTATCCTAAACTCACAGATAATACGCTAGGCCTGGGGCCTCTGACTGCCCCCGTATAACTACCTAACTAACTCTCAGAGGCTTCTCTGATAAATGACTTGTAGATTTGATTGATTGCTTAGGTCTGGGTCCAGAGGCCACAAAAGATTTGCAGAAGAGAGACCAAACAGCTGTTGGAAAACCTGAGGAGAAACACAACCAACCGACTTAAAAATTATTTCAGAAAATGTCCTGTAGAAGCAGAGTCCTCCAATAAGAGCAGCTCACTTAAAATATTTTGTTTCCATCTTCCCCAGTGTCTCTGTCTTTCTCTTCCCCTATTGCATGCCTGTCTGCTTAGACAGGATGCCCTCACTACTTCACTGTCACCTCAGTGACTTCTTTTCAGAGTGAGAGAGTTACTGTAACAGGGCCTCAGACTGTCAGTCCCCAGCTGTGTACCACAGGAGCCAAGGCAATGAGATGTGCAGGCAGCAGCCAGTGGGGCAGCTGCACTGGGGGTGAGGGGGTTGAGCATAATGCTCCATACAAATGCAGCTTGCCCACTGGAGCACCACCCCAGAGCTTCCAAGGGACCCAACAAAGGGATCTGGGGACAGGAGCACCAGACAGGAGCTCGGTTACTCACTGTGTGTTCCTTCCACCAGCAGCAATGTGGGGGCAGGTGGGACTGTGGTAAGGTCGAGTTGATTAAGGAACTGGGATTCCTGTCCTGGAGCACAGTGACCAGGACATCCCACTAAGAGGACCAGTGTTCTCCACACTAATGACGTATCTAGATGGCTTGGCCTCAAGGGCTTAGCCAATAAGATTTGACATTGCTTCCTGCAAAAAGTATTTAATCTCTGGTTCACTCTGAGTAAGTTGTATACGTCCCTTTTCCATAATGAATAAACGGTTTGGACAAGCAAGGACTCTCCTTCCTCAAAGACCACCAATCGAGGAAGTCTTAGTCAATACAGAGCCATGCCTAAGTCTCCTGCAGAAGGCCTCTCTGCCCTCCTGACACCCTCCCGAAGCTAAGCAGGATTCCCTTCTCCCCACTCATCTCAGGCCCATGGTTACCCACATCCCACTTTCTCAACTCCTTGCCGTTCTTAGCAGCATTTGAGTACCCATGCATTAGAGAACTGCAGCCTGGCCAGAGAAGCTCTGGCTGGGACCCCTATCTTAGGCTATGTTTCACCTCCCCTAAACAGTGTGTCTCATGAGCTCTGCCGCACCCAGATGATGGTGAGAAATGAACATGTAGCCTCATGGTGTTCACACACCCCAGCGGTGAGGTGACACGCAGAACCACACAGCATCAGGGTGGCTCTGGAGTTAGAAGCTACAACAGCACAAACTCCAACAGATTCTGAGCACACGGGTGTGAGAGCCCCTGCTTAGCAAGACTCATTCTAACAACCTGCCACCCTTAACCTAGAAAGCACAAGCAGGGCAAAGAGGTCATGGCCACAGGCTCACCCTCACCAACACGAGATTATTTGTTCAGACAGCACCTGGAACAAGGGGTGGAGGCAAACTGGGGTTCGGGGCCATGGGCATCTCAGATGGTTCAGACTTAGGAACTGGCTCTGCAAATCAGGGCTCACCACATTCCTTCCTTTCCTCTCTGGACCTTCTCTTTGGTAACAGTGCCTCCAAACACTCCTGGACACAAATAATGACACTGGTCCACACACTGAAACCCTTTCCTTCAGCTGAGAGTTTGAGATCAGTTAAATGATAAATGTTAATGTTGATTCAGATCACCTCAAAGTCCAACATGATAAAGCTGCCAACTGTGAAACACCTATATTCCCAAAACTAGTTTAAAAATATATTTGTGGTAATTAGAATGATGTGTCCCCGATAGCCCTTGGGCATGTGAATATTTGGTCTCTAGTTGGCTGCTGTTTTTAGTCCACCAGGAGGTATGGTCTTGCTAGAGGAAGTAGGAAATATGTCCCTAGGGGCAGGCTTTGAGGCTTCAAAACATGTGCTGTTTGCAGTGAGCTCTTTCTGCTTGTTTGTAGCTCAGGATCTAAGTTCTTGGTTGCTGCTCCAGCACCGCACCTGTCTGCCTGCCAGCCGCTGTCATGGTTCTCTGCTGTGGAGGTGATAGTGTGCTACCCATTTAGAACCAAAAGCCCTAAATAAACTTTTCTCTCTCAAAGTTGCCTTGGTAAAGGTGTTTTATCACAGCAATGGGATATATAAATATATTATACACAAAAGCATGTAAACATGAATGTATTACATTCCCATGACTGTAAAAAAATACATAATTGGCACCTTAGAACAAGGTAAATATATTTTCTCCCAGTGTGGGAGCCTGAAGCCAGTAGTAGTTTCAGTGAGCTGAAATGGAGATGTCAGCAGGGCTTTGATCAGTCCCTGTGCAGGCTCCAGGGAAGGACCCTGCAGGTTTCTGCACTTGCTGGTACCTAATATTCCTTGGGGTGTGGTCACATCAAGTTAGTTTCTTCCTCCATCCTCATACTGCCTTTTGTTTCAATCTCCATCTACTTTGTGCAAATAAGGACAGAACTGATGGCCTGTCCGGATACTCAATGGTGTAATCTCCTTCTCAAGGTCAGTAACTCAACAGCATTTGCAAAGATCCATTTTCCAAACAAAGTAAAATTAAGGTTCCAACTAATATCTTAATTATTTATTATTTAGCCTACAATGGAGTGAAAATGACATAACTATTTCTAAAGTGTTCTTTATAAACACTCCTCCAAATGCCCCACTGTGTACCTGCACAGGTGGACTCATCAGAAAAGGCTATGGAAACACCTCAACTTGGCTACAGTAACTCCAGAGATGCTGCCTTAGTGTTTGCAAGTTTAAACACATTGTTTCATGAGTGTACATCATTCTCCTGAAATGACACAATATTGGAGAATGCCTAGAGAAGATGTCACTCCTTAAGTGTCTTAGGAAGAGTAACCGAACCAGGACCCGACTTGGATCTTTAATCCCTGATCTGCATCCCAGCACACAGATTTATTTGGGCAGACATTACTAATATGACTGTAATTTACCTCAGGTGACTTCTGAAGCAGCTTATATGCATGCAAGAGCTGAACGGCCAGTCCAACTACCTCCCAGTTAAGTGACCCTGTCCCGTTCAGCAGGAGCTGCTGACATCCTGGGGATCTCCTAGAGACACTTCCTTAGCTTTCATAGTTAAGGCTGACATTCCCATATGGTACTTCCCATGACAACCAGGTTTGTGATCCATTCTCATTTGACCCTGGCAATTGTAACAGAAATATTTCTCCTCAAACCAAAAAGAAAATATCTCTTCAATTTACTTTTCTTTCCTTGGATCTGACACATGAAATTGTGTTTAAATTAACTTAGCAAGTTCCCATGAAGTCATTATGGCAAGAACTAGGTCATTAGATACCACATATGTAACTCTATATTCTTCTCCTGAAATGAACTCCACTTAAATCATGTTTGATCCATTTAAAAGAAATGCTTTTCATTTCAATAACTTCATTTTTATTAAGAATATGTAATATTTTCTATTATTTAATATATATTATATTTATTTACTTATTATTTACTTATTGTTGTATTGTTAAATTTTATCCAAACTCTGGTGTCACTATTGTGTGAATGAGGTACTGTTCATCCAGTGTCCTGGTCATGGGCACAGTAACTGCTTATAGTAATGAAAAGTAGACCATGCTAAATTTTCAGTGGAAAGCCCCAGAAGACCTTATTAGCACTATACTATTAATGTGAAAGCAAAATACTGACACCCACCTGGAATTAAGTTCTCAGAGACGTGTGAGAGACTCACAATATGTCCTTCGAAACAACAATTCTATAAATAGGAGTAAATCTCCTGACCAATGCACAAAAGGCTGAAATCACAGAAAACAAAACAAATTTTAAAAAAGAAACATCGGACCATGCTTTCTGTTATGAAAGTCTTTCTAATAAGAATGTATCTGCCATGGACCTCTCTGTTTTCCTAAGAGGGAGACAGCCAGGCAAACGGACAAGACTTCTGATCTCTTATCCAAGCTAGAGGCTGGAAAAGCAACCCAAGACACAAGAAGAAACAAAAGTGTAGATTAAAGCTTTCTAGAGGATGGAAATATTTGGAAGGAGGTCTTTTTGTTTGTTTGTTTGTTTGTTTGTTTTTGTTTTTCGAGACAGGGTTTCTCTGTATAGCCCTGGCTTTCCTGGAACTCACTTTGTAGACCAGGCTGGCCTCGAACTCAGAAATCCGCCTGCCTCTGCCTCCCAAGTGCTGGGATTAGGAAGCAGGTCTCAATCGTAAATCTAACTGCAACCCTCTAACTCAACCCTACCCTAGTCTAACCTCAATCTTCTAACCCAAACCTAGCCTAACCAACCCTAACCCAACCCTCAAACCAAACTCTTAAGACTAACTCTCTTATCCAACTCTCCCAACCCAAATCCTAACTTTCTATCCCAACTCTAACACAAACCCTAACCCTCTACCCCAACTCTAGCCTTAACCTGAACTCTAACCTCACACTAACCCTAACCTTAATCCTAACCTCTAACCAAACTAATGCTAAGCCTAACACTCTAATCACAACCTTCTAGCCCAACTCCAACGTTACCCCTACCCTAACACTTTATCCTCCCTTAAGTGGGCTACTAGTTCCTAGCAGCATTAGAGGGTCAGGAATTGGTATTTAGTATTGTTACTAAAAATCAGATTAATAGAGGCAGAGGCTCAGAACTGAAAGAGTTGTGATGTAGAAGGGACAAGAGCCACAGTGACAGGGATGAGAAGGGACATTTCAAAAGCACCCCTCCATCCTCCCCTGAGTTTTAGTACCAAGTCCAGGACCAACAGCAATGTGGGGCAAGAAGGCTTTGAGCAGGCACCTCCACTAGGTGACAGGCTTGGATCTTTCTGTTTCTTTTCCACAATTTCCTATTTCTTCTATAGAGGCATCTACTTGACATTGGATGGGGCATTTGAGAGATAGAATCTGAGACTTTTGAAAAAGCAATGTCTTTTCTGTACCATGGTTCACTGGTATAAAGTGAGGGTGGCAGAAAGCAGAGAAGGCACTGGGACACTGTCCCTGGAGGCCAACAGTGTTCTTTAAAGGATGTTCCTAAACTGAGAAAATGTAGGATAAGGCTGCAGTTGGAAAGAAAATCCATACATGTACTCATGCTAAAAAATGATGTTGCTATTTTTTAGAGCTTTGAATGGGGTATTCAGGGCTATATGAGTTGCCATCAAACCTATGGTAAGCATAGTGGCAGGAAATTGCTAAAGAGGTTTACATCAGCAACAGTTCTATTAAAAACATTTATTAAAATGTCTGTAATTATATTTTCCTGCGTATTGATCATAGCTGATGAGGTTTCTTGTATGTATGTAACTAGGGATTAGTATAGCTTGGCTATGGAACTGGGAAAAAAAAACAGAAGTGGGGGAAGAGGGTATCAGAGTGTGGAAGAGGCTGCAGAGTGTTCAAATAGATGAAAGAGAGGAAAAGGGAGGAGAATCAACAAAAACAATTTGCTTAAAAGTGAAGTTATGAAAGAAATATAACACTCCATATGACAATTAAAAAGGTGATGGATTTAAAATATTTTAACAATTAATATATATTTTAGGTATCTAAAATTAAAAATTTACTATATGTGTATAGTATTAAATGTTTATTTATTTGTTAATTTATTAATTTATTTATCATAAATTTACAAGAGTCTGTGTTTGCCAGTAACTATGCTCAGATAGGACACAGCTAGGGGAAAAGCCAGAGCCTGTATTGGTAACACATACTATAAACTTCAGGGACCAAGGCTTATTCTTGTCCAGGGCTGACTTCTACCTACAATGTGATGCTGTCTTGGCATTAATTTGCCACTTTACCCCTGTTATCTTCAGTGGCTACCCTAGCTGTTAGTAGGTCAGGAACTGGTATTTAGTTCTGTTACTCGTTACTCATAATCTAAGACTAATCAAGCTAGGCTGTAAGAGGAGGCATTCTCCCAGGAATTACAGTGCGGGCCACTCCTTATAGCCACTGTTACCTGGGGATTCTGCGGTTCTCTGGACCTCACTGAGGTCTAAGATCATCACCAGTGTTATAATGCATAGGCTGTAAAATTATAGCTGCTGTGTGACTCTTTATTGTAAGCAATCAATCACTTTCTATTCTCAGTACCAGCATACCTTATACCTTACTACTGTAGGCTACTTAATATACATATATACACACATACATACACACACACACACACACACACACACACACACACACACACACACACATATATATATATATATATATATATATATATATATATATATATATATACTCTCTATACACATTGTTTGCAGATATGGTTTCGCACATTAGTCTTGTCTATGCCTCCTGAGTTCTGGGATTCTAAGTGTACTACTACACCCTGATAACTTCATGATATATTTATTTTAATGTACTTCTGTATCAATAACACACATGGACAATTACTCTCAAATAACCAGAAATTATAACAGCACACTGTAGATTACACATGCCCCAGCTAAGCAGCTGATGCTTAAGTATTCATACGTCCTCATCTTTTGGCTGATGCTTTTGAACACTGACAGGCAGAGTCGGCCAACAGATCTCTGTGTCTACTTAATGACACCAAGGAAAGTTAAGTGGAAAACTGTCCTAGAAGAGTTCCTGGCAAGAAGCACATAGTTTTTAACTTCTCCTGAACCATGAGAATGTGTACAGTTTATAAAGGGGTGTGGGGAGTGCATGTGGCTATGATCCTGATTTATGCTGACATACAGACATGGCGTCTGAGACATGCAGAGTGACTTGCCAAGGGTTAAACAAGCCAATGGTAACTGGTGGATAGAATGGAGAGTAGATGGTTTCTGAAGTCTAGGGGCATACCTATTAGATTATACCAGAAAAATTACTTAGATGCCCATGCTGACCTTCCATAGAGAGTATGCCGTCATTTCACCATGAGTGGAGATACAGACTTATTCACTGGGGTACTTTAATCACACCTCTGCAGAACCAGTCTGCCTTGATATTCCTCAAAAATCTGTTTGGTCACTGGATGACCAGCCAGTCACAGTACACTTGCAAGCTGGGTTGCCATGTTCAGGAAGGGATAAGGTTCCCTGAAATTAAGATCTGGACAGTCAACAGCATGGCCCCTGCCATGGCTCAGCAGTTGCAGCTCAGCTGCTCCTCACTGCTGCAGAAGGCAACACAGCAGCTCCCCTCCCCCAGTCACAGGTTCCAGAGACAGATGCTTGCCAGGAAAAGGAGCCAAGGCCAGTCCCACCAGGGCTCAGAGGCTCCTGATGCTCTTCCCTTCCAGAGAAGACACAACTCAGTCCTCTAAATGAGTTTGCCCAGATCTGGATTTTTCAACCACTCATGTCTTGGTTCTTTATCGTTGTAATAGGTGCTCAGTGAAACAAGTTAAGGATGAGAGATGTGTGCAGGAAGGATTCTTGGAAGATGAATTGGCAGGACTGGGTTGTCATGAGGACCTGAGCCGGATTCCCAGAATCTATGTGACTCTATGTGACAATAGCCTGGATTGGTAGTGAATGTTTATAGTTCCAGTGCTCCAGTGCTGGAGAGAAGGGGTGGGGTGGTGGTGGGGAAGACAAGGTAATCTTTGGCGACTCACTGGACCATGGCCTAACCTACTCAGAAAGTTCCTTACCAGTGAAAATATACTATCTTGGCAAATACTAAACAAACAAACAAATGAACAAATAACTGAGACAGTTATTGAGGAAAGACACATGAAGTTGACCTCTGATCTCCATATGTATATTACACATTCATGCACAGACATCCAGTATCCCACCCCAAATCAGCATTTGCTAACAGCCATCTCATTGTTCAGGAATCCCAGGGACTCATTCTTATAACAAAATGAAACAATTTAAAAGTTTCCTTTGTGTTGTTTCCATTTTTCTACATAGCTATAGAGACTGCATAGGCAGTTGGCTCAGAATCTTTGCTTGCACAAGAGCGGCCTCGGTATCACAACTGATGCCTCTTCAGACAGACTATGCTGAAATTAAGACAGACTTATTTGTCTTTCCTTCTCTTAATAGCCTGTCTCTGGAGACAGAACCCATACAATTGGGGTGGCCTACAGCCCTTAAAGTACTGCGCCTGAGTCTAGGAGTAGGCAAGCTCCTTTCACCATGGTCTCCTGATGCCTTCCATGTGTGTGCGCACCACTTCATGAGGCAGACGTCATAAGACTTTCCCTGCTGCTCCCGAATTAACCACCTCCTGCTTGAAGTGACCATCAGGGTTTCCTCAAGATGCCTTTTAAAAATACTCATCTTACTCTTTGCGCAACTCCCCTGGGAGGAATCTCTCTCTCTCTCTCTGCAAGTCTTCACAGCAGACTTCAGAATAAAGAGATCTGAAGACAGTGACAGGTCTGACTATAGAAGTGTGTGGCAGAGCAGTCTGTGGTGATGTATGCTTACTATGTGTGGCTATGGACATGTGCTAGATTAGAAGCTAACATTGAAACTATACATCTTCTCCTACCCATACCCAAAATGTCAAATTTTAGTTGACCGTAGTGGTAGAAAGGAGGTGATTGAATAAGATACCCATAGACGTATCTCCCTGCTTATAAGATGACTTGAAGATATTCAGTATTATCTGCATTAAAGGCCAAGTTTGACCTGTGAGTAGGGTAGAAAACTCATAGCTGGAAACACAGGATGACAGACTTCAGGGAAGATGTAAGACACATGTTAGGTGCATATGGGGAGCTGGTAGGGTGGGCAGCTGAGGGAACATGGGCTGTGGGCTTGGAGGAGCTATTCCGCCATGTACCACACTGAATCCTTACAATAGTCTAGGTAGGCCAGATCTTTCTGCATTGTAGATGTGGAGGGTAAATAGGGAAAATAGGCTCAAGAGGCAGGATTTAAAGTGAGGGTCACTACTGGGGATACAAATTAGCAGAAAAATGTCTAGAGGTCCTTTGCAAAACTAAAATAGAATTACCAGATGGCACGGTAATCCCAATTCTGGGTGTCTACAGCATAAGGACATGGAATCACAATGCCCACTGAAGTATTACAACAGCTACAAGCTCGGAAAAACCTGTCAATCAACAGATGAGTATGTAGAGATAGCAGTATAGTTCTGAGGTTCAGCCCTTTCCTAAAACATGTAAGGTCTTGGGTTCAATCTGAAAGAGAAAAGAAATTCAGTAACGACCATTCTATTCCTTCTTCTATTAATTCGCTTACATTCACATACACATGAGAACTGTGGTATTTCAGTACCCAGCTTACTTTATCTAGGCTAAGTTCTACGAGTTGATGCAAATTGTTATAAGTGACCAAATTTTCTCTGTTGCAAAGCTGATTTACGTGTGTGTGTGTGTGTGTGTGTGTGTGTGTGTGTGTGTGTGTGTGTGCATGTGTATGTGTATGTGTGGGTGTAGGTAGGTGGTGGGTTATGTTTGTATGTCTCTGTATATCTGTAGACAGGATGTCTTTTTGAATGTCAGAAAGCCACATCAGGTATTCTCTTTTATATAGCCATATTATTTTTTTAAAGATTTATTTATTTATTTATTTATTTATTTATTTATTTATTTATTTATTTCATATATGTGAGTACACTGTCGCTGTCTTCAGACAGCACCAGAAGAGGGCATCGGATCCCATTACAGATTGTTGTGAGCCACCATGTGGTTGCTGGGAATTGAACTCAGGACCTCTGGAAGAGCAGTCAGTGCTCTTAACTGTTCAGCCATCTATTCAGCTCCTCCACATTGGTTTTTAAAACAACCTCTCACTGATTGGTTAGTTGTCTCTGAGGACAGCCTGTCTGAGCTCTCAGCCCTCACCCACCTGTAACTAGGTACCCCTGACTCACCGTGCCGCGCTGATCACATACTCTGTGACCCGTCATGCTGTGCTTATTCTATGTGCTCTGGGGATCCGAACCCAGTTCTGTGCCCTTGCATGGTGGGCACTTTACTGACTGGGCATCTCCTCAGCTCATTTGTAGTTTAGAATGACACTCTTGCTGAATTCCAAGCTCAGATTGCATCCTCTAGGGTGGAGGTTTTTTGTTGTTTTGTTTTGTTTTGTTTTTTTCCTGATTGGGAAACCATCAAGGCATCCCAGGGGTAACAGAAGTGTAGGGGTAATCCTAAAATGATGAATACTCTTCCATTTCTTCATCATTTCTGTATTTGGCTTTAGCTCAAAGACTGAGAGGGATCTTCTGTAGCTTCAGTAATTCCCTTGTGAGTCACAGTTATGGCATACAGCAGTTAAGAGGACAGGAAAGCACAGCCCACAGGACATGACCTCAGCCAGACAGAATGAGCTGCTTTCATTAGTTCCACGTGGTGGACAGAGCATGTCTAGATTTGGATCCGGGCCTGCAACTCACCAATCACATAATCATGGCATTAGAAATCATGATAAAATAATGACATACAAAATCAGCCTACCTATCAGTCTGAATTTAAATATTTTGAACTCTGTAATTTAGGTTTACCTATTTTAGTTAACTTCCCGACATCTCAGATTCTAGTTTGGCAAAAAGAGACATAATTCACTGGGATTTGGTAAGAAGACTGAATGAATATATATATATATATATATATATATATATATATATATATAAGAACTATCTAGTGGTGAGATATATAAAGGTTCTCAGTATATTTAACTACAATCATCATCATCATCATCATCATCATCATCATAGTTACCATCATGTACCAAGCTGCTGTTGAACTCATTATGTGGCTAAGGATGGCCTTAAACTTCTGATCCTCTCTCTACACTTCAAGTACTGATTTCATCACCACATTTTTTTTTATGCAATGCTGGAATCAGACCTAGAACTGAGAGTATGCTGGGCAAGCACTCTACCAACTGAGCTATATCCAGTTTCCTTAAGAAACACATTCCACTTACAGAAAATGGGTTAGCAACAGCACATATTTCACAGAATTGTGAGACAATGAAATATAGCACAATACTTTGCCTAGAACATTTTTAGCTGCCAGAAATAGTAATAGTAACTATAAAAACTAGCTAATTTGTTCCCTACATACTCTCTTTTCTCTTTAGGGATTTTAGGTCCTGGTGATTATTTGGCAATTCTGAGAAGTCTAGTTTCTGAATCACATTGTACAAATATTCAAGAACTAATTGCTTCTGTGGAGCCGCCTGATAATCATGTCAAGAGTACTATCGTGTTCATCTTGCCAAGAGAAGAAGCTATCATTTTGAAAGAAGGTCACTGAATGATTATATATCTTGTCAAGGACATCAGCTTTATATGAAGAATACCATCACCTTTATCACCAGCAAATATAAAAACCAAAAACGACTATACATTTTCTGGTACTAGGACATAGAAAATGAATTTGTGAAACAGTAAGGCACTTATTATGAAAAATGGTAAATCACACACATTGATAAATAAAAACAGTTGCGTGCATCATATTCTACTGTACAATAACATGGTGCTCTGGTGCAAAAAGTATGACATTATCATGGTCACAGTGTCCTTAATAGCATCAGGAAGTCAACAGAAACCAACGTTTATGTACTCCCAACAAAAACTAGGTATTAGGACTTTTTATTTTGAAGGATTTTCTGGTTTTGTTTGATGAAAAAATGCACACTTCAAGGTTAAAATATTGATATCCCTAAGAGGTCCTTCTCACAGCTACACAGCATCGGTCTGAAGACAGACCATAGCTTAAGGCTCTAGAGGCTGAGGGAGATCCAGATCATCAATCATGCACTAATCATGCTTCTGGAGATGCATCCTTCAACCCAGAAAGAGCTGACAAGGAAACAAACTAAAGCAGATTCGTTCTGGCCATTTGATTTTTTCATCCATACTGAGCAGTAATGTCATAAAGATCACAAGCACATACCTGTGTGTACTCCAAGTCTATGCCCATATGTGAGCTTCCATGAAATTAAGTGCCATTTCTGGATATGTGTAAACTAAAGAATTGCAATATGTTTGTTTCTGGAGGAGAAGCATGTCATTAGGATGTTTGGTGTAAAAGACACATAATTCCATAATCCCAACTCTCCAGTTCTTGAGTTTATTAAAAACACACAAGGCATATTTTTAAACTCACTAAATGTATGTAAGTGCATAAAATAGAAAATGCACTCAGGATATCTGGCAATATTTACAGACATTGTTGATAGGCACATCTTGGATTTAGAGTAGACAGTGCTACTGGCAACTAGAAACTAGAAATGTGGGCTTTTGTCAAACATATTGCATGCATGCATGAAACAATCCCACAACAAGGAGTGAGCAAGACTCAAAGGGCTGCAAATATCTCAGACAGATGACCACAAGGACCTCTCTTGTGGACCTTCACAGGTAGTAACATTCATTCAGGGGTGGGACTGCACCAGTTATCCATGTTTAAAAATGGTAAAAGCCATCCACACTTTCATAGCTCAGACACAGCACTGTCACCTGTGATCAACCGATGACATAATAAGCCAATGGCATGTTCAAGAATTCAGACCTCAGTTAGGAGGGTATAATAACCAAAGGAGATCAGATTCTAACAAAGCTACATTTGCTTGAATGCTTTAGATCTGAAGCCGGCATTTGAAAAGGTATTCCTTCCAGATATCAAACCAGAAAACATGTGAGGAAGTACTGAGAGCAGCATGGAACAGAAATGGACCTTGCTTGCTGACACAGACACTTGGGAGTCTCACGTCAAGGAGTCCCCCTATTGCTCCACTGCTCCTTTCTTTCTAAGTCAGCTTCCCCTCTTTGTTCACTCTGCATCACAATGTACAATGAAAAACTACGACTCCTGAAGTTTAAGTGATCTCTAAAATCATGCAACAGACTCGTCGCATTGCTAGATAATAAAATAGATAACATACATGGATTTCTAATACCAAGGAGTTTCCTAAGTGTTTCACTGAATCTAATCCCTTAATGTTCAAACTACCCTGTGAGGTTGACAACAAGATTATCAACTCCATATTACTGAGGGGAAAATTGGGACACAACACAAAGAGATTAAATACTATGCATGGCAATCAGATCCTAAGATCACAAATGAGTCACACCCTTGTATAGGGCTCTTTCTCCACATAGAGGTTGAAATTCTAATGTCATTCAGTCCATAGTATGCGTATTTCTCTTGGTGACTGGTAGCAATAGCCTGTAGGAGCAAATAACCAGAAAAGGAAGGAAGGAAGGAAGGAAGGAAGGAAGGAAGGAAGGAAGGAAGGAAGGAAGGGAGGGAGGGAGGGGAGGGAGGGAGGGAGAGAAAGAGAGAGAGAGAGAGAGAGAGAGAGAGAGAGAGGTGGGGACTTCAGTTCTTTGGCTATAAGGAATTAAGATATAACTACCACTTTACAGAGGAAGAGAAGGCCAACCTCTGGAAAGAAATGCAATTGGCCAACCCACAGACTATAATCTTGGAAGATTCCAATGCCAGGGCCACTACATCTCTGGTAAATATGTATGTGGTAATAGAAGTGTTAAGGTATATCCATCAGATCCAAAATCACAAAGGAACTAAATGGAAACATACATGTTTAAATCCCAATGGTCAGTTTTTAGGTCCTGGGATCCCCTCAACCCTTAGTAAAAACACATTTACAACCTCAGCAGCAGAGAAAAGTGAATGATTTTGCTCACCCTATTTAGTTCTTCATTGTCTTTTTAATTTCTATTACACACTCATTCATGCAAGGGCACATGTACACATTATTAATTCATTCTTTCTCTGACTAGACTGAGATCCATGTGAACAAAGATCTCTGTCTTGCTCTCTAGACTACTGTCATTGCGTAAGCAAATGGCCTGTCATCCGACAGGTTGTTGTCCTCTTTTCTTTTTTTCTCGTTTTGACAAAATACTCTGATAAATATAACTTAAGGGAGAAAGAATTTATTCTGGCACATGGCTAAAGTCCACCATGGCAAGGACATCAAGGCAACAAGACCTTGAAGCAAGTGGTCACATCACATCCACAAACGGGAGGCATGCTGCAAAGAGCTGCGTCTTCATTCACTAAGTCTAGGATCTCAGTCTAAGAATAGTGCAACGCACAGTGGATCAATTAATATAATAAAGATAATCTCCTACCAGGCATACTCAGAGGCCTAGGTGATTCCATGGTCTGTAAAGTTGAAAACACAACCCATCACAGTATTTAAAAGCAATGTGGAACATACGAGATGGAATTAAGTTATCACTGAAAAGCTGAGGCTTGGTGGATGTTCCAAGTCTCTTGACAATCAGTGGACTGGGAAAGCCAAATGCGGTTAGGTTAGTTGTATTATGTATGTTGAAGATGCGCACCCTGGGCCATTTTCTGTAACTGGAATGTCTGACATACGACTATGCATTTCTGTAATGGTAATTTCATTTACTTGGCCAATGGAATGTGTCTGGAAGTGAAAGAGTCATTACATACAATGACTAAGGAGGTGTCACGTTTCCATTCACATTCCTTGCTGTTCTGCCACAGTAAGAGAAGAATGGCTTTAACTAGCCTGCTGGCTCAAGAGGGATGAAAATATGTAGGGCAATGCCAGAGTTAACCTATAATTAACCAGCAAGCCTGGATTAGCCAACGTCAACCAGCGCATGAACACTGGAACAAGAACAATTGCTTGGAGCAATTTGAATTAAGTTCTTCAGCAAGCAGCTAACACATTATCATAGAGTAGGATGAGTTCTCTGGGTTTATAGCTCATCAGAGACCTATTAACATGGAATTTCATTGTACAGATATATTGGGGAGGAAAGTTCCAAATGGTATAGGCAGGTATAAATGGTGCCTTGATAGTCCTTTTGTGTGCAATACGATGCTTTTCAACTACTAGGTTAAAAGCATCTTTTAGGATAGAATATTGCAAAACTCATGGTTTTGATAAAATAACAAAGCCAATGTATAAATATCCATTTCTGAAATTAAGGCAATACAAAAACCGTGCTATATAAGATTAAAGGGAGAATTCAAGTGTGAGTTAGAGCCAGGAGTTCAGCACAAAGAAGCCCAAGCCAACGGACAGCAGACAATGGTTAATCATCTGCTTTCAAGATCTGAAAAGGCTAAAAAGGTTTTGGATTTCTGTAGCCTGGAGTTTCTAACTACTTGAAAATAGTGTATTATTGTCCACAATTCAGCCAAAATTGAAAATAGATCAAAGTCAGATCTATTTGGTGTAATTTTTCCTGGGTAAAGAGGCAGCAGGAGTGTTAAAGCTAAATACTATGGACATGGAAGACCCATGAAGCTATGAGTGGGATAGAGTTGTCCATACACAGAGGCAGTCAGGCTCAGCAGGCTGTAGAGATGCTGCATATGGAAGCCAGCTCCACATGGAGGCTGCTACTTCTGCCTGTAACAATCAACAAATCATTCTTGTTTACCGGGGCTTACTGGAACCTCCACATCTACCCCATACCCACTCTGCTAAACTCTGCATTATCTTCAGTCATCACAGAGATGCTGATCAGTAACATACTAGCTATGATCTAAATGTTTATGTTCCTCAGTTCCTTTCATTTGTCACCCAGTTTCATATGTTGAATCCTACCCACAAAAGCTAATGTACTATGACATGGAGGTTTGGGGATGTGGTTAAGTTATAAAGATTGAACCATGGTAAGTAAGATTAATGTCCTTGTAATCAGCTAAAAAGCCCAGGGTTCTCCTATCCGCTATGTGAGGATCCAGGGCAAAGATATCTTCTTTGAGGAAGACAGACACTAACTATGCCAGAGCCTTAATCTTGGGCTTTCCAGCTTCTGGGACTATGAGAAACAAATTTCTAGTATTCATACTACTCACTTTATAATATTTTGTTTCAACAACCCTGATTGGCAGACCAAGATGGTACTCTTCTGTTCTCAACATATAAAGCTCAAAAAGTATAGTTCGTTGTACATGGACAAACAGCTATTAACCTGCAGAGGCTGGAACAGACCCCAAGGCCTTGGAGAAGAGCATGCTGATAGCTTCTTTTCAGGTTCTTTTTGCTTTCTTAGTGTTGAAGATTTAAATTCTATTCAGTTTTTCTCTGCTCACTATTAATTCCATAGATTATATAATGCATTTTATCAGAAATACCGGTGCCTCCATATTTCTCTTAGAAAGCATGGCCATATTTGTCTGCTGTTTGCCAGCACAGTCTCTGATTGATGCAAAGCTAATCTAATTTGATTCCACCCAAGCCCTGGCATGGCATGAAGCTGGTTAACAACACTACCCTTCAGTTATGGAAATAACATGGAAGACTGGTGTGTATTTGCACCCTGGTGGCCCTGTAATTCAATGTGCCTTATCTACTCACAGAACAAGAGTGGTGATAGAATGCACTAGTATGGGTCTTTGCTATTAGAACTCTATGCATGGTGAACTCCTCTGGAAGCTCAGACAGCCTTCCATTGTAAAGCATTGCCCATTTGCCCTGCCATTATCAGGCAAAATACCTGTTCTGAAAAGATCAGCAATAGCTCTACAAAGCTCCTACATTTAGGGAGAATTATGCAGCATTCCACCCCCTGCTGAGCCAATAATGACTAAGGGATCCTTGTGTTTAAAGAAGTTCTCTCAAAAGTCCTTAGGAACAGTATCACAGAGCAAAAGAATAATTTAAAGAGCAGAAAAATTTTCAATCAGAAGTGTTATCATTGGCACAGGCTCAGCTGTAGGAGGGAAGAAGCAGGCAACTCTCCATACCATCCCAGACACCGCATCATGTCCATCTGCTCAGTCCCCTCCCCTCTTCTACGAAAGGCACAGAGAGCCAGCTTGTATTTAGCTTTTTTTTTTTTTTTTGTATTTTATATATCTTAAAATTCTTTCCATACTGCTGAAAACAGTAGGAAACTGCCATAGGTCAGTTTCTTTTGAAAAGTAGAATCTGTCTGAATGAGAAGTATTTAACTTCAGAGAAAATAGACCTATGTCCTTAAACCATTTCTGCTCATTACAGATGGATCCCAGCAGAGGAAGTGGAGAAAAGAAACATCACTGGAGACCAAGAACAGACAAACAAGGAGCCTCCTGGGAGTGCCAGCCCTTGATGTAATGGTTTTCTTCCTTATTTCCTGTTTGTCCTTTGTGACTAGGTGTGGTAGGTGTACTGAAGCCTGCCTGGCTTTAGGGAGATGTCCTTCCAGCCACCATCCTTCTGCTCCTCTGTAGTACTAGTGCATATGATGGTTCTTTAACAGTGATTTGCTTAGTTATGCTTGAAAGTTCAATAAAGGGGAGAAAAAATGACTCCTATCTCCCCTACTCTTCCCAAATAATCCAGTTTCTAAAAGTGGAAGGGTCTCTGTAGATAAGGACTATGAAAGGCACGTGGCATATGTGGCCACTTTGGCTTTGCCACAAGGAGGCTCAAAGAAGAAGATATCTTATTCAAGTTTCAGATGACCCTTGAAGTCAGCTTCTGAGACAAATTTCAAATCTTTTCCAGGTACTCACTAATAAGAATGGTAGCTCCAAAGGGTCTGCTTGGGCGGAGGAAGAAAAGGCCAAAAAGTATTGTAGATCTTTTTCTCAAAAGAGGTTGAAGGGCAAGGTGAGACCCTAAGCAGATATCAGACAATTAAGAGAACAATCTGCAAGTAGTAAATAAATAAATAAATAAATAAATAAATAAATAAATAAATAAATAAACGGAAATGCTTATCTAATCGACCTCATGCTTAGGAAAGTAGGAAGATTTTCATTGATTCTCCTATGCATGTTTGGAACAGTCAGCCTTTAAGTTCAGGCAACACCAACTTAAGTCACCTAGCTTTCAAAGACTGTTGGAAACCCCAATAAAGTCAAGGCAAGTGTGAGGGGTGACTGGTAGAAATATGATGGAGTTTCTGCTGGCAGAGGAAACATGCAGGTTATCAAATATTTCTCCCCTCAAAATTCACAAAGGACAAACCTTGAACCTACAAACATTATTCTGTAATGGCTACTGACAGCAGGCTACATTCCCATGATGTGGCAATGACATTCAGAGTGACAACAGCAGGGTAGCATATACATTGTTCACTTTAGGTCAACAGCCAGTTTCTAGAAATCCAATGTTCCATGTGAGGATGCTGAGATGCCCACTCTCTATGATTTTTAAACGGAAACCATTTTGCTATGTTCCATTGACTTTCTGAACATATTTCAAACATATCTTTGTTAATATATAAATTGCCTGCTGTCATTTAAAAAGATATCTTGAAACCAAAAAAGTGTCCCGTGGAGTGTTCAAATACTTTTAATCTACCTGTAGGTACCGAACTGAGCCTGACCTATATTCTATGAATCAGTTCTGAAAGAACCATGCTATATTAGGAAAGAGTAACCTGCTAGAGGTGAATGTTGCAGGTGGTACATGTGATCACTGTGTGCCGTGCTTGGCCCAGATGGCAAATGGGATGAAGGCAACCTGTGTGAATTGCCAGAAAGTGCAATTACATTGCTAAGAGAGCCTGCGGAGGTTGCAGTTCCTACAGCAGTGGGTATATAAAGAACATGAACAAAACAGAGAAAATAGGGAGTGCCTTAAGGAGGGGGTCGGGACTCGATAAAAGGAAAGGAAATTAAGGAAATTTCATAAAAAAAAACACTGGGTAATTGAGGTCTAGTCAAAGAGATTGAAGTATCAGGACTTCCTCTAAAGCTAAAGGCTCCAAGAGGAAGCAGTAGACACTAAGAAAGTCAGAGACTATATTATACACAATATGTTCTGGTAGACAAGGACATGGTCTAAGGAGGGACAAGGGCTAAGTATGTGAATGAGAAATAAGTGACAACAGCCAGCAGGGTTGCAAACCTAATTTTAAGGAATAAAGGTTTCCATATGGACAAGCAACTAATCATAGACTTTGAGAATGGAGATGGCTTGCACCGTTGTCCCAGATAACCAGGCGTCTTGCAAATGGCTGGTTTATATAGCTAGGCAGATGGTCAGTCAGGCTCTGGAAGCTGAGATGCCCCCCCCCCACACACACACAGGTTCCTCACCCATTGTAGGCATATACTTACTATGGGTATATCTCAAACTACACTGTACCCGTGAATAGAAATACAGACAGTGACTACTGGGGCTGAATAGCAATGAACTTCTGGTAAGGCTGTTTCAAATATTAACTTGTTTACTTCTTAAACATTTGCTCTGGTGGCAACATATGGTTTCCTAATGAGAATATGGATACACTTTTCATCAATATATGCTGAAGCACTAGTAATGCTTGGTAAGAGATTGGGAAAAATATGGGCTTGACCATTACTTTCAAGATGATCTCATGCTTTGACTGATGCATAGAGGGACATCCACTCACAGCAATCTCGATTTCTGTTCTAGATGTCTTGGTGTTTCAAATTTCCCTGTCTAAATAAAGTATTGCATTGTAAAAGAGGAAACCCATAAAATATAAACTGACATGGAAATGCAAGGAGGAGAGAAACGGTGGGCAGTCTAATGCAAGCAAAAGCAAGTTTATTGTGCAGTTAAATTCTGTCTCCTTACCCACCAGTGACACTGGGAAGAGAAAGAAGAATGAGAACTGTGGTTCTAACATATGCCTTCAAAAAGAGAAAAGTCATCATTGGGCTATTAATATAAACTGAAGGTGAAGTCTGGTGATAGAGACAACAGAGAGAGATGAACTGCCACCCAGTGTGATGTCTTAAGTCTCTAATACCTTAGCAACTTCCCAAAATGTCATCAGCTTTAACACTCAAGTTTGGGTGCAAAAACTCTCGACACATCTGTAATTATAACGCATAATAAAATGAGGTCACCTACTCTGTAGTTCTATTATCTCTCTGAACATCCATTTGCTAGTCACAGAATCACACTGGATGGCAAGACTCGGCCGTATTCTCTCCTGTGCCAGGCGAATTAACCACTTTTGACTGTGTTTTAATTACCTGTTACCTCAAATAATCCTGTTACATAAAGTTTATGATTGTAACAGACACTGAGACTCTCTGAACTCAGAATCAACTTTTATTATTAGGTCTTAAAAAAAAAAAAGACTTCAAGATAAATTTAGGGGACAAAGGGGAAAAGTCCCATGAGAATAATGAGACTCTGTGTGGTCAACAGTAAGATCTCTCCTGTTTTGTTTTTTTTCATTAATTAATTAATTCATTAGGTATTCATTTTAAATCCAGATTGCAGCTCCCACTCCTCTTAGACAACCTCTCATACAGCCCCTCCCCTTTTCCGCCATCCCTTCTCCTCTGAGAAGGGGGAAGAGCCCCCAAGTTTCAACCCACCCTTGCACCCCAAGTCTCTGCAGGATTACGCATCTGTTCCCACTGAGGCCAGACAAGGCAGCCCAGTTTGGGGAACAGGATCCACAGGGGGGCAACAGAGGAAAGATCCCTTCTTAATGGCACCTGTGAAATACCATAGAAACTCAGATTTCCATCTAGATAACTTAGTCATTTTCAATGTCAAAGTGACACTTTTGAAGAACCGGGGCAAAACTCTGGATTCACAGGGCATTGCTTTTAATTGCAAGGAGGGTCTTGCTTACCTCAGTATTAGAAGAGTTCATTTAGTCTAGCTCAGTGGTTCTCAATCTGTGGGTCACATGACCTTTTCATAGGGGTTGCTTTAGATAACACAGATATTTACATTATGATTCATAACAGTAGCAAACTTCCAGTTATGAAGTATCAATGAAAACGATTTTGTGGTTGGGAACTGTATTAAAGGCTCACAGCATAAGGATGGCTGAGACCACTGATCTACATGATTCTTAGGTTTTATTTTCCAAAGACACAAAGCAAGACCAAAAAGATAGATAAAACTTTTAAGCATAATTTGAACTTGTCCTAAATTAGTTGAAAATGATCTGGGTGGGGATGGGGTTAAAAATAAGCAGAATCTGATAAGAAAGAATCTATGATCTATGACACTGTATAAAAAATGTTGGGAATATGTGACAATTAACTTCGACTGTCAGCTAAGAAACAACTATGGAAGCAGTGGAACAAACCTTGCCCTTTATCTATGATGGCATGACTGGTGTCTTGGGTAAAGGGTGGTGATCTAGTGGTACTGCTGATTCATGGGGATGAGCTTTTACAGCCTCCAATGGTCCTCCCTCTCCAGACTCCCTTTTCTCTCTGATTGGTCCTGGTTATGTCCCTTGGATAAGCCTTTTTTTCATGCATGTCATTGTAACAGTTGGGATTTCCTGGAGAGGTATCCCCTCTTTCCAGAGGTGGTGGTACAAGATTGAATCAAAGTACAGTTCTTCTTAAAGAGGCCATGCTAGGCATTCCAAATCAGTCCAAGTTCCCTAGTCTCTTCTATGGTGTTTTGTTTCAAGGGCTAATTAGATTGTGAGGGCTCTTATGCAACCAACACATTAGTCCTCTGATGGATTTATAGTATGGTGATGTCATTCCTGATAGGGCAGAAGTGAGACACAGTTACAGGAAGCAGGTTATAGGGGCTGTACCAGTGGGGGAATATCTCAGCTGGGCCCTTTCTGGATCTCTTTGTTCTTTCATTCCTGCCCATGTAGATGTAGAGAACAGCCTCTGTCACATACACCCCTGTCAGCCTGATGTTCTGTTCCTAGTGCACAGAACCAAAAAGTATGGATTTAAATCTCTGACATAATAAGCCAAAAGAAACCCTTCTCATCTTAACTTGTTTCTGTCAGGTGTTTAACCCCAAATGATGCAAAATATCTGATTCAGCATTCAAAGACAAAAGAAGAGAAAATTGAATTGGAACAATAATACTGATCCAGAAAAGACTGAAAAAAAAATAATAGTAAAGGAAGAAAGAATGTTTGTAAAAAGAAAACTATTACAGGCATTCCAAACTTTGAAAAGCTAAAAGAAACATTATCCATGTTAAGCAGACACATAAAAGAGATTCCCACTAAACTTCTAGAAATGAAACCTATGATATAAGAGGCGAATAATATGCCGGATGAAACTACTGTTGAGTTAGATGCTGGAGAAGCAACACATAAGTAGCCCGAAGACACAGGGACAGATTCACAGTGATAGACAGATCGGAAACATACAAAGAGAAAACAGAAAAGAAAATAAAGCATGGGTGACTTGTGGGACAATCAGTGAAATAAAGGACTCAATAGTCATGTGAAAGCCAAGGAAGAGCAGCCACAGGGGCTCCTCCCCTGTTTGGATCTGGGGTAACATAGATGGAAGACAGATATTAGTAAGAAAAATTCAGGAGGATCAGAGGGGAGGTGCTAGCAATGTGGAAATTTGGGAGTGGCTTAGCCATTGAGCTGCTTAGATCATATTAAAAAATAAGTCTCTCTCTCTCTCTTTCTCTCTCTCTCTCTCTCTCTCTCTCTCTCTCTCTGTGTGTGTGTGTGTGTGTATGTGTGTGTGTGTGTCTTTTGAGAATCCACAACATTGGGGCACAGCTGCCAGTGGGAGACTTAAAGCAGATTCACTACTACCACCGCTTCACCTGTGCTGGACAAGGCAAGAGAGGGAGTTGGATCCCCTGGGACTAGCATTACAGATGGTTGAGAGCTGCTATGGAGGCACTGGGACTTGAATTTAGGTCCTCTGGAAGAGCAACCAGAGGTCTTAATTCCTAAGCCATTTCTCCAGGCCCTGGAAAACTGAGGTTTTACATGAATATACAATAGAATAAATATATATGTGTGTCTGGAGTGGAACATGCCACAGTGCTTATGTGGAGGTCAAAAGAATAACTTGCAAGAGTTGGTCTGTCCTTCCATTATGTGGGTTCATAGGATTGAACAGCACCTTAAGCCTCTGAGGCACTCCACTGGCCCTAAAGCAAAATATATAATTATGTAAATATATTTAAGTATGTGTTTGTAAAAATAGATTTATAAAATATATTATATATTTATATAAATATGTTTTACAGTTAAGTCTAAAAATAAATTTATTATATATTTACATCCAGTGCTGGAAGATGCCAGAAGAGGGAGTCAGATCCCCTGGGACTAATGTTAGAGACAGTTGTGAGGTGCTGTGTAGGCACTGGGAATTGGACAATTAATTAAGATAGTCAAATATAAATATATTTTATATTTTTATATTAAAATGAGTTACAAAATAAAATTTAAAATAAGATAGATTAAATATAAATGAATTAAAATAATACAAAATGAACTATAAAATATAAAAATATATTTAAAAGATATATATAAATATGTTTTATATTTATTATGTATATATACATACATATATTTACCAAAATTATATACTTTGACATTCAAAAGTAGCTATTAAGCAAATGAAAAGACTGCAAAGGCTATTTTAAAGCTTTAACCCAATGCAGTTCTCTAGCCAGAGCACGTAGAAACTCAAAACCCAATGATTAGAAAGCAAATATCCAATAAAAAAGAGACAAAATATCTGAACAGAAACTTAAGAAGACATATCATTAACAAATATAGGCACAGAAATTTCACACCTATAATTATCAGGAAAATGCAAATGAAAGTCACTATTAGATAGAAGTGCCTATTTTCTAAAATAGAGATTCAACAGCTGTCACTCTCAGATGCTTGGGACAGCCAGTAGACTGTAACTCTCTCACTGCTGATGGCCAGGTAGACTGTAACTCTCTCTCACTGCTGATGGGCAGGTAGACTGTAACTCTCTCTCACTGCTGATGGTCTGGTACACTGTAATTCTCTCACACTGCTGATGGTCAGGTACCCTGTAACTCTCTCTCACTGCTAATAGTCAGCAAGACTGTAATTCTAATGTACTGCTGATGGTCATGAAGACTGTAATTCTCTCTCTTTCACTGCTGATGGCCAGAAAGATTGTATCTCTCTCACTGCTGATGGCCAGGAAGACTGTAATTCTCTCACACTTCTGATGGTCAGGTAGACTGTAACTCTCTCACTCCTGATGGTCAGGTAGACTGTAATTCACACTGCTGATGGTCAGGTAGACTGTAACTCTCTCACACTGCTGATGGTCTGGTACACTGTAACTCTCTCACACTGCTGACTGCTGGTAGACTGTAACTCTCATGTACTACTAGTGACCAGGTAGACTGTAACTCTTACATACCACTAATGGCCAGTAGAACTGACTCACACACACTGTTGTTGGCTAGAAAAACTCTCTCTCACACACTGTTGTTGGCTAGGGAAACTCTCTCTCTCATACACAGATTATGGACATGTGAAAAGGCATAACAACTTTTAGAGATTAGACAGTCAGGAATTTTAAAGTTGTCTTTATTTATTTATGTGTGGGTATGCATGTGCCAAACTACCCATGTGAAATTCAGAACACAACCTGAAAGACTTTGTTCTTTCCATGTACCATGTGAGTCCTGCAAGAACCTTTATCCCCTGATCAATCTTGCCAGGCTAGAATCTTTAACAGGCAAGATTGGATCTACCATATGTCTAGCATTTCCTCTCTTACATATTTATTTTTAAAAAAAGTAGATATGTCCATATAAATAATTTTGCAGAGACACTTGATTTGTAATAGCTAGAAACAATAAGACTAGAATCTACTTAAATATCTCCCAGTGTGTAAATGTTTAGAAAATGTGGTATATCCACAAACTATAAATAAATGAATGAATAAATTAATAAATAAATAAACACTAACAAGAGTTAAAACAAAAATGAATGTCAAAATAGTTAGATCCTATGAAAGAGCCAGAATCCCACCACAAGAGAACATGTAGGCTGTATTTCTACAAGATTTAGAATATGTACATTTATTTCTAGTGACTACAGGCTGCCTGGAATAAGGGGGAAAAGAAGGAATTAAGTGTAAACTTAAAAGGATTCTTGTAAGCTTCAGGGAATCCACTAGAATCTGCCTCTCACAAGTCAAATGGACTCAAGATAAGTGCTGTCAATGAACAGCCTGTTTCCCTCCCCTACCCATTCCTGAGGGTGGGATCTATTTCCCTTTCCCTGGCCCTGGGACCCCTCCTCCAACTCACAAGACCATGGGTCTAAGAGTTTCAAATGTACACTCAAGAAAATGCTTTTCTCCCTAAACTTTATCTTCTGCCCCTAACATCCAGGTTTTCTCTCAGAATCTCCATCTATGACAACTCCAAAACAGTTACCCACAGGCCCTGTTTCATCCTAGCCTCACAGACTGCTTCAACTGTGCCTGCAATGCTACCCCAACATGGTCCCACAACCTGGACAGCAGTGAAACAACAGCTCTTCCCAAACTGGGCCAATATTCCATCCAGCTTTCGGCCCACACCCCCAAAAACCTCACCTGGATGCTAGCAGGAAGTAGTCATGGATGATTATGGAGACCCTTACTCATTTATAAGCAACAAAAGGTTGGGATGTTTGGTTTCAAACCCTGGGCAAGGGGCTGAAGTGCATAATTTACATATCAAAGCTGACCTGGCCTTCAGGTTCATCACTCTCAGTCCCTACCTGGCCCTGGCCTTGCCCCCAACCCTGAACTTTCTAGCCCTTCCTTCAGAGGCTCTTCCCTATTTAATCCAGATATTTTAGTCTCCCCTCTCTCTGTCTCCCTGACTATCTCTCTGTCTCTCTGTCTCTATCTCTCTCTCTCCTTCCTCTCTTCTTTCTCTGCCCTTGGACCCTTCTTTTCATCCTCCTCTGCCCCGCCCCATGTAGACTTCCCTGCCTTCAATCCTTGGGGCCAATGAACTTGCCTTAGAGCAGTTTCCCAATAAGCCTGCCTTTAATATAATCTACTGTGGCTTGAAGGGGCTCTTTTCACCATCAGCGGTGGATAAATAACTTATCAAGGAAGAAAGGATATAGAATGATCACATGAAATTTGGGGAGGTTAAATATAGTCTCGAACATCAGGACGGTTTTCTGGATACACACACACACACACATACACCCCATCTTGAATATTAATATGTATAGATCACATTGAGACAGGCTAACTCCATGACAGGCTACACCATTTAATTTATAATTGACAACTATACTCCAATAAAGCAATTAAAATTTGCCCCCCCCCAAAAAAAGTGACAGCTCTAAAATGGAGAAAATGTTACCATACATTAACTCTGCATGCTTGTTCAAGAAGTGTTTCATACACTTTAGTAAACTGAATGTCCTCCCTGTTTTACCCATAAAACATTCAGGTCCTCTAGGAAATCAGTATCCCAGGAGGAGAAAACAAATGAAAAATAATAATGGAAAGGGCTTTTATATCTGTAAGTCGCCTCTATTCACTATGACAAAATCTAATACCCATAACCTTTGACTTCAGGGGGATACATACTGTCAAGTAGGCATCTCAGAGACAAAATGCATCTCTAAAGGAAGAAAGGAGGGAGGGAGGGAGGCAGGGAGGGAGGGAGGGAATGGGGGATGGGAGCAAGCAAGATTGATAACAAATACTTGAGAAACAAACACTAACCTCAATGCAGGCTGAATTCACGTGGCCTTTATTCCAGACTTAGCTCAAAAGCTGCCGTGAGTACACAGGGGCTCTGTGTCCACGTCCCACACCAACCTGTGTTTCTCACCCTTGATTATTCTGAGGATCCCAGTCTCACACCAGCCTCTCCATGTCAGGCCCTTTGCTGGCTACACCTCTAGTCAACAGAGCTCTGTAAAGTGCCAGACTACAACCTCCTGAGAAAAAACACCAGTAGTGGCTAATGTTGCAAAGTTCCAGTGTTCTGGCCTTCTCCCTAGCCTTTCTCATGTCCCCAGTGCTCTGTAAGGCTGTGCTGTGACTAGAATGAGTGCTCATATATCTACTGACAGTACATCTCAAGAAGTGCAGGTTTGGGGGGCTGGTGAGATGGCTTAGCGGTTAAGAGCACCGACTGCTCTTCTGAAGGTCCCGAGTTCAAATACCAGCAACCACATGGTGGCTCACAACCATCCATAATGAAATCTGATGTCCTCTTCTGGAGTGTCTGAAGACAGCTACAGTGTACTTACATATAATAAATAAATAAATAAATAAATAAATAAATAAATAAATAAATAAATAAGTGCAGGTTTGGTTTTTGTTGTTTTTGTTTTTGTTTTTCGAGACAGGGTTTCTCTGTATAGCTCTGGCTGTCCTGGAACTCACTTTGTAGACCAGGCTGGCCTCAAACTCAGAAATCTGCCTGCCTCTGCCTCCCGAGTGCTGGGATTAAAGGCGTGCGCCACCATGCCCAGCTGAAGTGCAGGTCTTTTGAGGAAAAAACCCATCCATCACTCCCAGTCTCTATGGCTGAAACCATTATATGGGATGTCTAACAAAGTTAAATGTTTGAAATAAATCAGAATGTAAAACTGTATTCATGAAAAGACATCAACCACAGATGACAGATGGCTAAAAATTAGGAAAGAAAAAAAAACCACACATGTAAAAAATGAAAATAAAGAAGTTGTCAGGAGTTTTATTTTTCTCTCTCCTGTTCTCCCAGACTATTTTTATTGGGGCTGTATTGTCTTTATAGAATTAAAAAAAGGTATTATTGACAGGTGGTAGCTTGAAGGCATTTTCATTCTATACAGCTGAAATGAATCTGAGGCTTCTATTCATCTGGGAGGGAAAAAAAAGGAAAAAATAACATTTATTCTGCTCCTGTGGTGGGTGGTTGTAGCTGAGGCGGATTTGTTTGACTGCCAATTACTGGTAACAGTTATCTGGTTGTTATACATTTTATAAATGTGTCTAGCAGTGTTCTGAGCATTTAGAAAATGCCTATCAGAACTTAGTGTTCTATGCCACAGGATGAAGAAGACTGGCCCTAGTTAATTCAGTATGTAGCTCACATTTCACCGGAGCACAGTGTGTGAGGAAGGAAGCCCCAGGAAGGTCTGGGTTGAACACTGTTCTCCAGGGAAGCATGCTACACTGGCAAATTATCTGAAACATAAACCGCCTTCTGTAGAAGTGGGTGCACTGAATGTTGGGAAAAAAAACTGGGCTGGGTAAGAATACTGAATCACAAGCCAGCAACACTAGCATAAACGTAGGACAGGAAAGAGTATGCTGATGGGAAGTGCAAACCAGCCCAATGCTTTTAAGAGAATTATCTGAGAAGTATGTAAATGTTGGGGATGTACCAAGCAGTCCTGGACCATTTCTGCAAAGAAAACGTTAGTTTAGAAAGCTCTGGGCATGACATAAGGGCTGACCCGGTGGTCTTGTTCTTTCATGAGAGTGAGATATTGGAGAAAGACCTACATCTTCAGGAGTTATAGGGATAATTATTCAACCATTGTGATGGCTATTCCTGGTTGCTAACCTGACTATATCTGGAATGAACTACAATCCCAAAATGGAGGATATACCTGTGATTCAGATCTTGAGGGTAGAAAACACAGACTTTTGATCTGTATATTGAGACATAGAAGCCATGAAAAACTTGGGACCAGTCAGGGTGGTTGGTACATGCCTTTAATCCCAGAAGACAAAGGAAAGTCATTCTCTGAGTTCAAGGTCAGCCTGGGACAGTGCAAGTTCCAAGTAAAGAACAGCTCAGGTCCAAGTGTGGTGGCACACACCTTTCATCTGAGCCATACCTTCTGCTGGAAGCCTATAGAAGGACAATGGAAGAAGGAGAGCATCTTTCTTTTCCGCCTGCCTGCACTTACTTTCCAGCACATCTTTTGGAATCTCCTTGTTCAGGATTCCAGCTTATTCAGAAGAGCAGTTGAAACACTCTGCCTCCTAGGTTTGAGCAACTACCAGATTCTTAGACTTCCCATTCACAGCTGCCCATTGTTGGGCTAGTTGGACTATAGACTGTAAGTCATTCCAGTAATTTAATTTAATATACAGAGACTTTCCATTACATTCTGTGACTCTAGAGAACCCTGACTGATACACCCACACAAACTGGATTGACATGTAATTTCTAAAACAAAATTTGGAGATTTATATGAAATGAGTAAGAAAACCATCCATGACTGAAATATGTAATAAAAAAAAGAAAACAAGCTGAAATAATGCTCTTAGCACTTTTGGAAATTAGCAGATACCACCCTCAAATGTATGCTGTTTAGGAACTGACTGCCTAGGATGAGAACAAGGACATGCATGGGATTTTTTTTTTTATCGGAGCTCCTAAAGATTACAGTGAAATGCGGATGAAGCTCGGCTTCTCAATATACACACTTCTGAAATCTACTGGGATGTGGAATGCTTTTTAATTTAGGAAGTCATAAAAGAAGAGAAGATCTGCAGGTGTGGTGTTGAGTGCCTGAAATCCCACCTCTCAGAAGGCTGAGCAGGATCAGTCAGCACTGTCAGGAGATTGAACTTGGCCTGGTCTACATAGCAAGGCTACAAACACAAACAAACACCAAAAGACAAGACAGGATGGAAGGAACGTAAGTGGAACCGTTTATTGATTCAGAGAAAAAATAATAACAATGATGGGATGTCACCAAATTAAGAAAGTGAAACTGGTGATACAAGTGTTGAATGTAAGGGATTCATGTCAAGGGGCTCGTGTGCTCATTGTGGTACATAAGCAAAAGCACATGATAAGGCTTGCTCCTCATGACTCCTCTGCCCTACCTGCTAGAGTCCAAGACTCTGGACAGATACAGCTCATACAGCAGGTGGCAGGAAATATTAGGAATAATTTAAAGTGAGAACTTCTGGAGAAAGATGATTTCAGCCTCAGGATTTATTTTTAAGAATTAAGGAATGCCATGGGAAGAAAAACTCTAAGTTCTTTTTCATAATGAAATAGGCCTGGCTATGCCTATTCTGAGCTCAGCCAGCAGGCAGAAACAAGCTGTCTCCAGCCATCCTGCTGTCCGGGGCACTGCCTGTCTGCAGGGTCCAGCAGGGTCCACCCACAGGGATTGCTGGCACGATCTTGGGTAGAGCTGTCTGGATCAGTCTGTAGCCATCACTGCCTCTAGGGCGGGACAAGGATAAGACTGGATGTCTTTATGAACTACTTCAGATCTTAAACCACAGCCGCCCACATCACCATCTGTTGAGTGCCATGTGGACGAAAAAGAAAAATCCACGCTGGCCCTAAAAATACTATTTGCCTTACAAGGAACAATCCCTGATGGCTCTGCCTCCCGGGCCTCTGTTTTATATAACATTAATTAGAGATGCTAATTCTGTGTCAGAATGCTACTGCAGCCACACCCTGGAATGTGAAATCCTAAACCTTCAAGTTCTGCCAGAACATGTCACTGCATCCAAGTGCAACAAATTCAGTTGGAGTTATTTATATTCCATGGCTCCCTGACTGCAAGTCCACTGAACTGGAGTTGGAATCTTTCCTGACATATAGTCGTCACCATTAAACCATGATACATATTCACGTGTGTTTGAAAAAGAAAAAGGGTTTGAAATCTTCAGTGAACATTCATGAAAAACTAAATTTTTATTTTATTTTTTATTTTTACAAACTATCTCTGCTTTCAGTGCAATGCTATTAGGCTCCAAGCATCTCCCAGTTACACTTCCCTCTTTCCAGAAGAAGACATGCTATCAGCTTTACTAGGTAGAAGATGTGGAAGGTACCCTAGAGGAGAAAGGAGTTTGGTCAGGAGACCACCACAGTGCACTGGCAGCCTCATGATGTTCCATTTCCAGCCCTGCAGGCCTCTCCAGCATCGCTTCTCCGCCTGCCAGAAGCCAGCCAAGGACACAGGCTTGTGGCTCTTAGCCTCCAGTCTCTTGACCTGCAGTTGTGGTCCAGCTCTGGCCAAGCTCCCGTCTCCCATCCAGCTCTTTGCTTCTCCTGTTCCCAGCTCTGTGAATACCTCTCTTCTGTTGTCTCCGTCATGGATCTAGGTGTTGATCGCTCTTGACTTTGTTGATGTTTTCAATTAGTTTTGCTTTCAATTGCATATCTCTTCTTTGACATTTATTACTGTTTTCTTTCTCAATGCCTTTGATTTAATTCACTTCCATTCTCCTACTTCATAGAATAAACACATAAATCATCGATGTCAAACTTTTCCATTTCCCAGTGTAAGCTTTTAATGCTGTAAAATACTTCAAAGCACTGCTTTAGCTGACTGTCACACGTTCTGATAGGTTGTACTTGGAAGAATCTGTTTGATATCTTAATCAAAGTGCAACGCCAAAGTCATTAAAGGCTGTTAACATAATTTGACGTTCTGAATAACTATCCTATGTGAAAGTTTACTTAAAACCATCGTCTATTTTCTCTTTTAGGCAGACAATCTTCAGGAATTTTCTTTGAACAATTTTCTTTGAATTTTCTTTTATCATGATCTTATATTATTTTGCAGGACTCTGGACAAAACTCTATGAGAGAAACCAAGCGCCCTCTAGGCCACATCCTTAAGTAAAGGCTCCTGAGTGCTGCCTTGGTTTTTCAGTTTCAACCAGGTGAATGATGGCAATACCCCAAAGAGCGAGAGGCTGTGGACACGAGAGATGTCAAGGCTGGATAACGTGTGGAGCAGAGCCTGGGGACATTTAGCAGTTTGCATTACACAGACGAAATAAATCCTCAGTTTTCTGAGAGACCCCATTGTTGTCTCTCCGGAACTCTACCAACTTACAGGCTGGCTCATGCGGGCTGGGAACCCGTGAAAATGAGAGTGCTCGGGCAGGAAGGCAGGGCAGCTGAGGTGGAAAGCAATGGAGACAGAATGGGTTCTTAGAAAAAGGCGTGGTGAACTTAGCATCCAGTTTAGGAATAGAATGAGGAGAATTGTCTGGTTCATTAGGTTAGGCTAAGGGAAGGGTGATAATTTAGAATGATTCTTAAATTGCTGGCTTTATCTTCAGTGGGTCCTGCCATTTACTAAAATGTGGAGAACAAGTGTGAGTCATTCATTTTCTGTGTGACACATCAGAAGTAGTGATTAAGAATGGTTACATCTGGGATTCTTATTAGACGTGAAGAGGGTGGGTTACAGTGTAGACTACAGTGTTGCTACCATAACATACTTCCTGGACTTTCTCCCTGGCCACAATGGGAGGCCCCAGGATAGAGGGCCGGTGTCTTATTTACCTTTGCATCCTGAGTCTTATTAAAATAAACACCCTCGGGTAGACATGTCATAAACATTTACTGATGAAATTTACAATTAGCAATAGTAAAAGAAATGCTAAGCTATGAACTATGGAACAGGACACTATAGGGTTAAAATGCCTACCTAGGCAGCACAACTGATTTACATAACAAACAGCTAAGGGAACTCATAGGTGACAATAAACACTTTTATGGAAACTATGTTTTGAGACATACAGGGAACTTTATGACTTTAATTTCAAACTGTTAGAGACATTAAGACAAAAATTTTAAATATGGTGGAGAAAGCTGAACAATTCTGGTGGTTCTCATGGGATGTTTCTAGTGGAGCTATTTTACCCTAAATGTTCATTTGCATGGTAGGGGCAGGAGTCAAAAAGGTGGGATTTGGGAGTCTCCCAGGATTATCAGTGAAATTTCATTTTAAGGAGGAACTAAAGCTGCTGCTACATCAGTTTTTCCCCCTTGGCTTTAACATCGCCTAACACATAGAACAGGCTCTTTTAATATCTCTATCAGATGAAAGCTCTTGACAGTCAGCATATTATGACCATGTTATTTTAATAGAGATAATGCATTATATCCAAGTCAGCCAACTTTGCTCTGTGAACATGGCCAGGAGATGAATGCACGAATTACTGAGTATATCCTAATTCTCCTCCTGCGTGTTCAGTAGGATTGCATACTAATAGGAGTTGGACAGAGTAAAAGGATAAAAAGACCTGAATGTTCAACTCTGAGAAAAATACTGCCTTAACCAATAAAAGAAAAAAAATCGAGAAGTGGAGCCATTATTGGAGGTTCCTTCAAGGTTATTTCCATCTTCATTAGTTCATTTATCCAGCAGGTCTGGCTACAAGATGGCATGGAGAGAATTTCATCATTTGATTTCTTTTTTCCTTGCCCAGTAAATGTTTTATCTTTCATCCAAACTGACAGGCTGGTATTATCAAAGCTATGTACCCTGAGAATCAGTAGCCGGGGTAAAATTCCTTTTTTTCACTTTTTTTTTTTTTGTAGAACACACAGACCTTAGGGGTAAGCTATCAGCCAAGATATGCCTTCAAATTCTTACCAGGCTTCCCGTAGGGGAGAAAGGAGGTAATTAATCTGTCATTTTAGATGCCGTATTGTGTCTCTACAGTATTTAAAAGCCAATTTCACTGCGATAAAATTTTGTCATAAATAGATGAACTAGAACAAAAGAAAAGGGACTGAAAGGGAAGCATTTTTAACCAAAACTTGCTGAACAGCATAGAAGGAAATATTAATCTGAAGAGTTTTCAGGTCTCAAGACTATAAGGAAAATCTATAGCAGCAAACTGACTGAAGCAATATTTCTGCTTGCTGATTCAGTTACGTATTCTGAAAAAGAATCTAGGTTGAAAAGACTTAGAAACCCATTGATTTTTTCAATGTGTAATCCTCTCAGCTAATATGCTGATCTGATGGCTTCCTGAAGCACATGGCAGCATTCTGAATCAGTCCCTTCCAGTCGCTCTTTAAAAGATGTCCCTAAACATGGTGGCCTCTGTGGAAATTCCACCCGTTTTCAGGGTTTTGAAGGCACTGATGCCATGCCAAGCTTACCATATTTTATCTATCTCTGGTGCCATGCTGCCTCAACTTTTAAAAACTATTATTATTATTATTATTATTATTATTATTATTATTATTATTATTATTATTATTAAAAGACAGAGTCTTACTAAGTGTCTCTGGCTTTCCTGGAACTTGTTGTGTAGACCAGGCTAGTCTGGAAGGCACAGAAGTCCTGCTGCTTCTGCCTCCAGAGTGCTGGGATTGCCGTGTGTACCACAGCCTGGTTCCTCTTAAGTCATCTTCAATCTCAGAAACAATAGGCTGATGGATAAACATGTTTATGACTTGGGACTAAAACTGTCCCCAAGCAACAGGAGCTTGGAAGCTATTATTCACCACCACAAGGCTCCACTGTAGACTATAAGTAATCATCTCAGAAGAAACAGAGATGCCAGGCCTGACTTCTAGGGAACACTTCGTAGAGCCAGACAGATCATTAGACCACAGAGCTAAGCATTCCTCTATGCTCTGCCCTGACTCTCTCTCTCCTCTTAAACCCAAGCTCACATCACTGCCTGAAAGAGGACTTGTGGCTGCTGGACTGACCACATGTGTTCCTCTGTCCACATTCTCTAAATCTCCTCTCTGTTTTCCACAATTACTCATCTCTTAATTAGGCTGCTGCCAAGGCCTGGCTGAGCCTCTTAGGAATGTAGAGGTGGTGCTTTTGACAGGAAAAACTCCAGCAATAGTTAGAGAAAGAACCTCTTAAGAGAATTTTTCATCTTTTTGAAACATGTCCTAAGTATTGCTGAAAGCTGTTCTGAAGCTCAGAACAACCGCCAAAATATCAATCAGCGTATGTGGAAGGAATAAATAATTCAGTCACAAGAGCAACATCTTAAAGAATGACTGATACTATTATGAATCTCAACTTAGCCACACCCCCTCTAAAGTCTGATGGGATCTCAGTGCTATAAGCACAAGGCCTGGTACACCACGCCTGGCTAGCATCGGCAGAAACAGCATACACTGAATGAGTGCCATGGAGAAGCAAGCACAGAACGACTGCTTCTTGAGAGGATCCCAAGGAGGAGATGGGGAGATACTGAAAGGAAGGTTGAAGTAATCCACTGAAGTCTTTGGTTTGGACACAAGGCTTTGAGCACTAAACACTCTATATTTGTCAAACTCAGTTCTTGAGCTGTGGGCATAGCAAGCGAGCCAAAAGCAGATCTCAAACTTTATTCAGCTCAGTAACGTTTGAACAAATGGATTGCAAGCAGTTGGCTTATGAAAAGAAAACAAACCCCCAAGTTAACCCTCCAGCTCGGTTTTTCTTTTTACAACATTTTCATAAACAAAATGAATATATATACATATATATATATATATATATATATATATATATATATATATATATATATTAGGGAAATCAAAGCTATTTGACTTGTGAGGCTCATTTATTAGTTTTCAAAAATACTAAAATACTAAAGAATATACTAAAATACTAAAAGAATAAAGTTTTTCACAGTATTGCAGTCCCAGTATTTGTAATAAAGAGGCAACAAGGTCAGTGGTTCAGTTTGAGGTGAGCCGTCTATATCCAAGACCCTGTCTCAAAACAAATTAACAAAACAACAAAAATGCTAAAACAATAATTATGATAATTCAGTATCTCTACGGGTCAAAAATCACTTGTATTTGAAAAAAAAATAGGTCAATTCTGATCTTAAAGCTCTAAGGCTATTAATGTCACTGAGTTTTGTGTGAGGGACAATGTGGCCAAGCATCTTTTGAAGGTAAGGGTGATAGTGGATAAATGAATGTTCCGTTTTAGCCAATTCATACCAAGTTAACCACCAAGGAAGAATAATCATCAGCACTATCCTCCTATCTCATGCCCTGTCCCAGGGCACAGAGAATAGAGTTGCATTATTACTATTCCTATTTATTACTATTATTAATTATCACTAAATTTATTTATTTAGTGTATTCCAAGAGGGAACATGAACTTTCCAAGCAGAATGTGGTGGGAGTCTACTTTTTCTTCCATCATGTGGGTCAAGATGATTGAACGCACATCACTGGGTTGGGGTTAGAGCCATCCCATCTACCCTGAAAACATCTTTGGATGCCTTAATTTGCACTCATAGCTACATTCTTGGTTCTTTCAATTTAGAGATTGGTGTTTATGGGTCCTTTAGTTTCCACACCCTTACCATAGCTGTTTGTGGCAGGCAAAAAATATTTTCACTATCAAAGTATCTATTCCTGTCCATGTCATATCTCATTTAATGAAAAAAGAGACCATCATCTCAAAAGATAATGAACTATGTTAATAGTATTTTTCTGCAATTTATTATGAATACCATCCTTTTATCTTTGAGTATATATAGTTTTAAGACCACAGGGAAACTGAGTGGAAGTTATACAGAGTCCCCATAAATATTATTTTTAAATGTATTGCAAGAACTGAACTTACCCATTTGGAAAGATCAAACATGATCTTACATTTGCTTCTACATGCTAAGAAGGTGGTTGTAATTTCTCTAAATACATTTATCATTTTGTATCTAATTCAGTACTGTGGTATATCAGGAAGACCAGCATTATGAGATGGTTAGTTCTCTATAGTTACTGATTATTTATCTCTAGAATGGAGTATTACTATAAAGAAGAAATTTTGTAAATAATATAGTCATATTTAGTGCCCCCATAATTTTAGCTTCTTAATTACCTTAGAGTAGTACTCTATTAAAAAATATTTTTTTCAAAAGAATATCAAATGAAAACTTTGCAAACATTACTAAAAGTATAGAAATTGTTACTTTTGAGCATATCGAAGTCCCAAGTGATAAATCACTTGAACCAAATGCTTGACATGCACAGGATGCAATGTGTACACATCACTAGTCTTCATGACCTGTGAGCACTATTTCATTTGTCATGAGTGTGAAGAGATTCAAGGAAAGGATCTAGTATTACTGTTCAGAAAGAGGTTCATCAACACCTTTCAGCTGTTGGCTTTCCACTTGGCAAACACGGAACACTTTCATACTGAATTTTTCTTAGACTAAATTGATAGTAATTTGTTCTACTGAACTCTGCATCTGAACGTTAAATGTTATTTCTGATTAGATGTTATTAAAACCGGGAACTACAAATGGAAAAAAATGAAAAAAACAACAACTCACATCTAATATTTTAAAAAGTGGAAGGAAAGAAACTATATTTAAATTTTTATGTGCTTCCTAAACTCAGTCTACATAATTCTCCAAAATATGCATTTCAAAGAAGAGCAAAGACAGCTAGCTGATCATCATGGCTCAAATCTATAATCTATCATGAAATCTATAATTTCATTACTCAAGAGAGTAGGCAAGAGGTTTGCTGTGAGTTTGAGACAAGAATGGGCTACACAGTTCGAGCTTATATAATGAGGCCATGAAGTGTCACAATAAATAAATAAATAAGCAAACAAACAAATAAATAAATAAAATAAAAAGTGAAAATAAATGTAAGAAATTCCACTGGCCACTACTTAAATCTAAGAGTTACTACGTATGTAGTGTAAGGTACACACCAGTGCCTGCAACAAGCAAAGTACCCTAAAAAGTAGCAGTAGAAGTTGTGTGAAGCAGGAAGTGAGGGGAAGTAGCTGGCAGGTTATGCAGGAACTACAGGTGAAGGAGAGGAAGCCTCCATCTGGGGATTCAGATAAAATCGCTGCAGAACAGGGGCCATTGCTAATATTTAGAATGATGAATTGTATTTAGACAAATATGTAGCTGTTAAGCATAAAGGTGGCATAGCACAGGATGTGTCCCTGTGGTGGTGTGAATGAGAGATCTGCTTTTACCCCTAGGTTCCTATGTTTAAATACTTGACTCCAGTTGGTGTCACTGTTTGGGAGGTTATGACATCTTTAAGAGGTGAACCCTTGCTAGAAGTATGCCACTGGGGCTTTTAGGGTTTATAAACTCACCCCCACCATCCTCTCCATCTCCCCATCCTGCCTCCTCTGTTCCTTTTGTGTGGGTGAAATATCATCTGCTAGCCAAGTATCTGCTCCTTCTATACAGCATGCCTTCCTGGATATTATGGACACTCCCTTCAGAACCATAAGAACAAAATAAACTCTTTCTTTTGGTCATCCCATTTTTTATCATAGCAATAGAAAAGTCGCTAATACAGTCCCTCAACCAGTTCTTACAGGGTCACAGGAACTGACAAACATGAATGATGAAGTGTGCCAATTCTGACATTTGGTCCTTTTTTGGAGAAGATGACACATGCATACTGCATGCATACTGTTTACATGCAGTTATTAAAACATTCATAGAAAACCTTTGTTTAGATTACTTACTATGCTAAGAGAAAAAAAAATATCCTAGCACACTTATGCGTTATACTTAACTCGTTTCTAGTACAACTGACCTTACAAACAAAGACACTCTGGGAAGAATACAAATTGCCAGGGCATGCACACAGTCTGGAAGATGTATGGTTACCACTGTTGGGAGACAAGAGAGATGGAGGATGAGTCACCTCCAAGGTCAAGTAGCCTGTTAACTTGACTTAGATAGAAATTGTTCTCTAAGGGACATGCTCCAATGATTCAGGTAGATTATTTTATAAGATGAATTTTAATCAAACAGTCACTGACTTTTATCAAGCTATCTAATAATGTGACTCGAGAGATCGAGTGAGGGTAAAAGAGTTTGAGGAAGATCTGTTTCCTTGCAGAGGTTTGGGCAGGAGAAGATTGAATGTCCCTTTTCTTCATGAAAAGATTAATAGCCATGAGAGAGTCACTCTGAAGGGTAAACTCTTTGGGAGAAGAAGGGAAGGGAAGTAACAAAATCAAGGTAGGAAACATATTATTAATCAAGTAATTCAAAAGATAATAAGTATGGGGCTGGAGCAGACTGATTTGGGATCTTCATTACCTCGTGTATATAATACTGGGCACAGAAGAACATTAAAGAAAAGTAACAATTTTGAAATATCAATTTTCAATATTTGTTTCATTTTACATGTATGAATATTTTACCTACATGTATGTACACTATTTGTGTGTCTCGTGCAGGAGGTCAGGAGATGGCTTCCTGGAATTGGAGTCAGTGGTTGTGAGCCATCATGTGAATGGTAAGAACAGAGCCCTGGTCCTCTGAAAGAGCTGAAAGGGCTTCAAACTACTGTGCCATCTCTCCAGCCTCAGAAATAACAATCTCTGTATAATTTAATCCAACAAGTGCTACCTATCTGCATATTCTACCCACTAGAAACAAGACACTAGATCCAACCCAGTGCTTGGAGTTGAAGGGGAGCCGTCTCAGAAGATGCCTGTACAAGAAAAAAGTGTGTTCTTAGGAACAAAGATTTGTTTCCCTTACCAGTGGAAATATATTTACAAGTGAGGAGGAAAAAGGCCCTGAAAGGTAGAATGAGTTATACAATCCTTGTATATCCTGAGATTTTACAAAGTGTCACCGCCCCCTCAGATATGTGTGTCCTGCTACGACAGAATCTGATCAGGTTTTTCAGTCTGACACATCCATGAGCTCGCCAGTGCAAATGGGAGATGGGATGCTGAGCAACGAAAGTGCCCTATGGCCTGAAAGCAATAAGGTGACAATTCACACTTTCACATTCATCACGGTGACACACCATTGTGGTGGCTACAATGAGCCTTGGATAAGTGGAAATAAAAGCAGGAGTTTGAATCGATGGCTGACAGAAGATGGCTCCCTAAAAAGTTGTCTACCAGCCTGACATGATTTAATGAAAATTGAGATAGCCAGGGTAGCAATGTTAAACAATGGCCCCAATATTATTATTCTGACACAGGTCTTTCCTAGAATTGCAGACCATGTCCTCTCTGGACTTTGGGAGAGATATGTGACTGCTTTGCCTAACAGAGAGAGGGCGACTGTGTGACTTCCAGGGTTGAGTTAAGAAAGACACAGTATCTTCTGCTTCTTTGGGATACCTGCTGTTAGAGACCAACCATTGTGTTGTTAGGAAGTCTAAGTCAGTCAAGTGGGAGAGACCCTTGGAGATAGCCATGACTCTACAGAGAGAAACCGAAGTGTTTGGCCAGTCTACTTGTTGCAACCAGCACTAGCCGTGACTTCTCATCAAACTCCAGAACTTCCCAGGAAAGCCCTAATTGAGTTAGTCTAATTAGGAAAGATGAATCTGTAAAATTTTTGGTATTGATTAAAATCACAGTTTTGGGCTGGTTGTAGGAAAAGACACAACTGGAATAGGAAAGTAGCTATATACCAGCACACATCCATGTATTGACAAAATGCTAACATATTTATGATTATACATTAATATGTTTACTATATATTATTTTATATGTAATATAAAATGGTAACACATTTATTTAAACAAAAAACCTATATCAATTATTAATTAATAATAAAACAATTGATTACTTAATTGATAATAAACTAAAATAACAATATTAATTAACATGCTATTAACTTAGAAACTGGTAATAACACCATTCTGTTTCTATAACAATGTCTCAAATCAACCAAAGATCTCAAAAGGTGGTTAGCATCCGTCTCCCCTCCTGGTCACTTCATAGTTAACAATTATAATCTCTTTCTGTTCCTGTGCTGAGAGAGTATTATATACCCTGTCAGTGTCTCCCTCATTTGCACGGCTCACAGGAAGCACTCCTCCCTTTCATTTATAAGAAACTGAGATCATACTTCTGAATTTATTCATTATCCTCTACAGTATTATTTAAGTCTCTCCTCTTTTTAAAGGCACCATCTACTCTCCCCATTCTCTCTGGCTTTTTGCAATACTTCGATCTATGCCTACCTCAATCTTCAGCATCATTTACAAATACTCTAAACTACACCATTTAAAAACATTTATGATGGCACTCCAGCCAGCGAAGCAGATCAGTCCCTTGATCAGCCATCATCAGGGAAGCTTCCTCCTATGGCAGACTGGAACAAATACAGAGACCCACAGCCAGACATGCAAAGAGTGAGAGAGCTTGGGACACTCAGCCCTTAACAGGATGTCTCCAAGGAATTCCTCCATGAAAGGGTTCATGGAACCCCATGGGAGAGGAGGCAGGAAAAGTGTAAAAACCCAGAGGGTGGAGAACACCATACATAACCCTTCAAGTCAGCAAAATCTCTGTATATAAGAATTTACAGAGACCCAGGCAGCATGCGCAGGGCCTGCACAGGCCTGCACCAGATGGGGTCCTAGAGCTGAAAGAAGAAGTGACAGAGGCTCCCATCCATGACCCAGGAGCAAGATCCAACTAATAACCACGTGCAAACAAAAATTCAGTTTCTTCCAAGGGAGTCTCACTGGGGAAATCAACTACACTTAAGGGCAGCCGTATGCCCAGCAGGAGATGGCCAGCAGAAAACCCTCTCCATGGCATCTTTGAAGGTTCCTTATCTCATGCCATGTCATGACTTTTCTCCTTTATTTTAACACACACACACACACACACACACACACACACATACACACACATTTCTCCATTTAGTGTTTTTGTCGTATTCCTGGGTGTGCAAATCAATGGGTCTCTTTCTTGTGCTTTCTCTTGGGCTCTTTTTCTTCTGGTTGCTTCTGTTGTGCTATTCTAATGTATTGGCCTTCATTTATCTTTTTATTTTAATCATCCTTAGAATCCTGATTGTTTTCCATTGAGAGAGAGAAAGAGGGTAGATGTGGATGGGAGGGGAACTGTGTTGGAACTGGGTGGAAGAGAGGGAGAGGAAACCATAATTAGGATACATTATATGAGAAAAAATCCATTTTTAATAAAAGGGAAAATATTTATATCATGAAACATGTAAATATCGACTTAAAAGCTCTCAGGGTAACACCAGCCGTTTCTTCTGACCCATCTCTCAGAGATGGCTATGCTCACTGTCTTCCAGTATTCCGTGGCCCACTCACATAATGAACACTCTGTAACCTGGCTTTACCAATCTAGCCTCCTGTAAGTATTTGCTCAGAAGTTCCAAACATGGCCTCTTCTCAACAGCCTCCTTAACCTCACTGGATTAGACAAGGCAGAGGACAAATGCTTCAGGCTCTAGCCTCACTGGATTAGACAAGGCAGAGGACAAATGCTTCAGGCTCTAGCCTCACTGGATTAGACAAGGCAGAGGACAAATGCTTCAGGCTCTAGCCTCACTGGATTACACGAGGCAGAGGACAAATGCTTCAGGCTCTAGTTCTGATATGCAGAATCAGTGAGCGCAGGCTCTCTGTACTCTGGGCATTCTTCTGTCTTCTCTGAGCCAACATCTGCTCTTCCAAATATAAACATTTCTCACTTTCTTCTATCCATGCCAACTCTCATGGTGAGCTGACTCAGAAGGCCCCATCTCCAACTTTCACATAATCCCACCTTATCACCCAGGTACTGTGCAAATTCTCTTTGTATTGTTATGTACTATTAGTATGATAACCTATACTATCAACTCTATATTATATATTATATATACTATGTAGTTCACACAAAGCAAACACTTCCCAGCTGAGAAGATGCTTGATGTAAAGAAGCCCGAAGCAGTGAGAGTGTCAGAACTCCCTTTGATTATGAAGAAGACTGCCCTTAGTCTAACAGACTTGGTCTTGAGAAATTTCATTATAATATTGTTGTTGTGAGCTATTCTTTCTGCCTGAAATGCTTGCCTTCTGCCTACTAGTACCAACCTCCAGTCAATAAGTAACACCTCCATAGATAAATCTGAACATGGTAAGGAAGTCAGTGTCTCCCACAGCAACAGCTGAAGTATAGCATCTCTTTATTTTCTTATTTATTGTCTTCTTTTGTGGGAAGAAGATTTTATTCAAAGTCCTGAAGAGTCTCCTGTGCACAGACACACTGTGTCCACTCTGCTGTCCCTACTCCAGAGCTAAGACATCTCCTGAGTTTCTCCACATGCCCCGCCCTAGAAATATTGTCTTTAAGCATCCACCTGCCTGAGGCCTAATATTGCAATACCATACATTTTTAGAATTAAAATTTTTGGTCAATAAGAGGTGAATGCACTTAGCTGGAAACCTGATGATCATTTATGGCAGAAAGAAAGAGCTGACACCACAGAGTGGCCCTCTGACCGCCACATGTACACTGTAGCATGCATGTGCCTGAATACACACACACACACATAAATAAAATTCAATAAAAATGTATAAAAATGTAACAATTACATGTCAGAACTCAAGTCATTTAGTTCATCCCCACTTTTGCAGATTTAGAAAGCACCACTCAATTTGAGAAGGCAGGTAACTCAAGGAACCCTCTTTCAATACTTTAATTAATATAAGATTCAGTATGGTTTCTGAGTCTTCCATCTGCCAATCAGGTACTCAGCAAGCACCAGGAACTATATTCCTAAAGGTTCTTATGCTTAACTGTCCTCAGAGCCATGGTCATATTTTCCATGAATTTCACCACAGCACACAATTCTTTTATACCACACTATACTTAGAACTAGAGGGAAAGAACTGAAGGAGCCCAATGGAAAAATGAGCTCGGTTAAACAGAATCACAGAAATGATGGTACAAATCTCCAATGCCAACATTCCAACACGACTCTATAGCTGCTACAGCTACCAGCTGAAAACACAGTATCAGCTTTCACGTATATACGCTGATGATGGTGAGTGTTTTAACCAATGTCACATAATATAGAACAGGTTAAGAGCTAGCAGATAAAATTCCATGGCAGGCTAGGAGACTTAGCAGGCAGAAATGGGTGAGACAGTCAGGTTTATGGACACTGAAAGACTCTGGGAGAAAAAGAACAGGCCTGTAAGCCAGAACCACGTGCCCCAGCCCCACCCCACTCCCCCTTGTCACCACTGCTGTAGTCTGGCCATGAGCCACATAAACCCAGAAGCATCTGCCAAGTATCCTGACAGCTGTGCATGTACCCTTTACCATTTGCTCAGCTGTTTTGAAGTGAGAGACAGATATTCCCAGGGTTCTACCACAGGGGCTTCTTTTCTTCAAGCCAGAATAATGTGTTCAGAATACAAATTCTTATTAGTTGTGAATTTTGTCACTCACCTAAATGAACCTATCTGCCGCTCATGTTTTACAGCTAATGGAGGTGAACAGAACACATCGGGTTATATTTTAGGATAGGCAATGCCGAAGGACTGAAAACAAACTGTTCCTCCCCCTACACCAGCGGAGCTGCTCGTTAAGAACTTGGTAAATATGCACATGCAACTCCACATGCTTTGAATAGGTCCTGTACAAATTCTACCACCTTTCTTCGTGTCTCCCATATGAAGATCATGAATTCAAGAAAAGGTGATTAAATGGGAAATTGCAGGTGGGAGGGATGCTGGTTCGCTGTACACGCCAACATGGTTGTGGTGCGCTAAAAATGAATTAATTGGATTTGGTAAAAATGTGACCTGCTCTCTCCCACAAAAGAGGGAGGATACACAAAGGAAGGAAGACAGAAAGGCTTTCGCTGACTGATCTTTGCTGCCTTGTACATTTTTAATAAAGGCTCAGTATGTGGGAAGTAATTATAATGACTATCTTCAGTTACAAGATATTAATTTTGTGCTCCAAGGTTATTAACCACCTTTAAACATACGGCTTACAGGCAAGTGAATGGGCTTAATCCTGATATTAAGACACAAAACAAACCAAATAATCCGATGTTTCACGACTTTCAAAGTTGATTGTCTCCTTGACAATGCTTTACCAGAGGCCAGATATACAACTGCCACTTTAGAAAAGAGGTCCTGGCAGTTTCTAGCAGATGCCTGTTGAAGGAGACTTAATCCCCATTTAATAGCCATTCCTATTTAGGCCAGATATGAAAGGTCACTGCGGAAAGAAGGTTTATTCCCCCATTGATTCCACCTTATTGAGTTTGCCCAGCATCCTTATCCAATGATCAACAAATCCTAAGAGGGGATTTCTTAACATACTATATAGCTACATTTGCAAATACCAACAATCCAGAAGAGAATATAAAATATTTAAGATTAATGACATTTGATGTCCAAAGTTCCTAGACTTCTTCTTTTGATTTTTTTTCCTGTTTCTTCAGGGCAAAACAAAACAAAACAAACAAAAAACAAAACACAAAAAAAACCCCCAAAAAAACCTGTCAATTAATTCTAAATCAGCCATCTTCCAGAGAAGATAATCTTCAGCTCCTAACTATCACAGGACATTTTATCTTGAAGAGCATTATGTACATTGAGTGTCTGTGGGCAATGAAACAATGCTATCCCGCAGTCATGGTGGTTATCCGCATTCCCAGATCTCTGTGCTCTAGGAAGAGACAATCCTGGTCAGGACTGTCAATGATCCCATGGGAAATTTGTAGTGATTTAGTTCTCTGGCTTATTAAAAGCCTCGCTATGGCTCAAAGGCCTCAGAACACCCATAAAATTCGAAAACCATTGCCATAAAATTAAGAAATGGGAGCTAAATCTCCATACAGAAAGAAATAAAAAAAATGCCCCGTGATATAAATTATTTGTATTATACAAACATTTCTAGTAAGAAATGCTGACGGGAAGCTCATCTTCTTAGCTCTATTGCTATATCATGTGATTCACTCATATAACTACTTGGGTTTACTTTGAACTCATTCTGAAATAATATACATTAAAAAAAACTAATCTTTTTTTAAAAGTTTTCACATCTATTAATTTATTGGTTTTTTTTTTTTTTTTTTTGAGATCAAAAACTTGAACTTGCTACACTGTCAAAGTTGGCCTTGAAATCCTGATCCTTCTGTTTCTGCCTCCCAAACACTAAGGTTAAAGGTCAGACACCTTTAACCTTACTTATTATTTTACATACAAGAAAGTAATTCTTTTAGCATAAAACAAATTTAAAAACTTTAAAATAGTAATATAATTCTTGTTTCATAGGATTCAGCATTAAAGGCTAATTAGAGACTTAAGTAATTAGTCTCTGCACAAGGTCCCCAATGAAGGAGCCAGAGAAATACCCAGGGAGCTGAAGGGGACTGAAGCCCCATAGGAGGAACATCAATATGAACTAACCAGTACCCTCAGAGCTCCTTGGAACTATACCACCAATCAAAGAAAACACATGGTGGAACTTGTGGCTCTAGCTATATATGTAGCAAAGGATGGCCTAGTCATTAATCAATGGGAAGAGAGGCCCTTGTTCCTGTGAAGGCTCTATGCTCCAGTATAGAGGAATGTCAGGACCAGGAATGGGAGTAGGTAGGTGGGTTGTGGAGCAGGGGGATGGGGGAGGGGGATAGGAGATTTTAGGAGGGGAAACTAGAAAAGGGGATAACATAAGAAAATATATAATAAAAAAGAAATTAGTCTCTGAATGTAACTGAGGGATATAGTGATTATAACTAGGTATTAAGCAAATCTGAAGGCTAAAAATTTAGATATAATTTAGCATGATATAGACAATACATAAACGATACCTCATTAAAATCTCTTCAATTGAATAGTATGAGTCAGTGGTCTTGTAAAATGTCTTGCATTTTGGATCCATGTAGTACGTATTTCATAGTTTGAATAGACTTACAATTGGAGGAGGAAGATGACCGAGGTGAGGCACATCTCTGTGGAACATGCCACCATGTGACTTCTCAGAGAGGAGAGCAATCTTAAGGACCTAGTTGAGGCAAGTTTTGCCTAGTTGTCTCCTCTGGAAGGTCACCATGCCCTCCTCACCTGCTATTTTCCATATTCAATGCTACTGAAGACAGCAATCAAACCTCACAGAACCCATGTGGAGGGTGGTATGTAGGTGACCTACATCTTCTTGGAAGATGGAGTCATTACTCCTGCATGTTCATGGACAGACCACTATTCCATAAGATGTCCCGAGGAGTCTCACTCATTCTTACTATTTTATCATTATATTCTTCACATATGAAAATTTAAAAGTACACTAGTCAATAGATTCCTGCTTCATAAAGGCAAAAAAAAGCTAGAACTCAATGTGAAAATGGACATATTTTAAAATATATCCAGTAGTTCATTAAGTCACCAAGTAACTAATTAGAAACAAGTTTTTCTGAGAAGCACTTTGTGCAGAACTTACCAGAAATATCCGTTCAAGTTGATCCTGAATGTCTTTCATTCCTGGAAACGCAGCAACTCCTTGGATCATCTCAACGAAGATACAGCCAACTCCCCTGAACAGAGAAGAATCATTATAAAAGCTGCTATAATTCTGCTTAGAAAACCAAAGCAGAGATTAGAATGTCCTGGCCCCAGGGAAGAGGCAATGAATAAATAACTCTCGATGACCAATCAAAGCTGTGAGGTGCACCTAGACCCACACTCTGTGCCCGACTGTTTCTGTTGACCTGGGAGGACCCTAAACATGCTCAGCCAAGCTGGCCCTGAAAACAATGGAAACAAATGAAGCAGCAGCAGGTCTCAGGAGTTTCCTCATGCTGCAGGTGAGAAAGTCCTTGGCTGGACACAGGGAAGCCTCTGGGGTGGGGTCCTGTCCCAACACCTTTTCTAGCTACGTTTTACAGACTTGTAATAGGCTGCACTTTCAGCTGCCAGTGGTTCTGAATGTGCTCTAACCAGCATCATCTGGGAAACTTTTAAAAACCACAAGTGTTCTAACCACAAACCCCGAAGAGTCTGTCTGTCCAGGCATGAGCTGCTGAGATGGTTGAGGGCCGCTATGCCCAGGGTTGCCGAGTCAGACTCATCCCACGCCAAACAGGAATGTTCACCTTCTCATGTGTTTGCTCTTGAGCTCTAAATCCAACCCAACCTCTAATCCTGCGTTGCTGTCATCTCCTCCAGGAAGCCTTCCTTGAATTTTCTAGAGGACAGGATAGTCTTCTCCCCATGAGCTTGGTAGTATGCCCTTTCTCAATGCAGCTATCATCCAATGAACTCAAACTTGCCACCTCCTTCAACGGCTATACTCACAGTTTCTATCCAAAGTACAGGCAAACAGCTAGTCAATCACAGTCCATATCTACAGTACAGGCAAACAGCTATTCCATTACAGTCTCTATTCATGGTACAGGTAAACAGCTAGTCAATTTCTCTATCCACAGTACAGGCAAACAGCTAGTCAATCACAGTTTTTATCCATGGTATAGGCAAACTGCTAGTCAAATACTTGTGCTGAGCTTTGGGAGAAGAAGTAATTTGGAATAACATGGCAGGAACCGGAAATAAAGCAAGGAAGTCATTCCAAAGGCAAAGAAGTAGTATAAAGCTTTCATTCTTGCACATGAAAACCTCTGACCCCATCTGGTTCCTGCCTGCAGGAGACATGATGTACAGACAGCTTGGTAATTTTTTTTAAAGCTCTCTACTTTAGAACCATTCTCTATCATTTTTAATATTTCTATCTTCAACATGTTTGCTTCCTGACTGACAATAGAAGGCCATCTCTTCAAATGCTGCACTGATTTCAATCTAGGGCAAGCAAACCATTGTATCCTTAACTGATGTCAGAATGCCATGGGGTAAAAGACAAGTGACCTACTTCTGTACAGCTGCTCCAGTTGTTATCACAGTTGTGATCAAGACTGTTTTGAATTAAAGTCCTACATTAGTGGGAATGCCTTTCCCATAATGCATGCCACATAACTTCTAGTTAAATACACACATAAGGGTTTATGTGCCAAAGTGACTGCACAAATCCCACATTACATCATAAACACAATTTCACTCGGGGAATGAGGATTAGTTTCGTATCATTCTAGACAGATGGAATTCAGATGTCTGACTACATCTAGTTAAAATGCCAGTGTGGTGGTTTTCTAAATTTTTCTGCCAAGAATTCTTTCCAAGGTTATTGACCTGTGTCTTCTTACTTAAGCTCACATGGTGAATTTGCAATACCCACACCTTCCTGTTTGTACATAAAAATAAACTCTCTACTGTCTGCCTCTGCCTTTCTTCTTGCTCCCATTCCCTCCAACTCTGACTGTGAAGCCGACCCCATCCTATGTGTGCAGAGCTGAGCTTGCCGGAGGGCTGGGGAGGTATCAGATACACTGTCAGGACTGCCTACAGAATTTCTTTTACACCTACTTTTTCTAGTTTACATCATTTCCAGAATATGATACTTAGAGGACAAACCTACACTACAGTTCTGTTCAATTGGAACAAAATGATGTAGTTAGTGCTGCAGATTTTAAATGCTTGGCTGGCTGAGAGGTTGGGGCATTCATTTCTAATGGAGGTTTCATATGACATCATCTTTCTCAAAAACACTTAAGAGTACACTAATGAAGCTGAAAGAATTATACTTAATGACCATATAGAAATTATCATGCACAAGAAAATAAAGAGTAGAGCTACACACATATCAGTATTATTGATACAGAATTCTTTTCTGCTGGACTTGCCAAGCAGCAACAAAAGTCCTTGCATTCACATGAAGGAACTGATCTGTCTCCCTGCCCCCCATCCCCAGCATTAGTTCCTGCTCCTTCAGCAGAGAGAGCAAGTTGACAGCACTGTGTAGCTTCCTGAGAGCAAATCTATCTACTTATGCACTACACTTAGGAAGTGATGTTGTACGTGGGGCAGTATCTTCTCTGTGGCTTCCTCCAAACTCCGAGAATTTGAATGATTATATAATGACTATCTACTGAGTCTAAATTCTTCTTTAAGAAACATGGGCAATCCTGGGAACATGGCTCATGATGTTTACATGCATGAAGACCTGAGTTCAAATTCCCAGCGTGCACATATACAAACTTGGGCATGATGATGCCCACCTGTAATCCCAACACTATGGTGAGTGAGGTAACCCAGACCCAAAAGGGCATTTCTGTTATGTACTCACTGATAAGTGGATATTAGCCAAAAAGTACAGAATACCTAGGACAGAAATCACAGACCTTATAAAGCATAACAAGCAGAAAGGCCCAAGAGAGAATGCTTTAATCCCACTTAGAAGGGGAAAGAAAATAATCATGAGAGGCAGAGGGAGGGAGGGAGGGAGGGAGGGAGGGAACAGGATTGGAGGGGAGAGGGGAAACATGATCAGAGATGGGGGGGGGCAGAAGAGATGCCCAGAGGGCCAGCAGAATGAATGGAAATATGCAGCCTGAGGGGGTGGGAGGTAGAGCGACCCTCCAGAAAGTAACAGAGACCAGGAGGTGAGGTACTCTCAGTACTCAATGGAGGTGACCTTAGCCAAAATGCCCAACATCGGGGGAGGGGACCCGAAGAGCCCACCTCCAGTAGATAAACAGGGTTTCAAGTGGAGGGACGGGTTACTAACACAGAGTCAAAATTTCTGACCCAGAATTGTGCCTGTCTAAAAGAACTGAAGGGACAAATTAGGGAAAAGATAGAATATGGGAGCCTAGGGTGGCTGTCCTCTGAGAGGCCCTACCAGCAGCTGACTGAGACAGATGCAGATACTTACACCTAACCATTGGACTGAAGTCAGAGACCTTTATGGTTGAATTAGGGGAAGGATTGAAGAAACTGAAATGATGGGCAACCCCCTAGGAAGACCAGCAGTCTCAATTAACTAGGAGCCCGGGGAGCTCCTAGAGTCTGAGCCACCAAACAGGCATCATACATACATGGGCTTGTCCGAGGCCCCTGGTACATACATAACAGAGGGCTACCTAGCCTCAGTGGGAGATGTGCCTAATCTTTGAGAGACCTGGGGCCCCAGGGAAGGGGGAGGCCTGTGTGTGTCAGGGAGCACCCTCTTGGAGGCCAGGGGGAGGATGAGGGATGTGAGGAACTATGGGGGGGGGCAAGGAGGCGAGGCAAAGGCTGGAATGTAAGTAAATAAAATAATTTTTAAAGAGAAAGGTTACAATTAAAATTTTAAAAAGAAAGACAATTATGTTACATTTCCATGCATATAAACATGGCAATTTTAGTATAGCTTACATGTCTCCATGGTAAGGCATAAAATAGTGTCTGAGGACATGCTACACTTGGTGTGGAAGGCTAAGGGAGACTCAGAAACCTGGAGGATAGAAGGGCTAGAGAGTCTCAGCCTGTTGGACTGTGGGATATGGGAACAACAGGCATGGGGCACGTCAGGCAGAGGAAATAGAGTCTAGTAAATAGGGAATCTTGAGAGTCAAGTCCTCATACGGCTCTGTGTGGAAAAGTGGAAGAAAGGGTAAAGCAGCCAAAAATCATATTGATTTCTAAGAAATTTTTGTTTCATTCCTCAGCAAGAACCCACCCACCCCTTTCTTCTAGTACTCAGAGGAAGAAACTTGACAGCTGATGTACCCACAGATACCCAATTTGTGCTGATTAAGCAATAACAGAGGGGCTGGAAAGATGGCTCAGTGGTTAAAAGCACTGGCTGCTTTTCCAGGGTATCTGGGTTCCAGGGATACTGGGGTTCAATTCTCAACACCCACATTTCAGCTCACAACTGTCTACTAACTCCAGTTCTAGAGGATCTGATGTCCTCTTCTGGTCCCCACAGGCACTGTATGCATAGGCTTCATAGACATACATACAGGCAAAAACACCCATATGAGATAAACAAACAAACAAACAAACAACAGACACACCTTTCAGAGTAGAACCAATTACCATAACTAGTTGTTAAGTCACCTGACCCTTCCCAGTCCTAGTACAGAATTTTCCTGTAGGGAAAATACCTGCTCCTTCTCCAGATGCCCAGGGGAGAGGTAGGTGTAGAACAACATAAAGGACCACAGGCCATCTCCTGCCTATTATGGAGTTCCATGTGGCCTCTGAGAAATGGAAGCATTCTGTTTCCTCTCCAATTTATTTACTTTTATTGACATATTAAAGTGTATATGTACAGGCACACACACACACACACACACACACACACACACACACAGAGAGAGAGAGAGAGAGAGAACAAGAGAGAGAGAGAAAACATTGTATTGACAAGATGCTCTGAAATAGATGTGTGCAATAGTAAAAATCTAGCTAATTAACATCTGTATTAGTTTCTGTGGTGAGAAAGCCTGAAGCCTGATATTCACACCCAGAGTTTCTCAGTAACCCACTGCACTGTCATTATCCTGTCACCTCATGCGTTGGGAGGCTTCTGGATCAGTCCTTAATGTCACTTTGGGTCCTTGATAAACATCCCTTGATTAAAGAAGGGTAAAGCGATGAGCCACAGAGACAATATGAATAGGGACATGTGTCAAAAAACAAGTCCTGTAAGGATTTCTTCTCAAGATGCAGGGTTTGGGAGTTGGTTGATATAGCAGGGTGAAAGAATTATTCATCTCCATGAGCTAATACCACAAAGAGTTTTTTTCTTCTGTTAGAAGATTGGGGCGAATATCTCATTTCTTGACAGCAATGCCTTTTACTTTATAACATACATACCAGGACAATCAGCCCGTTAAAACTGGATTTTATATGCAGATGCACAGAAGCTGGGATCTAAGTCCAGGAAATGTTTTTCTACCCTATATTTTTTCTTCTATGCCTATACCGTCTGTTACCGACTCTGCTGATAAATGGGGAATCATTGCTTTTACATTACATTTTAGGTTTTCTTTTCCTTGTACTAAATATGGAGATGGGAAGCTTATACCGACTTTTTGCGGTTGTTACTGTCATGAATAAACAAAGCAGATCAGCTATATGAAGAAAAAAGATTTATTTACCTCCCAGTTAGGGAGGTTAAAAGTCCCAGCATCAGCCACTGGTTCATGACAGGGATCCTCACCTTGGCTTCATCATCTCACAGTGAAGCAGGAGAGAAAGACAGGGTAGAGGAGGGCTAACTCTCACTCAATTCCATAACCATACCTGGGTATGCTGTATTCTTCCTCTGAATACCTTCCTATCTTTTGACCCTTGTGTTTGATTATATAACCAAATTCCCAAACTGGATGGAATAGATGGAGGTTGCCAAAATCACCTACTGATATGCATTTTGCAATACCTGTTCAGTAAAATCCTGGCCAGGTTGTATATAAACACATAGAACTTATACAGCTGATGCAGGAGGATCATGAGTTCAAGTCTGGAGCAGGCTACACAATGAGGTCCTGTCCCAAAACAAAGGAGGAAAAGGCAGTGTGAGGACATAGTTATATCAATCATATTTGATTCCAAGCATGATAAAAGGTGGTCATGGGAGACCTTTAAACAAGAAGTGAAGACTTCAGTCTCATGTAGCTGTGTTTACATGCCAAGCCCCAGAGTGACCCTGACCCACTGGGCCTGTGCATTCTACGTGCAGTGCCTCAGAACCCAATATCACTGCAGGGAGAAGCTGCCCCTCTGCATGCAGGCTTGTCCACCTGCAAAATGCAGGAGGCCTCTAATGCAGTCTACAGAACATTCTCGGCCTTCTAGAACCATCTGCATCTTCAAAAACCTCTGGCAAGAGGACTGCAGATCAAGACACTGCGAGCAGTGACAGGAGGCAAGCAGATGAACAGACCCAGAACTCAGAGTGACTTCATTGCGTTGCCTTTCAACATTAGTTTGGCACCAGAAATTCTCCTTTAGTGCACGTGTCCATCCAAAAGCACCACGGGGAGCCGCTTCTTGGTTAAATATGTATGCTGGTCCTGCAGGATCCTATTAGAAGCTGTATTCCAGCTCACTGAGAAAGGGCTAAGGCCTGAGACTTATAACAATTGATGTTGAGGTGGCTGTCCTCCAAGTCAGACACAGACAAGAAAGAATCTAAAAGAATCTGGGTAATTCTGTTTTGAAAGTAGCGTGGGTGCCTCCAATAAATCCTGTGAACACATATTAGAGCTATGGCTGAAAAAAAAAAACGGCAATGAAACAATGAACTACTAAATTAAATTAGGTTAAATGTGAAGCACAATCTAAATGCAACACTAACTCAGAAAGCTTCCTCGTTAATTAACCTAGCAGGTAATTTTATTTAGCTATGGTTCGCTGAAGTACGCCACTCTCCAATGAAAACTGGAGCTATTTTGTGCACCAGGGTGGCCATATATTTATCCCACTTTTCTCTTGAGAAATGCATCTACTTCCAAAACGAACCAACTTTTCTCGTCTTGAAAATTAGCTTGTAGAGACTAAAAAAAAAAAATCACCTAATTTTTATTATAACAGTAAGAAAATGTCTTACTCATAACAGATGTGATCTTTTCATTCTGTCACTGAGTCATTGAAAAGTGAAAGATTAAAATATTACACTTTGCCATGCCCTTGGTGGGTACCGAAGGGGCTGAATTTATTAAAGTGCCAGTCACCATTTACATGGTTAGTGCTTCATTAGGCACCGATGGGCACAATATATCTTTGTCAAATACTTCTGTGGAGGACTCAGCTCTTAGGACATGAAAACAACACAAAGCCCAGGACTGTGAAGGGGGGTAAAAAATCCCAGTTTAGACAACATTCAGTTCCATACAGTGGAGTTATAGCAGTCATGGCAACTTGGAACTACATTTTCAAAACTATTTAGCAAAATTATTTCTCCAACAGGACGCATTTACATAGTAAGCAAATCAGAATAAAAATTAAGCCAAATAGAAAAACGGGTTCTGAAGAGTGGAGTTCCAGGGCGGCCCCAGCAGGGGTTTACAGGTCTCTGACTTGAGTCCACATCTGTAGTTAAAAGCAACAAGAAATACCAAGGATGTCAACACACCAAAGTGCTCCACATGCTCCATGATAACTTATATCACATATGTTCAATAGCATGTGCATGACTGTGTCTTATATCAGTCTTAGTCAAGTGCTAAAAAAATTTCCGTCTTTCTTGTTTCCTTTAAGTTTTCTGTCTATCATCTGCACAGCCCACAGTCATAAATCCAGGAATCATGCAAAGCCCTTGCCTTTTATGGGATACAGCCAAGCTCTCATTTGTCATAGCCTGAGCATTCTTCTAACCCCTAGCCACTTGCCCTTTGCTCTCTGCCCAGACCTGCTTTCCCCCTAACCTCATTCTGAGTTGCTATCTGACATCTCTATCTCCAAGTGCTGGCATTTTATGTCCTAGTGATACATTCTTCCAGGAATGCACCTAGCATTGTCAACTTAGGAGAATGGTGTGCTGGCTAGTTTTAGGTCAACTTGACACAAGCTAGAGTTATCTGAATGGAGGGAACCTCAATTGAGAAAAATGCCTTTGTAAGATCTGGCTGTAGGGCTTTTTTAAATTAGTGATTGATGTGGGAGGGCCCAGGCCATTTTGGGTGGTGCCATCCATGAGGTGGTAGTCCTGGGTTCTATAAGAGCATGGGCTAGGAAAGACAGGAGGAGCAAG